>CM050165.1:412021133-412621133 GCA_027410445.1 Discoglossus pictus | reverse complement strand
ACAGGTTCTAAATGTTTAGTTTTTTTCGTGGCTTTTCTTGGTATATGTTGTCCTTGTTTTGTTGAAATGTCCTGTAAGTTTTTAGTAAGAGTTTGTAAATGCTTTGTTTTTGTAGTTGCTTTTTTTGGTCTGTCTTGACTGGTATCTTGTAAAATGTCATCTGATGTTTGAGGAACAGTTTGTAAATACTTTATTATCTTTTTATTTTTTTTTGTTGTATCTTTCATTTTTGCAGCTGATATTCTTTTATTTGCAAGTCTTTTGCGTTCTTTTTCTCGTCGAATTTCTTTCTCCTCAGGTGTCTGCTGGGCGGCCCATCTCTCTTGTCTTTCTCTAGTTTGACGTCTTTTCTTCTCTTCTTTGGTCTCGTTATCAGCCATATTAATCTGTAAAGTAAAAAAATGAATGTAATTGTGTATATTTTAATTTGTAATTCCTGTTAAGGATTCTTGTGCACAATTGGTGAAATAAAAGGCAAATCATTAATATATCAGTTATATTTAGTTAAAATTATAATTCCTGTCCTCACTGGCTAATAATCTGGCCAATGGAATACTGCTGTAAATAAGCATGTAACATATTTTTTTTAAATAATGGGTTTATTTATTAAAAACGTTGTTTGTGGATAGATATTTACCACTGCAAAACTTCTTTGCTAAAAAAAATAATAATGTGGTTATTGAGCTATGTATTGCATAGTGGCAATTTAAATAGAATAAGGGAGATATTAAAATATTTTTTTTATTTTTCTGTTGACACGGATGCAACTGAAAGCAGTTTCTTTAGTTTTCTACTTTAGTACTTATTATACTGTACCTTGGTTGAAGTGTGATTTAAATCCGAATGTTTGTTGGTCCTCGGTTGAAAATCGTTGTCCAATGGTGTGGTCCTCTGTTGGAAGTCCTCGTCCGATGGTGTGGTCCTGTGTGTAAAATCCTGGTCCTATGGTCTGGTCCTCTGTTGAAAGTTCTGGTCCGATGGTGTGGTCCTGTGGCGATAGCCCTCGTCCGATGTTGTGGTCCTTTGGTGAAAGTCCTCGTCCGATGGTCTGGTCCTGTGTTGAAATTCCTCGTCCGCCGGTCTGGTCCTGTGTTGAAAGTCCTCGTCCGATGGTCTGGTCCTGTGGAGAAAGTCCTCGTCCGATTGTCTTCATGCAGTATCTGTTGTAATAGAAAATAGAAAATGTTGTTTGAGTGAAATGTCTTTGAAATAAGTAAAAAATGTATGAATTTGGCTGTATTGTATCAGTTATGGTTATTTTTTTCTATTTTTTTTTTTTTACTTTCTGTACAATCCCACGACTTTTGTTATTCTTATTTAAGGTTCTTAGTAAGGCTTGTGGGTTGTGATATATTAAATAAGAATATGAATTTATTTTGCTATGTGTTTATGTTAGTTTTTGTACAATCCTGTTTTGTGCGCACCACTTGTGGTATACCTATTTAACCTTTATTGGGATGGTTACAGTTAGTGAAACATGAAATAATATAATTAATGTAGTTTGCTATGTGTTTGTGTTAGTTTTTTACAATCCTGTTTTGTGCGCACCACTTGTGCAAAAGTTATTTATTCTTGATTGTACTGGTTATAGGTTGTTAAACATTAAAAAAGAATGTTATTTTAGTTTCCTATGTTTGTGTGATTTTTTGTACAATGCTATTAGGTGCGCAACACTTTTGTTATTCTTATTTTGGCTTCTTTGTAAGGCTTATAGGTTGTTAAACATTGAATAAGAAAGTTAATTTATTTTGCTATGTGTTTGTGTGAGTTTGTTCCAATTCTGTTTTGTGTGTAGCAGTTTGGGTCTCATTCAATTGCGATTTGGCTAATTGAATCGTGCCCTAAATAAGCACATAGCATATTTTTTTAAAGAAGTTTTTAGTCAGTGAAAAACTTTCTTTTGGATACATTTTTGGGCCCTCATTCAATTGCGATTTGGCCAATTGAATAGGGGTCTAAATAAGCACATAACATATTTTTTTTAAAGAAGTTTTTAGTTAGTAAATATTTATCCAAAAGCAAGATTTTCGCTAACTAAAAACTTATTTAAAAAAAATATGCTATGTGCTTATTTAGAGCCCTATTCAATTGGCCAAATCGCAATTGAATGAGGCCCTTAGTAACTAAAAACTTCTTTAAAAAAAAATGTTATGTTCTTATTTAGAGCTCCATTCAATTGGGCAAATTGCAATTGAATGAGGGCCTTTGTGTGTACCATATGTTGCATAGTTTGCCCCTCATTCAATTGCATTTTTTACAATGTAATAGTACTCTAAGGCCGTCATTGAATTGCAATTTTGAAAATTGAATAGAGTTCTAAATAAGCACATCAGATATATTTGTTAAAGAAGTTTTTAGTTATTAAGCATCTATCCAAAAGCAAGGTTTTCACTAACGAAAAAGTTCTTTAAAAAATATATGTTATGTGATTATTTGGATCCCTATCGAATTAGCAAAATGGCAATTGAATAAGGGCCTAAAAGTGCTTATTTATAGCCATATTAAATTGTCCAAAATAGCAATTGAATGAGGGCCTTTGGTTACTGCATTTGTTATATTGTCAGCTCCTCATTCAATAGTGTTTTGGCCAATGAAATAGAGCTCAATATCACCACAGAGCATATTTTTTTACCGAATTTTGTATTTAGTGAACTTGTATCCAAAAGCAACGTGTTCACTAAATAAAAAGTTCCTTTAAAAAATATGCTCTGTGCTTATATAGAGCCCTATTGAAATGGGCAAATCACATTTGAGTGAGGCCCTTGGCCATTAAACATATATAGGTCCTCATTGAATTGCAATTTTGCCAATTGAAGAGGGCTCTATATAAGCACATAACATATTTATTGAGCGAAGTTTTTAGTTATTGAAGACCTTGATTGTGGTTAGAAGTTCAGTAACTAAAAAGTTCTGTATAAAAAATATGTTATGTGCTTATATAGAGCCCTATTCAATTGAGCAAGTCGCAATTGAATGAGGCTCATGGTTCTTTCTTTTTTATACTTAATACTTTACCTTGATTGAAGTGTCGAATGACAGACGGTCCCCTCCTGCCAATCTTAATCCGCCGGTCTTCTTGTAGTGTCTGTTTGAAAAAGAAAGTGAAATAGTTATTTGTATATTTATAATTTTTCATCTGGCAAAGCATGGCCTTTTGAGCATGTAATGTTTTGTTGTATCTTACCTCTTCTTCTTTGTTGGTGTTCTTTAAAAGGGATTGTGCTTCACAGTGCACGGTGCAAATTGTTGAGTGACGCTGTTGATGCAGAGTCTGTTTGAATATTAAAAGAAATAGAAAGATTCAGCTTTATATGATCTATTGAATAGCAGTAAATTAATGTCATTTAAATATACTTCTGTAATTATTTTGAATTGACCTTATTTTTTGGTGGGGGCTACACACATATGTCACATACATGAAGCACATTCCATAGTTTAATGTTATTATTTTGTGTGCCTGTGACATATCAGTATACATGAATCATATTTAAATTGTTAAATTAACCTTATTTTTTTTTTTCCAACACACATAAATGTCTGTGTGTGAGATGTAACTATAGATGATACACATATATGTACGTGTCACATATCAGTATACATGACATATAATGTCATTTAAATGTAGTTGTTTAATGATTTTGTTTTAAGCTAATTTTGTTGCAGTGGCAATACACATAAATGTGCGTGTCACATGTCAATATACATTATACACATATATGTCCGTGTCACATGTCACTATGAAAGGGCAATACACATAAATGTGTGTGTCACATGTAAATATACATGATACACATATATGTCCGTGTCACATGTCACTATGCAGGGGCAATACACATAAATGTGCGTGTCACATGTCACTATACATTCTATACATATATGTGCGTGTCAGATTTCACTATACATTATAGACATATATGTGCGTGTCACATGTCACTATACATAAACCTCTGTTTAATATTGAATTATGTTTTTTTGTTGTTTTGTTAAATGAACCGTATTTTTTTTGTGAGCCTATACACATAAATGTGCCATATATGTCACTACATAAATCCTAGTTTATTTTTTTATTTGTTTGACCTGTCCTGTAATGTAATATATTATAGCTTACCTCTCAGTTGTAATTTGCACAATGTAAAGTAGTAAATTAGTAAAGAATTGTCTTCTCAAGTAAAAGCAGCAGTTATCACAGAAGTCACTCCGTTCATCACCTGAGGAGAAATGTATTTTTTTGTGTGAAATAGGCAGTATTTATAAACTTGTAGAAAGTTCTGGAAAGTGAGACCGTTAAAACGCAATACGCATGCGCTATTTGCGTTCCAGCTTACAATTTGCGTTCCATCCGCCATTTTCTGCGTATTACTGTTCAAAATGGTGTTTAATATGATTCTGATACGTTCCGCATAGTATGTGTTTCATTATTGCGAGTAAGTGTAGTGTAGTTACGTCTGAAGCCTCGTTTTCGTTTGGTTCGTCGGCCATTTTTTCTCTCGCTTAGCGATGATATTAGTGTCTAAAGTGTTTTATTTTGATTTAAATGTAGATGTAACTTGTTTTTTTGAGGTGCTGGATGGTTCCTCTTGCTGTAGGTAAGCTTTTTATGTGTTTGTTGTGTGTCTTTCTTAAGTTTCGCGAGGGTCCTCAGTTGCTGGCAAGGAGCACCTTTGGCGCTCCATGCCAGCAACTGAGAACCTGGCACAGTGCCCTCGCTTTGCGAGAGCCGCGGGCTCGCTACGCGAGCCCGCAGCGTTAGCAACAACTCGTACGCTCACAACTATATATGTGATATATATATATATATATATATATATATATATATGAGAGGCTTTACAGATTTATGGTTACAAAATGTGCATTTATTAGAACACAATAATTAATACAAATACATTAACAATACATGATAATACTATGGAAACAACATCTCTTAACTTAGCAGAAAGGCATTCTAAAGCTACCAATTATGTCATGTGTGTGTACGAGAGTATGATACTTTACCAGGCCTTCACAGTGTAGTGAAGAGAGCTGTAGATGGAAAGAGAGCTGGCCTTGCCTTGGGCCTGGTATGCGACTTATATTCCCTATATTCTGAATTCCACCCCCATATTCATCTACTTTACTTCTTATTGGTCAGTTAGGTCACATGTCCTTCACAAAGTCCCCTCACTGGTCAGCTGTCCACACAGAAGATTCCTTCGGCCACATGTAAAACTAGACATATCCGGCTCTCAAAGTTACACACACCCATGCGTTCAAGAATACCATATATGGTCTTCTGCTAATTCTCTAAACTGTGCTAGTGAAATCCATCGCCATCATGTGGTCATTCAGCAAATCCATCCACAGACGTGTACTCTCCAAGTGAGTGAGAAAAAGAACAAATATAGATAGCCTTTCAGCCTTATATTAAAGCTGGTAATTATTCCCTACTTCTGACGCTAGGTGTGTGTTACAATCTATATATTCTGACTAATGTGTGGAAATTCATTACAATAATACTAGTATGTTTTTTTTGCTATAAAACATTTTCATATTTGTTAACATTGTTTCATATTTTGTCTATTTTATCTTATCAAACTTCATAGAAAATTGTGTTTTATTCAAGCTAAACTTCAAGCTACAGTTTTATTTTATTGCATACTGATAAGAATTATGTATGAAGTAGAATCAGGTGTTATCGAAAAAAAATTCTTTCAAATACATTTAATTTGAAACTTTCAAATAAAGTAGCTTACATCTTAACATTTTCAAATTCTGCAAAAGAAAGACTGTTTTCTTTTCAATTATAGTTATAGTCAAATGGTTATATAACAATCAATACATTATAGTAAGCTTAAATTTTTTTTTAAAGTGTATTCTCCACATTCTAGTTACTGTTCTTTAGATTTATTTTTCTCAAAAAATAGCACATGCTTTTGTCTACCCTAAACTATGTTTGTGCCTCCTTTTATACAGATTTAGGCTTTCTACCTCTCCAGATCCCACTCTTTATATTTAGTTTAAATTACTTGTTCTATTAATTTGTATGATCTAATGCATTTGTGTTCACATTTGAATGTCTACAAATAAGTAAAAAGGTGTTTTCCTGCTCAGAATTCTAAGAAACTAGCGAATTGCCTGTCAAAAAATGACGGCAATCAAATCGTAAGGTAGCTAATGCTGTTTGGTGTGTAATACTAAAATATATAATAGATGAATAAATGAATATACTTTACCTATTTTGAAGCATTGTGTTGAAGAGCTGACATGTTTTCATGTTGCTGCTGCATTAGTGGTGTGGAGCTGCTGTGTAAGCGTGATGAATGTGTGCAGTGTAAGAGTGTGCGTGCGCGAGACAAAACCGTTAGTGTAGTGGTGTACTTCCGCATTGGCGTAAAATGGCGGGTTATCTGTGTTATGCGTCTTTGCGGATTATCCGTCGGTGCTTTGTGGTGTTTTTCGAGTTTCGTGTGTTGTTTTGCGAGTGTGTTGTGGTGTTTTACGTGTTGAGAGTGCTGTAGCCTCGTTTTCGTTTTTTTTCGTCTGCCATTTTTTCTCTCGCTTAGCGATTTCATTAGTGTGTAAAGTGTTTTATTTTTATTTAAATGAAGGTGTAACTTGTTTTTTTGAGGTGCTGGATGGTTCCTCCTGCTGTAGGTAAGTTTTTTATGTGTGTGGTGTGTGTATGTATTGTGTTTGAAATGTTTGTATGTCGGCGTGTTGTGTCCGATGTTTGCGAGGTAGTAATGTCTGTTAACGTGTCTCGTATGGTGTTTGCGTGTGTATCCTCGTTTTCGTTTTGTTCGGCGGCCATTTTTTTTCTCGCATATCAAATTTTTATTGTCCAAACTTTTATTTTGATTGAAACGAAGGTGTAAGTTGCATTTTTGAGGTTCTGGATGCTCCCTGTTGCTGTAGGTAAGTTTTTTATGTATTTAATGTTGTAATGTTCGCTAGTTGCGTCCGGGTGTTGCGAGGCCGTAATGTGTGTGAACGTGTGTGGTATGTTGTTTGCGAGTGTCGTAATGTGTGTGTCGTGTTATTTGCGTTGCGACGTGAAGTTTGCAAGGGTCGCAGTTGCTGGCATGGAGCGCCTTCGGCGCTCCATGCCAGCAACTGAGGCCCTCGCCCAGTGCCCTCGCCCAGTGCCCTCGCTTCGCTACGTGAGCCCGCAAGCGTTAGCAACAACTCGCATGCTCACAACTATATATGTGATACATTACTGCACTGCACTCCAGGAAACTGGGCAGGCTAATGCAAATGAGTACACAATGCATTTTAACTTTTTTATCCAAAAAAACACATTATACATGCCTCCTTTTTGGCATATGCCTGCTGCATTACATATTTTAAAAGCATAGCATTGGATGAATTAAACACAAGCGAGGAGACCTACCCACATACAGCTGTTTCGGTCATCAGTGTGGGGCTGAAAAAAAAAATATATATAAAAAAAAAAAAATAGATATGTTAAAATATATGATATAATTAAAATGTATGTTACTGCTTGCAAACGTAAATTATATATCATATTCTACATTCCTTCTATTGTCATATGTCATATAGTGTAGAGTTTTGTATTAATGTTGAGCCACTTTTGACTGACTGATGCACTGTAACTATCGGTGTATTACATATTTGTTTCACAGTCTAATATAAATGAAAAGGCCCCATTTTCATCTTATATATTGAAGAGAGGTCGCAGTGCTTTTGTCCTAGTAAGTCGTGTTACAGTGAAGGCATTTTAGAGTAAAGCCATCTGAAATGCATTAGCAATAAAACAATTTATTAAGTTGGTAGTGCTGCAACATCTATTCAATTTATATACTGACCCAGCAGGGTCTCATTGCCTACACACTCAATCCTACATTTTCACAGTGAGTGCAATGCTCCTTCATCTAATGACCATTTTCCTGTGTTCTCTTTATGTAGACAGTGTGTACATAACTTGCTATTATTTATGATATATAGTGCTTGTGGGTGTAATATAATGTGCTTTGACTGTGTGAATGACAATTCATTTTATAAATAGGCTACATTATTATTTTACTCTCATTTGCAACCATATTGCTATGATCAGCACCATAATACTTTTCAACAAACCTTTGGTCTCAGTGGTGTACTATATTTGTATAATGCCAATATAAAATAATATGACTGAACATACTATCATATATAAAAATATATATTTTTTTTTAAACTATTTTTTATTTGCAGTTGTGTAGTAAAATCTCAATTTCAATTATAAATGTAAATAATAAAAGAGCTACAATCAACACAACTACACAATTTCTGTTTTCTCATTGATAAGAAACATTAATGTCATTACCCTTCAACAATATTTTAATTTGACATATTTAGAGTCTGCTCTTTTCATATCTCAATGACAACCATCAAAGGTCATTTTGCAAATCTGGTATATGACATTTTAAATATCCAAAAATATGATTATTCTTAAATGGGCAATAAACATAAAAGGAAAACAACACCCAAGAGAAATTGTATCCTAGAAAAAAGGTCACAAAGTCATAGAAAACTCTTTAAATAATTTTATTGCATCACTTTTTTACTAACTAAGCTATTTTTTAATGACATTATTTTTTTAGAAGCATTGGGGTAGTAGGTATAATGCAGTTACACTATCTTTCCAATTAAAACTTGACATATTAGAAAACAGTGCAATCAAGTGGTGGGTTTTTGTGGCTAGATATTAACAGCAAAGAAAGTCCTACAGGCTTACTTTTTATTAAATATTTCAGTCTGAAAATAGACATGAATAAATCTGCATATATGGAATATGCTAGTACAGATCATTTTCAGTATAATATATATTTGGTAAATTCTGTGCATTATAGTGAATATATATATATATATATATATGTATATATATATATATATATATATATATATATATATATATATATATATATATATATATATATATATATACATCTATAATATGCTGTGTTGATTCCCCCTATATGCATTTACCCCTGATGATGTCTGATGCTGCCTCCACTCTCTCTGCATCGCTGTTTATGTTCAAACTGAGGGTTTCATCTCATATCAGTGTCTTTGTGCTCTTTGTGCCTTATCCGTTTATCTGTCATTTAGGGTTGCTTCACCTACCTTACCTCAGTATAGATCCATACTTTTGGTGGTGGGAGTGTCATGGTCTGGACCTGCATGAGTGCTGCCTGCACTAGGGAGCTACAGTTCATTGAGGGAACCATGAATGCCAACATGTACTGTGACATACTGAAGCAGAGCATGATCCCCTCCCTTCAGAGACTGGGCCACAGGACAGTATTCCAATATAATAACGACACCAAACACACCTCCAAGATTACCACTGCCTTGCTAAAGAAGCTGAAGGTAAAGGTGATGGACTGGCCAAGCATGTCTCCAGACCTAAACCCTATTAAGCATCTGTGGGGCATCCTCAAATGGCAAGGTCTCTAACATCCACCAGCTCCATGATGTCATCATGGAGGAGGGGAAGAGGACTCCAGTGGCAACCTGTGAAGCTCTGGTGAACTCCATGCCCATGAGGGTTAAGGCAGTGCTGGAAAATAATGGTGGCCACACAAAATATTGACACTTTGGACCCATTTTGGACATTTCCACTTAGGGGTGTACCAACAGTTTACACATTAATTGCTGTGTGTTTAGTTGTTTTGAGGGGACAGCAAATTTACACTGTTATACAGGTTGTACATTTACTACTTCACATTGTAGCAGAGTGTCATTTCTTCAGTGTTGTCACATGAAAAGTTATAATAAAATATTTACAAAAATGTAAGTGGTGTACTCACTTTTGTGAGATACTGTATTATATATATGTATTAATTACATGAAAAATGTGATCATGGTTTGCACACGTTCAAATTTAAGAAAAAAGAGAACTTTTGGTTAATTTGAGCTGTGGTTCACAGTGCAAATGATTACAATTTTTAATATTATATATTCAGAATGTATTCATGAAACGGTATGATTAAATATATCTAGGAGAGTATGTTCCAAGATTGTGTCTCTAAAAGATAGCTTATCTTTTTGAGACATGATATATTCCTGGTAGTCTTTCCAATAAATGTGGGAAACATACATGCAAATGAGATGTCAGCCTGTGCAATTTCATTCTAACTATATTAGCATAATGACTAATAATTACTTTCTGAGTTTTACTATTATATTATCACTGTGAATTACATTATTTATTTTAGAGAAATATACTGCCAAAAATGTAATGTTGTGATACAGTTTGACATTTGAAGGCTCATTATTAATCACTTATGGTCTGTTTTTCTCCTGGAACAGAAAAAAACTGTCCACTTCTTCTCATCGTCAAATGCTGTTTAAAAAATTGCTGTGTATTATAAGATTTGTGCTGTTCCTGGAGCAACAGACAAGTCAGTTTAAAAATTGTTCTCTAGTACTGTTAGAAAACAGCAGTTTCACATAGAACATGAAGAGCATTCACTGAGATCATGTTGTTGTTGTTGTTTAATCGACTCTCCGTGACCCATCTGTCAGCTACTGCTTTGCTGTACTCCATCAAGCTCATGTTCATTTCTTAAATGTCCCTTTCTTCATGTCCCTTTAATCTTTCCAAGCATTATAGTCTTCTCTAGGGAATCATGTCTCCTAATAATATGCCAACATATTTGAGATTTAGTCTCATGATCATACCTTTCAGTGAACAGTTGGGGTTGATTTCCAGTGGTAATAAATTATTTTTATTCTCTTGGAAGATGTTGTTTTGGTAAACTAATTTCTTTAAACGCTTGCTACATTGTGTTGTCATCCACACAGTAAAAAGCTTTAGAATTTTCTATAAAGCAGAGGTAACAAAAAATACATTTCTGCAACTGTCTTGCTTTCTCTATTATCTAGAGCCGAATTTGATCTATTGTGCCTCTTTGAAATCTGGCTTGTTCATCTGTTAGTTCTCAGACCATATATTGTTGGAGATGAGCTTTCAGGATCTTAAGCATTACCTGTTAGCATGTAAAATGTGTGAAATTGTTCAATAATTGGAGCACTCTTTGGCACTGACTTTTTTGGGGGATAGATATGTAGAATTATATTTCCACTGACCACAGTTGAGCTTTCAAAATGTTTTAGCATAACACTTTCACCGGACCATCTTGAAGGATTTTGAACAGTTCCGCTGATTTGGTGGCCCTATCTAATTTCACTCTCTAAGATGCCTGGTTCCAGCTCATTTCACAAACTATTGAGGTTATCAGTGCCGTTAAGTTAGTTCCTATATAGATCTTCAGTGTATTCCTGTCATGTTTTCTTTACCTGATCTGCTTCTGTTAAGCTCCTACCAATTTTGTCTTTTATTATGCTCTCTTTGGCACAAAAAGTTATTTTGAGATCCCCAATTTTCTCCAAGAAATCTCTTGACTTTCTAATTCTGTTATCTTCTTGTATCTCTTTACATTGCTTGTTATATAATGCCTCCTTGTCTCTTTTTGATATCCTCTGCAATTCTACATTCAGTTGGACAAATCATTTCTTATCTCCATAACCTTTTGCTTTTCTTCTTTCCTGACTTACTATCAAAGTTTCATCAGGACAGTATTCTTTATTGATATTTTCTAGACAATGTCACAAACTTCTGTCCAAAGTTCTTCAGGAATTTAATCTACTGTGTATATTCCCTTAAATCTATTCTTTTCCTGCACTGATATTCACTGTGACTATCATTTATTTCTTAGCTGCTTGATCAGATGACTTTCCCTCTTTTCTTCAGTTTAATTCTGAACTGTGAAATAAGAAGGTCCTGATCTGAGCCACAGTCAGCTCCTGGCCTTGTTTTTGCTCACTTTATAGAGTTCTTCCATCTTTGACTTCAAAGTATGTAGTCAATCTCGTTCCAATATTTTACATCTGGTGATGTCCATGTGTAAAGTCTCCTCTGAGGCTGTTGGAAGAGGGTGTTTACTGTGACTAGAGAATTATATTGAAACAATATACTAATATTTTACCTGCTTCATTTTATACTCAAAGGCCAAAGTTGCATGTTAGTCAAGGTATATTTTATTTTCCTACTTTAGCATTCCAATCTCCTAAAATGAGCTTAACATCTTTTCTTGTATTATATCTACTAGGTGTCAGTGTTACGGAATATGTTGGTGCATTACAAATAAAGTATAATAATAATTCTAATAATAGGTGTTGAATATCCTCATAGAATTGTACAACCTTAGCCTCTTCAGAATCCATGGTTGGAGCATAGACTTGGATCACTGTGATTGAAATTAGCCTGTAATTTATCGGGTTGTAACCAAGCCCTGCTTTTGCCAATGTTTGATTGCCACTCCATTTCTTCTGTGGGATTCTTGATCACAGTGGAAAATACAGTGGTTGTCACATTCCAGTTAAATAAATTCCAGGATATCAATGCATAATCTTGTAATATCATGACCACGTCCAGATTGCCTTGGTTCATAGTTCTATCATTCTAGGTTCCTATTCCGAATTATTCTTTGCACAGGTGGAAGTTCCTTACCCTCCAGACACATCCACAGCTGGGTGCCCTCTCGACTTTGGCTAAACCACTTTATTTTTATTTTTTATTTTTTTTATTAATAACAAACCAGATTACAAAAACAATGTACTATAGGCAAATATAATCAAACATCTCTTGTCATGTTGCCATCATGCATAAAACATATTTTACAAAATTCATAAAAATTAGACTCGGAGAATGTGAGTATGAGAAAAACCAGATCAAATAAAGTGGTTGGAAAAAGAAAGATTTGTTTCTTTTTTTTCAATTTCTAGAAATAGAAATTTAAGAAAAAAAAAAGAAAAAATTCATTCTTTTTCCAACCACTATATTTGATCTGGTGTTTCTCATACTCACCCTCTGTTCTTCCACAGTAATGTGGTTGATACCTACTGACATGACGGGCTCATCATCTAGTTCCATATTGTTAAGTCTGAGGTTGGGCTTATCCATCACATATAATAGTTGTCAAACTGTGAGATGTCGTCACACTTTGCAAGGTGTGTACGACTTAGCCTATGAGCGCCAAAGGCGCTCATCTCTGCAAGCCTCGCAAAGCGAGGTGAGACGTTAAACCGTAGCACTTAGCCGATGCGAGCCTCGCAAAGTGAGCTGAGCCGTAAAAATACAAGACGTAGGACTTAGAAAAAAAAAATTACGAGACGCGGAGATATGAGATGCAAAAATTTACGATATTAGCGGCCAAACAAAAAACCCGAAAAACACACTTAATAAACCCCAAAAAGTTCCCAAAACATCACAGACAGAATGTGGCAACAGCCAGGGTGTCTGTGAGTGAGGTGGAATGCAAATTTAACTCGATTTAGACAATTTTTGCCACACGAAAATCGGCTAAGCGAAGAAAAAAATGGTCGTCGAAATTTTTTTAAATGAGGCTACACGACTCCGGACCGCGCAAAACACTGCAAACCGCGTAGCACTTTACACATCACACTACGAACTACAAGATACACTATTACAAAAGACGGAAAACGCTCACGAGACTCGTACCACATTAATAACATTACGAGTATACAATACCACTTTACACAATAAACCAACAGCTTTACCTCGCGCACACAGCCTATGTAGAATGCACAGTTCAAACATTCATTACACTTTATAAGCAGGGCACTAACACTCACAATGTATATTCTATGCAGACGCAAAATACCAACCGATTGTTAGCTCTTCAGCCTATTGCTCGCTGCATATATCAATTATAAATAATTAAAGTATATTAATTTTAAGAATAAATCATTCATTTTTAATTAATTAATTGATTGAATAAATCATTAATTATTACTTAACTACATATACATAGAGGAGAGGCTCGCAATGAGCTCCGAAGGCGTTCATTTCGAAGCATGCGATGAGAGCCAAGGCGCTCAGCGCAAGCCTCGCAATGAGCGCTGAAGGTCCTCACACTACAAAACGCTTTCAATTATGTCTCAAACAGCATTCCCATGGCTTCAAATTTTATTTTTGATGGGCAAGTCGCTAGTAAGGTAATATTAACAAAAGATACTGGAGTGGGTTGCCAGTTCCTTCTCCAGTGGACCACAATTTGTCTCACCTCTCTTCTATGACTTGACCATCTTGGGTGACCCTACATTGTGTAGCTTCACCATGACAAGGTAGCAATCCAGAAGAGGGCTGAGATCATACTGTAAGCCAAATTAAGCAATAAATATTTGAACAATTTTTGTGAATTTATACAGTTTGAACATTTTTGTATAGAAAACCTTTCTAGAAAGGTTAGAAAAGTAGTAAATTGTTAGTGCTTTTATTTTTGGTAATGATAGAAAAATTGTTAGTGCTTTTATTTTTGGTAATGATAGAAATCAAATTTAAGAAACTTATACATATGACGTAATCTTTTAAAGGTGCTCTCAGATTTTATTAAATTAAAAGAGTATTTTTTTAAAAGTGATTACTTTGTCTGACGTTTTAATAGGTTTGGGAAACTTAATATAATTAACTGAAACCTCATTAGTTTTACAGTGCTCCTTTCCTTTGACTGGTTAGGTATATAAAACTGAAAAAAAAATGTTATACAATGTGGTTCTACCCTCTGGATACACTTAAAAAACATCTTTTGATATAAGCTACACATGCCTCCATTGTGCCTTTTTTTTTGTGTCACACTTATGTACTATTGTGTAGCCATGCATTACATTCCATGCTCTGATGTGCCAATTGAAGTGTGCATGCACAGGTGCTCATGTGATATGGCACATGCACCTATTTAGGGTACCAGAAATTCAGCAACAATGCTCAGTTGATGTGTCCCAGTGCTGCTATTAGGCAATAGCTCAGCGATAGTCTGATTTGTTTTCCCGTTGTGACATTTTGGCTTGTTCCTAACTACTCTCCCTTCTGTCTCCTGACCCTTGCGATTGTTTGATACCTCTCCATTCTGGTCTCTGACTCTTGACACTCTGATCTTTAGCTCGCTGGCCTTCTTTAAAACATGCCTCAACCATTGGACTGTACCCTGACTCTGCCTCAGACTCTCACCTGTACAAAATGACATTCAAACGCCCTTCTGTCACCGACCACCACACCTATGACATTTGTATCACACATTACAATGGCTCTTTCCATTCCCGTTACTTTTCTCTTGGAAAATCCTTTACTTTACAAAGAAAATAAACATAATGAAAAATATTTTACAAGATAGATATAACTGCATCTTTCATGATTGCAGAGAAAATATTGCTGTGAATTTTTCTCAACTAATTATTAAATGAATATTGTGCAGTTGGTTATTTTGGAGCCATGAGTTCATTACAAATTGATAATTTATTATGCAATTGTGTGAGAACAGTAAAATTAGAAGTGAACATTCAACAGTGTTGTGATGCATGCATTTATTGTACCTCGAAGATTGCACACAAATATTGCGCAGTTGGTTATTTTGGAGCCATGAGTTCATTAAAAAGTGATAATTTATTATGCAATTGTGTGAGAACAGTAAAATTAGAAGTGAACGTTCAACAGTGTTGTGATGCATGCATTTATTGTACCTCCTCTCTACATGTGAGCATTGCAGTTGGATTGGAGTCATGATCATACAAACCTCTCTTCAAATTAAATTAAATCTGGTATTACCATCAGGACACAAGGGGTTTTGGTCTATGGGACCCATGAAAATAAGGCTCCTAATTTGTTTCACTCATGCGCAATTCATGTGTAACAAATCTCAATACACATATGTGTACTAGGATACATGTATACATTAAAATTGGTTGCAAACTGGTTACATACTCACGATGACACCTCATTCTGTTGTCATAAAATCCTTGTACAGGACACAAGGTCAAGGCTACAATAGATGATTTATATGTTGTAAAATGATTTACTCTCTGGACTTTAATCTCTAGAAGACTTTGTAATTTTGTGTAATAATATCTTTAAAAAAAAATGATTTTGTCACCACTTTCATTTGGACAACAAGCACTTGTCATTCCAGTTGCCTTGATTATTACAATTATTTATGCTTTTAAATGCAATAAAACCTGTGTGTGAGAGGCAGAATGGATTTCTGGAAGACAAAACACAAACCAACAAATCAGAACTAGCATATTGCTTTGTTTATAATATTTCACATTTCCCTGAATTCAGTTAAATAACTTGGGCACCTGCATATAAAGTGAGCTGTCCAGTGCCACAAGGTACTGTAATTGGCAATACGATTCAAACTAAGCATTCTCGCTAGCAGTTTGTAATAGCACACTTCTAGCAGTAAAATGATAATGACAGATGGACAGATGAAAAGGTTAGAGGACATGTGGATAAGGGAATTACAAATATTACAGTATTGTAGATTTTGGAAGCTTTAAATGACATAACATTTTCCTAATTTAGCATGATTAATGCCATAGCTAGTCCAGAGCACATCAGTCAAAGTTAAAAAATACTGCAGAAAGTGTTGATCACGCAGTGACTAAAAGATAACAGCATCTCTGTGGAATACAATTAATGTCCATGTTTCTTAACTTTTTAAATACACTTCAGAATAATTACAAGACATTATGGACAATCTGCTGTCAGGTAGTCATTGTAATAATAACTAGACTTTTTCTCATAACGAATAGATTATAAAATAAAGTTAACAGCATTTCCCAGAGGCTGAAGTTATTTATGCTGATATGAAATTGTTGACAGGATTTTGTTTTCATATGAATGAATCATGGCAGAATAGAGCATGATATGTCAGGAAGCTATAATGATTATGTTTTCTGTGATAAAACAAAATTATAGCATAATATATTGTTCATAAAAATAAAAACAAGCAATAATTTGTGTAAATATGAAATTCCTTCACTGTATGAAAAGCCTTCCCCCATGTGTATTTGAGCTGGTGGGGGCTTCTACCATGCCCCTGCTTCAAATATGTAGCTATCTGTCAGGATCTATGTTGACCTTAACTTACCATGGGCCTTATTAAATTGTCCAAATTGTAGTTACGTTCGCCCGTAATCTAACACCGGCAAAAGTTACTGATATTAAATTGGCCACTTTTAGCTACTCACGATCCTTTTGCAGGTTACAAGCTTAAAATTCCTACAGGTTGCCAAAATCCTAACTCAGACCCAGCAAAGCCTTTGATCTTTCAAGACTGCAAATGTTACAAGTGCTAAAATCGCAAATCCCTATTAAATTGATACAATTCCCCAAGCCCGCAACTACTTTCAAACCTGTAAATGGCAAATGTAGCAAAAAATATTACGAGTACTAGAGAGGATTTTAGGAGGTTAAACACCTGTTCGTAAGACTATAAAAGCAAATATAAAATCAATACTGCACTTAAAATACAGGGTAAGTGATGAAAGACATTAGAATGAATTGCACAACTGTCTCAAGCTTGCAAATCTGCAATTTCTGTGTTATATCGATCCCGGCAATCAATGGGTTAATACATATCATGGAACTTACAAGGACTAGAATAGATTATTGATTTTTTATGCATTTCAACATTTCTGGATTCGCAAATCGTACTTCTAAACACTAATGATTTGTGTTTTAAACTTGATGTTTTACTGACGTCGTGATGACTGTCTCATTTACCATTGACTCTGTCTAAGCTTCAAGTTAAGGGTTTGGCTCTGTCTAAGCAGTAAGTTACAGGTCTTGCTTAACTGATTAAGATCAGGCCCTGAAGTGCTACATTTATAGCCATATTAAATTCCAGCCTTGTAAATCCAACGTTAAGCACGTAACGGCAGTGGGGTCGAAATTTGCCCTGCTTAGATTGGTATTAAATTAGAAAGGGCTGCGAGCTACGAGAGAGAGGCTATTGCCCTTCAGCTAGGCCATATTTCCTTAAGGATAACATTCTAAATTCTACGCCTAACTTAAAACGCTCTCAGCTCAACACCTCCTTGCATCTCAACTCTCTATATACTCTCTGTCTAATACACAATCAATCATTCCTCCCAAACTAACCTACAGGACTGCTCAAGAGACACACTCATTCTTTGGAATTCTTTACATCACTCTATTTGGCTTTTCCTTAGAATACAGATATTTGAAGTTTTTTATGAAAACCCAAGTACTCAACATACTACATACCACCTTGACCACAATTAGGTAAAAGGTCATTTTTTCTTGTTCCCAGTCCCCTCACCTCAGGTTTCTACTCTATATTACAATTAGATTATCTAAAGAGCCCTCACTTGAGAATGGTTCTAACTAGAGAAGGGCCCTCATCTTCCCCTTATCAAATTGTGTATGTAACAAGCTTTATTAATTGAACTCAATGTTTTGTCTTATCTGCCTTCACATTTATGTAAACATGGATATTTATTGTTCAATGTATACTAGCACTAAGAATCTACTGGTGCTCTAAAAATAAAAAGTAATAATAATATTTTAAGTTTGGTGGTTCTATCCATATTGCCACCTTATTGGTCTTTTATTATATTTTTGCCAAGCAAAACACAACTATTCTATTTGGTTATGTGTAAACCTTAGATACTCCAATTACCATACTGTGAGTAATTATGTATTTTGTAACACTGATCCACACGTACAGACTGTGACTGACCCTCACCTTATTATGAATGTAAAACCTTCATTTACTCCACAAAGTATTTAGGAATTTCACATATACATACACACTCATTTCCAAGTTGTTTAAACTTCTATAGAAATTGTGGAGGATAAGAAGTTATGTATGTTTTGCAAGATTGTGTTTGTGGCCATGGCAGAAAGTAGGACCTAAATATATCAAGAACGTCTATTGTTATATCCTCCGTTCTTACCTCCTTGTATTCCTTGTATTCCTTTCACTCCTAAGACTTGTTATCTACATTCTTTCTTATTAGAAAGATGGTTCAGGACTGATTAAAATCATTCTTTCTTCCATTAAACTGAAAGATGCATGAAGACACAAATTTGGAAAATATGTCTTTCCAGAGATTCTGACAACTTACCTTTTAGAATGAATACTACTTCCAGAGATTGACACTGAAGTAAATAGTCACTGTCAACACTGGGACCACAAATAACACACAACTAAGAAATGGCTCAGCATTGTACTGTGCTTCTACACCTACCTGATCATAGGGGATAGGTAATATAAAATGATCATCTGGTAAGTTCCCCTATGTCAGAATGTAAAATCTAATATACAGAACCTAGCTCCAAATTTGACTTAAAATGCAAATGATATAGAAAACCTTTTATGGCTAAATGTTATCTGTGCTGCTTCATCAGTTTGTTTATATTTGAACATTTAGATATCTTGCAAGTGCTGATAACATTATACCAGATTAAAAATACTTTCACACAAGTCTATGTATGTGCAAAAATATTTAACCAGTTGTGTATTGTGAATCTATATAACTGGAAAAAAGGTAACATAACTAAAGAAACAACATTTAAAGAAAACAATGAGAAAACAACTAACTAGCTGAGACTAGTGATGTCAACCCACTGTAATTATACTAGAATTCTATTAAATGCATATTTTATTTGAAGTCTGCATTTTTATTGGCTCAAAAGATATGTATGTAGGATGCCAACACAGTGAATAAAAAGACAAATTATGAAAGTCCCATATGTCTATAAATACTTCTATAAAAATTGTAATTTAGTTTGGGCGGAATTTCCCCTTTAATATTCGACGAGTCACCATTTTAAAATGCTCCAGAGAACTCAAAAAATCCACAGATTGGACACTCCACTGATTCTTCATGAATAATGATTGGAATAGATCATTATTTTTATACATATGATTTTATTTGCCTCATTTGCTTATGTACGAGCATCCAAGCATTACGTACAATTCATTGTGAACAAAACAAACACAAGATTTGGTGAGGAAGCAACATATATTTAAGCATAAAAGTGGATATTTTTATAGCTGTACACTTTTATCTCCTATAATATATCTTGGTTACAAAATGTAACATATTTGCTGAGGCAATTAAAATTATTCAAGCAATTGTTGTGACAGTTTCCAAGTTTAATTTTCCATGAAATGTTTCAATAAAGTGCAGTGTAGTACTTTTCATAGTGATTTTTATTGGATACTAAATTTAATTTGTGTAGCTCTTAAAGCAAAGAGACCATGTATTTTGTCCTATTAATAATTTTTTCAAATGTATCTTTTAGCCTATTTCCTCTGCCAACTGTTTTATATGTAACATAAACGTAAAGTACATGTCCACTTTTTAAATTAGGCATAAAACAATCTACTCAAGGATCTCTTGCAGCCCTAATGTTAAAATACAATCACGTTATTTGCTAGTTTAGCTCGAAAATACATTTTAAAGGCATATCTAAGATTGCTGGATTATGAATGCATTTGCTAAGAGAGTTAGTAGTGTATGCAAACATTTTTTTGCATGAAAACATCCCAAAATAAACATTTAAACACTTACATTGAAGTCTGCAAAATGCCAATTGCCAATTAGGGTTAACATCCTCCAAACCCAGGATAAATTAGCATCAAATTTAAAATTATTTGTTTTTGCCAATCAGGTTAGCTGAAACATTTGATTTACACTCTGGGGTTCCTGTTTGTGCTGCAAAGCAGCCTGGGATATGTAGTGTATCACAGATATGTGCTATATGTTTCTGCTGACATACAGACAGGAAGATGAAAGGAGATTGGCTGAGCAAGCAACAGCAGGTAATAGTGGGTTAATATTGCTCCCCTAATACTGCATGCTGATTGGGGGGGGGGGTAGGTGCCTGTGTAGACAACCCCTGGAGGTATCAACATAATCATTTTAGGGATTTTTATATATTAGTAAAAATGAAATGTTTTATGAGATCTGCTGCATACATACAATACATTTAAACTGCTATATGCCTACGGATTGCAGAAATGTATTAATCCATGAAACTTGGATATGCCTTTAAGTGGGTAATAGTATCAGGTAATCATTATTGGCTTACAATTATAATAATAAAACATGAATTATTCACCCTTATCTGTTTTATATAAAGCATCATATACAAATATATCTATTATATATATATATATATATATATATATATATATATTGTAAATATATATATATATATGAAAAAAATCAACCACAGAAATATACTGATCTTCATATATTTAAATATAGTTTTACTTTTACTTAAAAATACTTAGATAATAATGTCTGTTTGCATACTACTAACGACACTTTAAATGTGCCAAAGCATTAAAAATTGGTTACTTGTTAATATTTCCTCCCCCAGTCACTTAAAACTTTGCAGTGGTTGTTTGATGTTTTCAGAACATAATTGTTATTAAAATTTGTTAGAATATAAACACAACCATGAAAATAGGCATTAAACAAAGTAAGAACATATGTTTCAAATCGAGCGTATGCATGCATGTGTATGCATGCTCTCCAGAGGGCAGACGCAGACTACAGCAGGAACCAATATATTGTCATGAACAACCACCAGACAAAGCAATGATCGTCTTTAAACACATACAATTGCATACGGTTTTAAATATCAGGATGCCACATATATAGGAACACACAGCACTCAAATGATGATACAGTGTTATTAACCCATATACTATTGTTCTCTCCTTTCAGCTGACAGGAAGTCTGGGTCCTTAAAGGTTGGGGTTTCGGCTCAGATGTAGCCACATGTTGCTGTTCATGCCACCCACCAGGATCAATCTCATGAGGAGTGAAAAAGGAGAGGATCAGAGGGACACAGAATCAGGAAGATTCAAGGTTTGTGTAGTCCGTGGGGGACTTGCTGGACCTTCTGCCACACCTTCTGCAGAAATGGCGGTAGACTTGCAGGGTCCGACAGTGGCATGTTATGCAAAGCCAGTATTAATAAAAGCATTAGTTAAGCATGCAATCCTCTCATCAATATGAGAACATATACTTTTGTCTTTTCTCAGTATTAATGGGTATATGTTTAGACATCATGATATCATTACTATCAGTTATATAGAGATGGTGATAGTACTCTTGGCCTACTGAATGTGGTGACAGCTAAGCATTCCTTGTGAGATGTTACATCATTACTGATGTCATAGCATGTGATTTCTCATGACAGATATGTAATGGTTAACACTGCTTGTAGATGATGATAAGGTAAGTTGGTATGATTTTGAACAGTTACAATATTTAGCAGTGTACTGTATATACAGATATTGCTAGATTTTTCTCCTCCACTGCCCTCTGACAATTTTGTTTTTATATTTTTGATTTTTCTAAACACAGTGTTTGTGTGTAATTGAATTGGATTACATAATAAAAGTGTTAACAAATTTGTGTAATGGAGATATAATGTACCGTATATACTCGAGTATAAGCCGACCCGAGTATAAGCCGAGGCACCCATTTTACCACAAAATACTGGGTAAAATGAGTGACTCGAGTATAAGCCGAGGGTGGGAAATGTGCTGCCCCCTGTGTACCTCTTGTGCCCTCTGTGTCCCCCTCTCTCTCCGTGTCTCTTCTCCCCTCTCTCTTCCCTGTGTCTCTTCTCCCCTCTCCCTTCCCTGTGTCTCTTCCCCCTCCCTTATCACCCTCCTCAACCCCACTCCTCAACCTCCCTCCTCATCCTTAACCTCCCTCCTCATCCTCAACCTCCCTCCTCATCCTCAACCTCCCTCCTCAACCTCCCTCCTCATCCTCAACCTCCCTCCTCATCCTCAACCCCATCCTCAACCTCCCTCCTCATCCTCAACCCCTCCTCAACCTCCCTCCTCAACCCCCCATCCTCAACCCCCCTCCTCAACCCCCATCCTCATCCTCTCTCCTCAACCCACCATCCTCAACCCCCCTCCTCAACCCCTCATCCTCAACCTCCCTCCTCATTCTCAACCTCCCTCCTTAACCCCCCCCCTCAACCTTCCTTCTCAAGCCCCCCATCCTCAACCCCCCATCCTCATCCTCAACCCCCCATCCTCAACCTCCCTCCTCAACCTCAACCCCCCTCAATCCCCCTCCTCAACCTCAACCCCCCTCAACCCCAACCCACCTCCTCAAACTTATCCCCCTCCTCAACCCCCCTCCTCAACCTAAACCCCCCTCAACCCCCCTCCTCCACTTAAACCCCCCTAAATACCTCCCCCCTCTCCCCTCACTTACCTGCTTGTGCTCCGGCCTCCGCTCCTTGACCCGGCGCGCATGTAACGTCACATGCGCACCGCGTCGTTAGCATATACCGGGTGCCGGCACCCGGTATATGCTAATGACGCGGCACGCATGTGACATCACATGCGCGTCGGCGCCGGGTCAAGGAGCGGAGGCCGGAGCACAAGCAGGTAAGTGAGGGGAGAGGGGGGAGGTATTTAGGGGGGTTTAGGTGGAGGAGGGGGGTTGAGAGACACACTGGGGGTTAGAGACACACGGGGGGGTTAGAGACACACGGGGGTTAGAGTCACGGGGGGGTTAGAGAGACACGGGGGGAGAGTGACTCGAGTATAAGCCGAGGGGGCCCTTTTTTGCCGGGTCAAGGAGCGAAGGCCGGAGCACAAGCAGGTAAGTGAGGGGAGAGGGGGGAGGTATTTAGGGGGGTTTAGGTGGAGGAGGGGGGTTGAGAGACACACTGGGGGTTAGAGACACACGGGGGGGTTAGAGACACACGGGGGGTTAGAGTCACGGGGGGGTTAGAGAGACACGGGGGGAGAGTGACTCGAGTATAAGCCGAGGGGGCCCTTTTTTGCCGGGTCAAGGAGCGAAGGCCGGAGCACAAGCAGGTAAGTGAGGGGAGAGGGGGGAGGTATTTATGGGGGTTTAGGTGGAGGAGGGGGGTTGAGAAACACACTGTGGGTTAGAGACACAAGGGGGGTTAGAGACACATGGGGGGGTTAGAGACACGGGGGAGTTAGAGAGACATGGGGGGGTTAGACAGACACGGGGGGAGAGTGACTCGAGTATAAGCCGAGGGGGCCCTTTTTTGCCTTAAAAAAAGGGCTGAAAAACTCAGCTTATACTCGAGTATATATGGTATATGCTATTCACATTACTGGTTACTTTTATTATATGGAGTGTTGAATGATGAGATTTTTATTCATCTGATTAAGTTGTAATGATCACATTTGACTCTAGTAGATGCTATGCATCATCATTATCATCATTATTATATGCAGTATTAACTTGGTTGTTAAGTTTTCCCAATCAGCCTCTTGTCCTCTTGTGGATTTGCGCACAATACACCCATGATATTAATGCATAGTTGTACACATTTCTGACTCTGCTTTGTGTAAATAATAAACTATTATATTGTTATACTGTAATCAATGTGTCTGTGTGTTTCTAATGGTTACTGATTTGGAACATCTACAGTATATACTTAACAATTATTTAAGAATAATATATTTGTATATTGATCATCTTCCTGTATACCCATGTCTTCATGCATTTGACGACTGTAATCATATGTTTGCATGTCACTAAACTCATATTGCTTGTTGTTATGGTCAAGTGTTAAAACGTTCTATGTTAAATCTGATGTTAATATCATCATTATTTAACATCACTTCACATATTGGTGTATACAACACCTAAAATGTGCATGAAGTGTGACATCATGATAGAACTTATACTTATTTTCATTCAAAAACATGATAATGTGAACATTCCAACCCAATACATTGGCACAAGTGTGGATCACAAACTATTTTATACATTATTATCACTGTTTTCTAAAGCAAACAACATCATTATTGATTTTTGGAAGTTAATACTCTAATAAATATACTGTTCAAGATCACAATTCCACTGAAGGGTTATTAACCAAATTACATGTATTATTATTTATTAATTAATACAATAACACTAGCTTTCATTTCACACCTTTGTCTTACCTCTTGCACAACAGCAATGGTGTGGGACTTCACAGGACAGGTGTACCCTAGATGCCTTTTGATGGCGATACATTTCCTGATGTTCCATGTACCTCTTCACAACCTCCTTGTGTGTTTGTAGCCTTCCTCAACAGCTTCAACACATTAGTGCAATCCGCCTTGTCATGATCCAGGGTCAGTATAAAGATTTGTTAAGGGAGCTTCTTGTGCCAAGAGGTTTTCAACTGACAAGAGGACATCCCTTGAGGTTAGAAGTAAAAAGATTCCACCTTAAAGAAAGAAAAGGGTTCTTCACAGTAAGGGTGGTTAATCTGTAGAATTCTCTACCGGTGGAGGTGGTTACAGCGGATTCGATAGATAGCTTTAAAAGGGAACTGGATTTATTTCTAATTAAAAAGGGAATTCAGGGTTATCATGGATAATTAGAGAGGCAGTATTGATCCAGGGAGAAGTCCGGTCGCCGGTGTCTGGGATGAGGAGGGATTTTTTTTTTTTTGTTTGTTTTAATGCAACTAATTAATTAATAGTTAATCCGCATATTGAAGATCTTGAAAGGTTGAACTTGATGGACTGATGGTCTTTTTTCAACCTTAATTACTATGTAACTATGTAACTATGATTTTTCCCTATATCCCTATATCCGTGTGCCTTAGAAGTTCCATGGGACAATACAGTGACTGGCCTGTGCGATCTCTGGTGTTCACCTCCCCAAATAAGCCATCCTTAGTGTCACCCCTCCTCTGTTTCAGACTGCACATGATGAGATACTCACACCCCAGTGTAGAAGACCCAAGGTTATTGTGCAGATGGCATGCCTTCCCATGGATGTGGCATAGATGATCAATGTCAGTACTGTGCTGTGGTGAGGATCAATACTATTGCTGAGTATTTTTGGGGGTATATATTATATCTAGCCCTTTAATAGTCAGTGATTCACAGTATCTGTTGTAGTCCATGTGCATTTCATGATTGGTATTAACCTCTTGCATACTGTGGTCTATGTTACCCTGGACATTGCAATATGCTATTTGGATGTATAATATTTGCAATGCATGCTTTTACAAGCTATTTAGTCATGTAATTTAACTGTTTTAGCCGGCTTTCAACAATGCTTTTGATGTTCCCATATGTATGATGAGTCACACCTGAGAATTGAAAGTTTTTAATTGCACATTTGTGAGTATGAGACTAGTAAGCATTTAATTCTTATGTATTTACATACTTTCCCAAGCTTTTTGTAAGTACAATACTGTGTGTTTAAGTGCTGCTACAGCTCTCAGAGATGGTTTTAAAAACATTTGTGGGTGCTGTTTAGTACCTGTAAATTTTCATCTGAAATTTGATATTTTTACTAGTCAGTAATTTATGATGATCAGTAATGTCTGAATTGAATAGTGATTTAGTGTAAAACTGAGAAAGAGTCACTCATATTATTACGGTTATACAAAATTCAACGGGAAAGCTTGTCATAATTTATGTGTCTTGCTTTTCAACTGAATAGTTAGGGAAAGTTACTTAACCCTTTTTAGTGGTGTAACTTACGAAATTGAATGGAGCCCTATGAAATTAACATATGAATAATATGCTGTGGTGTTCTCATATGACTTAAAGCTCTCCTTCACCCACTTCTTCTATCAGTCACTAAATCTTGCCTCCTCCACTTCTAGAATACTATTATTAGTATTATAACAGTTCATTTATAACGCGCTAACATATTCCGTAGCGCTGTACATGAGTGAAGTTCAGACAAAGATAAATACAAATTAACATATGTCAAAGCAAGGAGGGCCCTGTCTTTGAGCTAGGAATCCAATGTCCATGGTGCATTCCCAAAGTACTTAGGATACAAACTCGCAGACTTACAATCTAAGGTATAGTGAATGGTAAAAGAGGGAGAGAGAGGTGATAAGCATGTTAGGGTGGAAGGTGATACCATTCTTTAAAGAGTGAGGTTTTAAATGTTACTACAGGATACTACAAATGATATAATGCTTGCACCTATTATATCACATATTAACTAATGCAGTATTCTTCTAAACGGCCTTCCAGCTAATTCTGCCCTCCAATTTATCCTGCCAGACTCGACATTTGCTTTACCCCTCCTTTAATACACTACCTATCATCAACAATAAAATTCAAAGTTCTTAGCTTAACATAACAAGCCCTCCTCACAATCACTGCTCCATCTATCATTTTCTGTCATTATGATTTGCTATTCACAATAACAGTTGAACACAGCCGCATCCTCTAAGGCAGGGATGTCCAAGTCCGCTCATGGAGAGCCCCACACAGACTTGTATTTGCAGATATCCTTGCTATTCACAGGTGAGTCAATCAGGATGACTGAAGAAACAATTCAAGGGATATCATCAAATCCTGGAATGGGTGAGTCTCTGCAGTACCAAACTTGCCCGCCCTTGCTCTAAGGGAATTTTGATTTCTGCATTAAAATGTCCATTATTCTTTGCAGCAGTGGTGTCATTAACATTTGTAGGATTGATATTCAAAATATTCTCCAATTACAAAGCTTGACTTTCTCCTTCATAAACCTAATCAGCACTGATGCAACTGAGTTAATGTATGTTCAAAAAATGTCTAATGAAAACACAGATTAGTATGTATTTAGCTGCTAAACAATTGTTGAATCCTTCTAGCTATGCCATACACTAATATTCCTAATACTTTGTAAAGTGCTTGTTCAATAAAATGTTAATATAACCATACACTAATGTCAATGATAGAAAACTGTCTGTCATACATGTTTTATTCACAGTCTCTGTGAATTACAGTACATTTACTAAAATGTATTCCTTTTTATTCTGATATATTTAATTTTTATTATAGGTTTTGTATTATTTTCACACATAACTTCATCAATGTTTCCTTATTTTTATTAGTCAATGTAATTTCACCTCCTATCAATTTAATCACCATCTATCAGCAAGGAAAATATTATATTGCTGCGTGCTTGCTTCTTTCTCCTATACTACTTTTAACTTGACATTTGACTTTTATGCCAATGTAAAACAATGTTTAAGTTGACATGTATAACCTTTCAGTTTCTCTGACAATCACATAGTTACTTTTAACTGTTTGTCATGTATTATATATATATATATATATATATATATATATATATATATATATATAGTCTAAAACCACAGTGTGCCTAGTGTGTGATTAACTTTCATATAATTATTTCATAGAGAGAGTGGCTATTTTAAATTGTAAAATCGTAATTACCAAAGCCAGTAATTTAGCCTGCAGAGTTACTGATATTTAATTGGCCTCCTCTAGCTACCCGCAATCTATTTGCAAACTACAGGCTGAAAATTCCTACGTGTTTTAAAAAATGTCACTCCGACCCATCTAAGTCTTTTATCTTTCATGCCTGCAAATGTTACAATTGCTAAAATCGCAAACAATTCCACAAGCCTGCAATTGCCTTCAAACCCGTAAATGGCAAATGTAGCAAAAAATTCTACAAGTACTAGAGAGAACTCGCAAGGGGTTTAAACACCTGTTCGTAACACTACAAAAGCAAATAAAAACACAATACTCAACTTTAAAATATAGGGAAACAACAAGGAGTCTCAAGCTCACAAATTTTCAATTTTTTTTTTTTTTACGTTTAATTTCCTTGTTATATCATTCTTGGGAATCAAGGAGTTAATACATATCAGGCCACCCACACGGACTATAAGAGTTTGGCCATTGATTTTTATTGATTTTTACGTTGCTGGATGGCGGGCCCGGTCGCTAATTGAATTTCTAAATGCTAATTGATTAACATTTAAAACACATGTTTTACTGACTCTCTCTCATTTACTATTGGCTCTTTCTAAATTGTAACTAACAGACTTGCCTAATTGATCACGATCATGCCCTGAAATGCTACCTGCGGGTTCATGGTTTACAGTTTTAGATTTCGGCCCTGTAATTGCGGGCTTGCTCAATTAAATCAATATGTAACTGGTGCAACAGTTACAGATCAATTTAATTGAACAAGCCCGCAATTACAGGGACAAAGTCTAATACTGTGGAATTAAATGAGGTTCGATTAGTTGTTTTTCCATAATTTGGGGAATTAAGCATAAAAAGAGGCTTAGGGCCTCATTAAATTCCAGCCTCGTAAATAAGAGGCTTCTACTTAAGCCCTACGTACTGCAAAGTTTCTCCAACTTACAATGCTATTAAATTAGCCCTGCTGCGAGCAACGTATGAGCTACGCAGCAGGGCCGTACGTATCAACACTGCGTAAATGTACATGAGGAGTGACAGCCTGCGAGATGATATCGCAGGCTCCCACTCCTCATCAAGTGCTGCGGGGGTCCTAAAAGGGACCTCCGCGGCAGTCCCCCACATAAGCCCTGCCGTGGGGGGTACTCCAAACCCCCCCCCCCGGCACCTAAAATTAACCCCCCCTCAATGCGGGGGTCCCCGTCGGGACCCCTGAAGTGTCCTAACATGAACACCTTGCTGCAGGGGTCCATAGGAACCCCCGCAGCCCCCACACATTAACCCCTTGCAGCGGGGGTCCCCGATCGGCAACGATCAGGCCCCCGCTGCATTTCAAAACTTTTAAATTCCCCGCCGCGGCTCCTTAAAGGGCCCACGGCACACTATTACCCAATCCCGGCCGCGGCATTTAAAATTACCCCCCTCTATGTTGGGAGTCCCCATCGGGACCCCCGAAGTGTCCCCACATGAACCCATTGCAGGGGGGGTCCCCGATCTGCATAGATCAGGCCCCCCGCTGCATTTCAAACTTTTAAATTCCCCGCTGCGGCTCCTTAAAGGGCCCGCGGCACACTATTACCCAATCCCGGCCGCGGCACTTAAAATTAACCCCTCTCTATGCTGGGGGTTAAACCCCCTGCAGCGGGGGGGCCCCGATCGGCAACGATCGTGACCCTGCTGCAATTCAATTTTAAATTTCCCGCCTCGCGGGTCCTGAAAGGACCGTAATGGTCCTGAAAGGACTCGCACTAAAAATATTAACCCCAGGCAACTATAATTACCCTATGGTTGGTGGTTCCGCGGCCCAGCCAGGGCTGAAGGAGAGAAGGCCGGGGACATCGCAGGGAGGTAAGTTAAATGTATTTTTAGATGTTTATATGTGTATTTTATTTATTGTTGATATATTGTAATAATGTATTTATGTATTGTGTTTTTTTAACAGGGCTGAGCCGGAAGAGCTAAACAGTGACGGGACATGCTGTAAAGGTGAGTATATTATTTAGAATGTATAGAATGTTTATTTATTGGATGTTAATGTTTTGTACTATTTTTTTTGTTTTGTTTGACCCATGGGTTAGTGATCTGAAGCAACATCTTAAAGGTAAGTGGCCTTAATTTATTGATTTTAGCTTAGAATTAGGGTCTGTGTAGTTAGGATTTTTTGTATATTAGATAGATAGGGGGATGTATTTGATATAGTTAGGATTTATTTTAAATTAAATAGATTGTATGTTAGATAGATAGGGGGTATTTGATTTGGACTATATGTAATATATTATATGTAATATATTATATTTAATATATTATATGTAATATATTATATTTAATATATTATATGTAATGTCATGTATTGTATGTAATGTATGTAATGTATTATATTTAATATATTATATTTAATATATTATATTTAATATATTATATGTAATGTCATGTATTGTATGTAATGTATGTAATGTATTATATTTAATATATTATATTTAATATATTATATTTAATATATTATATGTAATGTCATGTATTGTATGTAATGTATGTAATGTATTATATTTAATATATTATATTTAATATATTATATTTAATATATTATATGTAATGTCATGTATTGTATGTAATGTATGTAATGTATTATATTTAATATATTATATTTAATATATTATATTTAATATATTGTATGTAATGTCATGTATTGTATCTAATGTATGTAATGTATTATATGTATGTATGGTATTGTGTTTATCTGTCTTTCCTTTTCAGGTGTGTAATTTTTTTTTTTTTTCTGTACTGTAGTTTTTTTTTTTTGCTGTACTGTAGGTTTTTTTTTTGCTGTACTGTAGGTTTTTTTTTTTGCTGTACTGTAGTTTTTTTTCTGTACTGTAGGTTTTTTTGTTTTCTGTACTGTAGTTTTTTTTTTGTAATTAGAGTGTTGGGGAGGTTTATTAGGGGGTAGGTAGTGTAGGTAGGTAGTGTAAGTGTTAATAGATTAGTGTAGAGGGGGGTTAGTTTAGATTAAATGGTTGATTGGGGGTTATAGTGTAGTTGTTTGTAGTTAGTGTCATGATGGTCCTTGAGGACCATCAAGGCACTTATGTGGTTAATGTTGGGTTGTAACAGGCCGGGGACCCCCGCTGCAAGGGGTTAATGTGGGGGTGCTGCAGGGGTCCTGATAGAGACCCCTGCAGCATGGGGATGTGTATAGCGTGCAGGGGGGAGCCTCACACGGCTGTCTCGGGCTGTTCCGAGGCAGCACGTAGAAGCTTTCGGATCCCTTGCGTGGACTTTTTGTCCACGTAGGGATTCTTACGATATGCGAGACTCATGCATAGATTTAAGGCTACGTAGCTCTCTCGGAGCCTATTCTCAGCCATTTTCTCGCAGTCATATCGCAAAGCAGGCTGCGAGAGATTCGGTACTCGCAAACAGCAGGAAAACTGCCTTTGCGAGATACGATTTCATCCGCAGCTCGAATTTAATAGGGCCCTTAGTTTGTAAAATGTTACACTTTTTTGTTTCATTAGTTCTTAAACATAAGTAATTACATGTGTATATTTTTTTTAAACAACAAATAATGCGTGTGTTGTCATTGCAAAAGTGAATCAACAGAGACACCTCTCAGCTCGGTAAGAAAGATATAAAAATAACAATCTGTTTACATGTTTATAATTAGGAATATAGGAGTTGTCAATGTTGTTGTTTTATAATCATTTAGTCAATTCCGACTCTTCATTACCCAATGGACTGCAGCATGCCAGGCATATCTTGTGTCTGGCTATGCTTATCCATAAGATGCAGGAGTGGGTAGCCAGTTTCTTCACTTGTTGACTGTGATTTATCTGACCTCTCTGCTATGACCTTTCCATCTTTGGTGAATCTACATGGTATTGCTCACAGCTTCATTGAAGTACACAAGTCCCTTCACCGTGACAAGGTAGCAATCCAGAAAGGGAGTCAATGTTACTGTAGCTTTACGCCTAGATTATGTATTTTATTTGCAAGAAATCATAATTAAATGCTTTATAATTCCATATGGCTGATTTAATTGTGAAACTACTCTCACAGTATGATAAATTAGCTTTTAAGTATAACATTTATACATATGTTGTTGCAAGATAAAATCTGTATGAGTTATCTTACTAATGAAAATATGCTGAATTTACTCTTAAAGGTATTACTATTACACTGATTTAACACTATTTTGCTGGCCTGGTTATTTAAAGGTTGTATCTGATAAGTGTTTAGCAATAATCATTTGTATTCATAAATCTGATCTTTGAGTAAGGGCACCTAAGAGAAACACATTCCAGTTTTCGTATTTTTCATTTGTCATGCATGTAACATGTTTTTTGGGGGGTTTTTTGGTATCAATTATTTTTATTTTATTCAATTATTTGACTATTGTATTACAGACTTTTGTGTACATTAAATTAGAAGGGTAATACAGTTAATAATGATCAAAATGAAAATAAAACACCTTTTTTGCACTGATTATTAAACTCTGTCTGTGTAGGTATTTTGAACTTTTATTTTAAACATAATAACTCAATCTTCTTAAGGGACCAGCATTGACGAAAGTCTAGTATTCCCAATTTAACGCTCCATTTTTGCTGATGTAAATACTAGAACTCTTTATCTACTATGTGTCTCAGGAAGTTGACACACATAGGCTTCCATTCCACTATCAAACTATCACATCACACAACACACGCAAATGTTATCTCTGAGAAATGCCATACAAGTGTTTGAAATGTCCCTAATATCTAATTATCCCATGCCTCCCATGACAATATATAATCTTGCTGAATTTTACTCGAAAGTCTTTTCAAGTACTTGAAATTTAAAAAAATCCTATGGGTACTTTCAACCCCCCAAAAAAGCAGAAAAACACCTTTGAGAAGCCTGAATGCCTCAAATGTGTCAGTATGAAAACTCTAACAACATAGTAAGCTATTATTATTATAGTTTATTTATAACGCGCCAACATATTTCATAGCGATGTACATAAATTAAGGTCAGACAAAGATAAATACAAATTACCATATAGCAAAGCAAGGAGGGCCCTGTCTTTGAGCTAGGGTGGAAGGCGATACGCTTCTTTAAAGAGATGCGTTTTAAGCTATGACCATGGGGATTCTTATCGACCTCAATGGCACACAAATATACTCAAAGGGGAAAACAAATGTATTATTTATTTTATTTACTATGGGCCTCATTCTATTATCGACCGTAAATCGGCCGTAAGGCTGCGATTCCTTGCGGGGGTTCAGTTAACTCGCGATTCTATTATACGGCCCCGCAAGGATCTCCTTTTACGGCCGGCCGCATATCTTGGAACCGGCCGTAATCTGTGAAATATAAAAACTCAAAAATAAATTCAAGCCTGCACTGTACAGCTCTGTAAATGCTAGGGATCATATTGGGGGACATGAGGATTAAAAGGAACCCACTCTCAAGCTTGCACATCTGCCCAAACCCGAGTTCAAATTAACTGTTTATTTGCCGGCTGCGGCGGGGGTGTGTCTGAAGTGCTCCAAGCACTCTGGACTTTTTACATGTATATTTTACGGATATTAAAAATTAAATATTTTACGGATTTGAGTACAGGATAATTATGTGCTATTTTTTCTAACACCTAAAATCCCTTTATAGTCTTCTCAAAGTGCAGGATGGCTTTATTTGAGCTATTTTATCTGCTTAATTGGTGCTAGCGAGACCTTTTTCCTGCAAGTAACTGCGGCTCGTTTTTAGCCTTGCAGAGAGGTTTCCCGGAGCAATTGAATTGCAAATCTCTTGCGGCCGTTTTAGATCAAAGGCTTTCCTCCGGCGCGATCGGCCGCAAGAGATAGCAAGGCACCGGCCGCAAGCCTGCCGGAATCCCCGGCCGTAAGGGAATAGAATAGCCGAATAGCTTGCGGCCGGTCCTTGCGGCCCCGCAACGGCTGCGGCCGATAATAGAATGAGGCCCTAAATATATATATATATATATATATATATATATATATATATATATATATATATATATATACCACAAAATAAGAAAAAAGTGATTGAATAAACAAAGGCACTGTGGGCACACTTGTATGTCCCTGCCTATATACCCAGAATGCAGTGTGATAACTGTATTTCTCAGAATTCTGAGCAGTAAACAAGTTATTTTAACTTTTTTTAGACGTTCACATGTACTATTTATTTACGGTGCACATTACTCAAACACATTAGCTAATTTTTCACACAGTGTCTACAAATTATCCAGAAAATAGTTCCACAAAATGTTTAGGTGACAAGGTTTAAGGGATGTCATCATATAGGAGAAGAGCATAGGATAGAAGAGCAAGGAAAGGTATTACAAAAAATAGAATATACATTCCATGAGATCATTTTTTGAAATAAATATATAAAAATTGCATAGTGAGGTCCGAACACCAAATGGAAATTTGCTGTAATGTTAAGAGTTAACTCTTGATAACAGTAGGAGGAGGTTTAATCACTTATTTTAGAAAGAACCACTAAGCAAATGAGTTTGTCCATTTGTTTTATTATTTTATTTGTTATGCATGTAACATGGGAATTCATGTTATTTTTTGTTACATGACAGGTTTTTCATAATAACCATTTTTAAATGAATATTATATTATATTACAGCTTTTGTTTGTGAAATAAAATTATCTAAACTTAAGTCGGTAAATAATATGTAAAATAATTAATCTAAATTAGTTTTTTCATGTCGTGAAAATTGAAGTACTTACTCAACACATTCTGGTGAACACATAGTAAAGATAAATTAGATAATTTATTTTAAACAAAATAACTCAAATACTAACAGTGCATTGGATTTTGCTATTTGAAGTTGTTGGGATTTAGTACAGGATATCAATGACCTGTAATAACGAAACTAAACAGAAGTAATAATATAATCTGTCATCATAAACATTTAGGCAGCAGCTATAAAAGTTGTATTAGTATGTTTTGTATTCAGAAACAAAACACATAATTAAGTGTTATATAAATGGCTTCAATAAGGAGAGGAGGCAAGTAGCAATTTGTCAAGATGAAAAGCAATTTTTCCAAGCAAAGCATAAATACCAGTCTGGTATTAGTACACAATTTCATCATCCATTTTGCCTTCAAAGCTTATTAAATTTTTTCATAGGACTTGGCAACAATTACAATTAGGATGTAACCAAGTATACTACCTGTCAACTGGGCAAATCTTGCAAACAAGTTATGAATTACATTGTGTATTTTAGCAAATCACTCTTCAACTTTTAAAAGAAATGTAGAAAATAGGCTAACACAAGATAAATTCTGCAATAAACATGATAAGACTATAAAGACATTCAGCCTTATTAAATTGCGATTTGGCCAGTTGAATAGAGCTCTATGTAAGCACAGAGCATATTTTTTTACAGAAGTTTTGTCTTGCTTTTGGATAGAAGCTCACTAACTAAACACTTCTGTAAAAAATATATGCTCTGTGCTTATTAAATTGTCTGAATCACAATTTAATAAGGCTGTATAAATTCTATCTAGTACTAAGACGTTTACAGGTTTGGTTTGGTCAGTAAAAGTATGTAAATAACACATTTTTATCCATATATTGGAAAGTGTAAAAATGTTGCCTTTTTTGATATTGATCTAGATCACTGGTTCTCAACCTGTTTTGGTCTCAGGACCTTCTAATACAAATGGGGACCATCTTTGCTTATAAGTTCCTCTATATTCTATCTATAACTGTGACCAATGTTGATGGTTTGTATGAAGTATTAGGCTCTCCTCACCACTGAACATGATAAGGTAATGTCTAAGAAAACCCTGGTCTAGATGATGTACTGTATGCATATATATAACACTATGTTGCTTTTTAAGGTGTTTATGAAAATAGATATGCTAGAGGATGCAACTGTTTGGGGTGGGGAGGGATCTACTAAGCATCACTTTGGCTTATGATGTGCATCCATGTTGTTACTATGCACCGTTTCCTATGGGGAAAGTGTTCATCTTTTCAGATTTCCTCACTTGAAGCTCCTCCATTCCCCTTTCTGTCTCTCAAATAATATGTTTATGTGTCTTTATGTATATTTCACATTTAAAAGCTTTAGTTAGTAACATGTTATTGAGGCCAATGTTTCTTCCTAAGTTTGTTTCCATTCACAAGCCAGCTACTGGACAATAAACATTTAGCTCCTGAGCAATTTTTGTTTATAATGTATCTATACAAAGCTGCATAAATGTGGTGCAGTTTTCCAAACATCCCAACCATAATGTATGATGATAAGTTCTACCAAAACTCTCAGCTAAGGTCCTTTTGGCTTGTGGTGTATGTATCCAACTCTGACATATCAAACAAGACAAAAGTAAATAATCATTGCAATGTTTATTACATTTAGCTACGGATGTTAATCACACAAGAATGAGGGGACCCCACCAAATTGATCGGCTCAGCAGACTAGCAGGACAGAAAGTGATAGACAGGCTCATTGCCTGCAGAGGGTTACAGGAGTCCCATATATATAGCAAATCAGAAACAGCAAGTTCTAGCAATTGTTATTGCACTTTTGTGTTAAATTAACAAGCATTTGGTCGCCATGACAGGGAGCTGTCTACAGTTACAAGCCACTCTCTTTGATACAGATTTACAAAAGTTAGCAAAAATAGCAAGTTGTTTCCCATGTTTAAGGGTCAACATTTATGTAGATAGCAGTGTTCAACTTCCCCGTACTGCTCAAATCCCAACAGACCCATTCCAACTGGGTAATAAAAAAGTAATTCTGCTAGTCAATGTAAAATGGGAGATTAAATGTGCACAATGAGGTGGGAAAGCTATTTGCAAGGGGAATATGAAATAAATATTAGTCATCAATATGAACATATATGGAAGAGAGAGAAAATGATGGAATTTAAGGCACCCATTGATGTATTTGCTCATGGTTGTGCTTTTAAAGACATCATGGGGATGCTTTAACTGTAGATGTTTTAAAATAGATACAATAGGCATACTAGTTGGGTACATGGGTTCTTATCTGCCATCAATGTCTAGGTTCTATTAATCATCAACCATATTAAATTGCGATTCGCCCAATTGAATAGGGCTCTATATAAGCACACAGCATATTTGTTTTACAGAACTTTTTAGTAAGTAAACTTCTATCCAAAAGCACTAACTAAAAACTTCTGTAAAAAAAATATGCTCTGTGCTTATATAGAGCCCTTAAGAATTGGCCAAATTGCAATTTAATAAGGCTGTATATATTTTTGAGTGACAAGTGATAAAAACTACATGATATTTGTGAGCTTTTTAAGTAAGTTTTGTAGTATTTGTTTCTTTTTAGCCTGAGCTGTCATGTGATGTAAAAAATAACTTGATTCTTAATAAATCAAATGCAGCATTTTTTATATAATATATTTTATTTTTCAAAATCCCTCATTATATACATAGTACAAAATTGATAACATATAAAACAAACATTATGGTTACACAATGAACTGCAGTAGCTATTTCTAGAATAATTAAAGTCTAAATATTAACCTTCTTACGAATAAGAGCAACAAAAAAAAAATGTAAAAATATATTCCTTTATACCATACAGTTTCTTAAATGAACTACAGAAATAATAGTTTCGTAGGGTAATTAACTTATATTCCTGATAGAGTAATAGGTGAATTACTCAGCAACACATTGGTTGCATACCAGGTAGTAAGCGGAAAACTGGTTATGGTGGAATTTTTATTTAACATGTCGAGTATATTAATGTACAAGTTTCATGTTCAAAAGGTTTGAAAGCTGTATCCAAAAGAAACATCATTATAATTTTCATGACTAAACTGGATGAATGTAACCAGTGATCCGTGATTGCCTTTTTAGATTTTGGTACTATAATTTAGCATTTTTATTATATATTGTATGTTATAAGTGCAGTAATTTTTAACAAATGTCCATAAGCACCTCTTTTGTCTCTGATGTCCTGATATTGGGTTTTACTGTGATTCTGATCATGTAATTATATTATCCTTTGTGTGTGTACATAAATGCATTAGTAATAAAAAATAATAATCATATTAATAATATTAATCATTCATAAATTTTGTTCAGTGTCAGCACATAACAATCAACTGAGAAAAAAATGCTTTCTGATATCAAGCTCTTAGTGACTGCGTTATGTTTTCTGTTTGTAGGAAAATTATTTTATTCAAAACAAAAAAAACGAAAATGAGTATAATGAATTACATTTTTACTCAAATATATTTGGCCTAAATTAGAACAATATACCATTTTAACATATTTTTAGATGACATTCACACAAGGCATTTATTATTCCTGTTGAAGGAGTAAAATAACACTATATTCATGTAATTAAAGGTTATAGACATGCCAAAATATGATTTATAAAACTGGCATTCCACATTAAAATAAATTCATACCTAATGTTTATTGTAAATTCCTGAAATGTTTTGAGTGCCCTTTTTTTCTCATTGAAGTCTCATCAATATTCATTTGTATATAATTACCTTAATATGATGGATAATGACTGTAGCTTCCAACTGTTTGAGTGATAGGTTTTATGTCTTGCCTTAGAATGGATTTATTCAAAAAATGACACTATTCATGCGTGATATTTTTGGTTTGTTTTAATTACCAGCTTAAGAAGATGCATACAATATACATTGCAATTGAAGAAATTGTTTTATTGGAGTAGTTTTTCATGTCTTGGAGTGCATGTTGATTTTTTTCTTCACTGCTCCCTAATGAATCATATATCCATACAAATGTTTCACAATCAATTAGCCTTATTGTCTTAAAAATAATAGCATTTAATCAAATATAAAATAATGTGCAATCAACATTTTAAACATTAATAGAAATAACTTTCAATTGCAGTTAATAATTTTGTATATTAAAGGGACATGGCTGTGGAATATGTTGGAGCGTTACAAATTAAGGTTAATAATAATGGAAGGTCTCTGGATTTCAATAGGAATATAATATACCTAAGTGTCTAATTACTTTTAGGTATTTTATTTTGTTAAAAAGTGCTTAAAAGCTCTGTTCTTTTTTTTCAAGCTACAGAGAACCGATCCAAACATGTAAAAATTGTTCATGGATAAACAGAGTATAAAGTGCAGTGTTTCAAATTAGCCAATCAGTGACATCTCTCAAGAAGCATGTTGCAGAATGTTGCCACTGATTGGTTACTATGAGTGCACAGAATCACACTGTCTTCATAAGCTGCAGATAAACCAATTAGGGAACCATTTGTAAGATTTTAGGCAGAAAAAAACAGAGCTGTTAAGCAATTCTAAATAAAAGTCCAGAAACTGTCCATGTCCCTTCAGTCATGAGAAGGGCATCATTGACAACACCAGGTTAATCTTATGATAAGTCACATGAAAAGACCACTACAGTCATTTTTTCTGTATGATTACATTCTCAGGAGGGTGTCCTTGTAAAGAGCTTTCCATTGCTGCTACTGAATTCCCAGGAAGGTGTAGATGACACATTTCCATTATGCATATCGAAGTATCCTGGGGAAACAACATCTTCTCTCACCTCAGTTGAGCAGCAGAAATAAAATGGTCTTTTCTAATTAAATGTTCATAAATAATTCCAACATTATTGCCAAAATTAATCCAATTATTCTAGCACAGCTTGGAGATGGGTGGGGTGAAGGTGGAGGGAAATGTGAAGTATAGTAATGTAAGTATAGTATAATGTGAAATAAGTTTGCATAATATAAAAAACACACAGAAAAAATGATAATAATAGAAGAAAAATAGAAAAAAAAAACTCTAATTGAATAGCAAAATAACTTACGTGCTACAGTAACATACCATTGCTCAATTGAATGCTGTTCAATGAAGTTCAAATAATTTTTGAAAATGAAAGAAATAAACACAGTCTATCAATGTGGTGCAGTTTTCCAAAACTGCCAACCACAATTTACCAAAATGTTGAGAAGTTCTACCAAACTCCCATTCAAAAGGTCCATTTGGCTTGTGGTGCATGTATCCAACTCTGACAAACAGCACAACAGCACACACGTTATATTAATATAGCAATATTTGTTTTACTTAGCTTCGGCTGTTAATCACACAAGGCTGAGGGACCTCACTGAATCGATCAGCTGAACATCATAGCAGGCAATAGAGATAGAGAGAGTGGCTCAGAGCCTGCACAGATGTTTCAAGGGTACAGAGAGTCAGCACAGCACAGCAAGGTCCCCATATTTAGAGCAAATCATAAACAGTAAGTTTTAGCATATATTATTTTACATTTTTGGTTAAATAAAAAAGCGAGTTACGAGCTGAAGATGCAAACCCGTAACTCATTCGTCGAACGCTGTATTTGCGCCCCTGCTCAGGATCAATTAATCAAACTTGGTTTAGACAGAGCCAATGGAAAAAGAGATCATCATCATTATGTCACTGAAAAAGGGAATTAGATTTCAAAGTCCTACGAGCTACATTTACAAAAAATGTATTACAGTAGTGTGTTTTTATTTGCATTTCAAGTTCTATATATTGGACTTTACCCCCCTTGCGGGTCCTCTCCAGCACTCGTAGAGCTTTGGGCTGCATTTGTGTGTTACGGGCTTTCTCACGAGTGACTGTTGCAATTTAATAGCATGATTGGAAACGTAGTGGTTACAGGCTTGAAAGATCAAAGGATTTACGGCCACAAAGATAAACGTTGTTCAACAGGTAGGCTTTATTCGACCTTGCTGCGTCTTAACCCGCAAAGTAATCTGCGGCCTGCGTTATGGTGCTAATTTAACAGCTGTAAATCCTAAGATCTACTTTATGGGCTACGTTTAACACGTAGCCCGAATTTAATAGTGCATGTACATACTATCTTTTGGATGATTTTTAGACTTTAGACTTTTCTTTGGAGAAGCAAGAGGCATAGTTTGATATATTTGTATTATGGAGTGGAGTCCTACGGGGGTTCAATTACGAGTTACAATCGGACCCACATTCCAAGTATGATGCAAAATTGATAAAGCCGTAAATATGATATTCTATTACATGTGAGTTCCATTATATGTATTAAAACTTTGATTGCCGGGATCTATGTAACACGGAAATTAAACATGAAATAAATAATTTTTTCGGGCCGAGCTTGAGAATGTTGTGCAATTAATTCTAAGACCTAACACCACTTTCCCTGTTCATAACAGTACAGTAGTGTGTGTATATGTGCATTTAAAGTGCAACAGGTTGGACTTTACCCCCCTTACGGGTCCTCTCTAGCGCTGGTTGGCTTCTTGGCTCCATTTGCGAGTTATGAGGTTTCACTCCAGTGATTTTGATGCAATTTAATAGCACGATTAGAACGTATCGGTTACAAGCTTGACAGATCCAAGGATTTGCAAGCTCGCAAGTCGAATTCTCACATCCCGTAGGGTTTTTGTCACTCCTACTCCGCAAGTCGCTAGCGGGCTAGTTTATGAGGCCAATGTAATAGCCGTAAGTCTTGTGAGCTACGTTATGATCTACGCTTTTACACATAGAGGGAATTTAATGAGGTTAATGTCTGTGCAATTAAGTTTTTTTCAATCTATAGTGCACTTAAAAATATTTATATTTATCTGAGTATGCAGCTTTAGATAGAAAGCAAGAGAAAAAAATTGCATAGAGAAAAATGCTGAGACTAGGCAAGCCACCTGGTCCTGTCATTTATTACAAATAGGTTCATAAAAGAAGCATCTGATGTTCAAACATAATCTTTTATATAAAACCTGTCTGTGTATTACAGAAAAATGGGTATAGCCTCACATGAACAAATCAATCTTAATGATATTTGCTCATAACTCACTCATCAAAAGACATATGTCTAATGGAAAGTGAGAATGAAAGTAATTGAACATACAAATAGTTTGGGATGTTTATAAATATATACGATGACAAGATGAAAAATCAATATTTTATTATCATGATATATGGATAAGAAAACTCTGAATTTAGAAGCTGTTCATCTTATGCTCCAAAATAATTAAACTTTCTTGAAAACATTAAAATATAATTATTATGAAATAAGGTCTATTTAAAAATAATATTTATTATTGTTTCAGAAATAAAATTAATATATATATATTTTTTGCAATAACAAACATTATGTTTTGGTGATAATTGTCTCTGGGAGTATTTTTTAAAGATTCTCATCATTTAAAAATATAGAAATCCAAATCTAAAATTAAAAATACTGTGTCCTGAAGATTCAGATGAATAAACAACAAATTGTAAGTATTGCGTAGTAACTTTATTTGGAAAATGCTCTAAGGTTCTTTAAGGCGGCAAAGGTGTCCTCCATTAGGGAAACTCTTTATCTAAAACTTGTGCCATAAATATATTATGATGAGTGTTCTCTTTCCATCAGTCTACTCCTTCAGGACCCGTTCATGAGATTCCCTCTGTACCCTTACATCTTTCACAATGTCCCTTCTCTTGTCAAACCACTGCCTGGCTAATAAAACAAATAATAACTAACTCCTCAAAGCAACTCTCTTCTTCTACTTTTAAAGAGCCCAATTCCACAAATATTCCCCTAAGTTGCCTAACTTCTTGAGCCACTGTTAAAAATACTAAGTTCTATTCCTAAAAGGGAGAGAGTGTCTCGCCCTAAAAGATGTGTGATGTCCCACTCAGGTACTCGGCCTAGCATGCATTTTGCCTTAGCTTCTGCAGAGGCGACATTGGTCAGTGAATTACTTGCTGGAGGCAAAGGGTGTCTGCTATAGTGTGCAGTAATCAGTCTGCAGGTGAGTGGGGTGGTTTTGCTTGTGTAGTTTATATCTATATGTGATTAGTGTAGTGTGTGTTTGATTGCACTTGATCAGGGAATTGTTGAAAGCAAAATGTGTTTGTTCTAGTGTGCAGTAATCAGTTTGCAAGTGAGTAGTCAGTACCTAATTTAAACGGGAAGGAGTGAACTTAGGAGCTTATGAACATTTCTAGTGTAAGTGCAGTTATAGTGTAAGTGTGTTAGGGAGTGCAGTTCAAGTGTAAGTGTGAGAGTTTAAATAAAAGGAGGATAAATTAGGTAAAATTGCATATTGTTGGAGGTTAAGGTAGAGAAATTAAACTTATACAAATATATTGATTTGTCTTCTCACTGTATTTTTGTAATTAGTAATCATGAGTCAGCCTCATATATGCACTGCTGGAGCAGCTGGTCTATGGTCCATACCTCTCTGACAGGTGTGGGCATATTGCTCTGTTGAAGCCTAAATTGATGAACTGGAGAGGAGAATTGCAGGACTTAGTGATATTGCTCCACTGGAAAGGGAGTTTGTGGTCATCGAGGGCAGTTTAGCTGTGACTAGCATGAAGGTGGAGTTGGGGATAATGAGGGTGTCCATGGAGGTAGATAGGTTAGAGTTATAAGGGGAAGCTAAGGGAAAAGGAGAAAGAGGAAGGCCAGTTCTAAGTTGGCAAGCACCGACAGAATTATCAGACTGAGTAATACTTTTCAAGATGTTCATTCAGGAATGGCAATGTCAGATTGAGATGTTCCCTCTAACAGACAGGAGAACAGTTCTATTGTAGGAGAGGATGGGCAGAGTAGGCAGAGCAATAGAAAGGTTTTTATTGGTAGGGTACTTAATTATTAGAAAGGTAGACAGGCTGAAAATTAACCAGCGGACTTAGTACATATTTTACCAATGACAAAGTAAGTAAAAGATGGAGTGTCCTAAAGAATGATTTAATAGAACTAGGAAATAAGCTTAAGGTAAGGACCTCCAAGATAGTATTTTCTGAGATACTACCAGTACAACGTACTAGCCCAGGAAGACAGAAGAAGCTTAGGGAGGTTAATGTGTGGTTTAAAAAGTGGTGCATTCAGAGGGGTTTGGGGTTTTAGAGCACTGGGGCTGACATCTCACTTGGATACAATCTTTATAGCAGGTATAGATTGCATATTAATGAAGAGGAGGCTTGTGTGGTAGGCGGAGAGCATGGTAGAAAGGCTAGGGCAGATATTAAACTAGTAGGTAGGCAGATGGAAGTAATGGGGTAGAAAGTGTAGAGGGGTAAGGGATGAATTAACGGCACATGGGGGAGGTTTAGTATAGTGCAAATAAATGTAAATTTATGCATTTGGGAAGGTAAAGTAGCAACGCAATTTATAACCTTAATTGAGCATATCTGGGGTATTATAGATAGAAAGTGATTTAAGGGTGCCTGTGGACAGCAACCTATGGTCAATGACAATCAGCATCTGCAAAGGCAAATAAAATAATATCATGTATTAAGAAGTGTATAAAAGCAAGGGAAGCAAATATAATTTTTTAACAATACCAATCCCTACTACACCCTCATTTTAAATATGGAGTACAATTTAGGGGCACCACTTCGTGAAAAGGACATTTTAGAGCTGGAAAAAGTACAGAGAAGGGAAACAAAACTAATAAGGGAAAAGGAGGAACTAAGCTATGAAGAGAGACTAACCAAATGAAACATACTTTCTATTGAAAAAAAAGGCATTTAAGAGGGGATGTGACTACTTATATAAATAAATTTATGGTCAACATATAAAGCTCTATCCAGTTAAATTTTTGTGAGCTGACAAGAGGACATCCATTGAGGTTAGAAGGAAAAAGGTTCCACCTTAAAGAATGAAAAGGGCTCTTCACAGTAAGAGTGGTTTAACTGTGGAATTCTCTACCACAGGAGGATGTGACAACAGATTCAACAGGTAGCTTTGTCAAGAGTGTGTTTGTGAATAAGTGCACTAGGTAGCGCAATGGTTGTTCACTGAGATTTTGTTTAATTTCTTGCTAGTGTGAGAGTTAGATTTAGGGGGTAGGATTAGGATGAGGGTAGAGGCAGATGATAGGCTTTACATAGTAAAATAGTGGAGTGCACAATTGTTTGACAGAAATGCTGAGGTTGGGAGTGCACCTACTAATAAAAAAATATTGCACCTAGGCTGCATAGCACTTAGTCTACTGCAGACAGACAAAGTTTCTCTTTTCGACTGTCACTGTTACAATGGAAAGCTGTAAAACCACAGTTTTGATTTGAGAGAATCCTGAGTGAAGGACTGTTGTCACAATTGCTCCTCCCTCCAGGCACAAGGTGATTCAAGATCCCAAACAGGTCATGGGATAATGGATATCTAAAGTGTCCTATTGACTGGAGAGACCATCAGCATTTTGAGGAGCTCCTCTGCCTGTATTGGATTGTAAAGTTATGAGTCTGCAGGGCTAGGCTCCATCTTATCAGGTGACCATTGTCCCAGGCCACCCAACTGAGCCAGCACTATGGGTTGTGGTCTGTGACAACTACAAACCATTTCCCAAAATGATAAGGCTGTATTTTATTTAGGGCCCAGATGACTGATAGGTACTCTTACTCAGAAGCCACAACGATGACCTCTCAGGGCAGCTGGTGACGAAGATATGCAATGGGATGCTCCTTGCCCTGGGCATCCACCTGCCTCAAAACGTCCCAATGCCATATGTGGATTGTCTGGATCAAGAAAGGACATGCATAATATGAGGCAACTAAGATGGGTGAGAAGTTAGGGCATCCTTTTGGTCCCAGAAGGCTTCTCACATTTGGTGGTCCAATGTAGCAGCTGGGGCATCCTCATTTTGGTAAGGTCCATCAGGGGCTTTGCCAGGGGACTGTGATGGGATATAAACCAGTGGTAATAACTGTGGAACCCCAAAATGCCAACACCTGCCATTCACTCACTTGTACAAGCCACTGCTCTATTGAGACCTTAGCCTCTCTTAGACCCATAACAGATCCAATGGCCCCTCACTTGCTGCCTGTACAAGAGTTCAAAGGGGGAGAGACTGTGGACTCTTAAGGTACGTCTTTATAGACAAAGAGGAGGTAAGGAAGCAATTTTCTCAGTCCTGTTTCTGGTTCCCAAAGGTTCTAATCATAGAGTTATGGTGCCATTGAACCTCTCACGCAAACTATTGGAATGGGGATGATAGGGGGTCGACCTCAGGTGGGCCTCTCCACACTTCTGCCTTAAATTCTGGGTCAGGTCAGTACTAAATTTGACACCTGTGATCTGACAAAATTTATCTTGAGAACCCAACCCAGTAGAAAATGGCACCAAGGCATCAGCTACCATTGCAGCTGTAATGCAAGAGCTAAACCCTCTAAATACCAGGTGGCATTATTCACCAAAGTGAGGATTTATCTCTTGCCTGACCCACTAGGCCTGGCAAGGGGTTAATGATATCTACATCCACTCAGTGGAAGATAATTTCTATAATGGCATGGCTACAAGAGAGCCCGAGGCCCTGGTTCCCTGCCCAAAAAAGTGATGACAGTTATCACATGAGGCAAAGAAACTAGGAACATATTGTGATTCTTCAGGCCAATAAAAGCCCTGAGTCAGGCATTGGTGAATACAGCAATTGCAATTGCCCAGTTAAGGGATTGTTAGGGCTAGCAGGGCTGCTAGATACTGTGTGTCAGATCTCCCTCTAGTGAAGCTCATCCCTTTGTGTTGATCACCCTATATAACAGGTTACCCTCAGGTCCTGTCTCCCCAGCCAGCACCCTAGTTTTAACACCCTCTAAACCAGGGTCCTGCTTCACCTCCCACTTAAATTCAGTCATGTCTGCTTATGGCCCTAATACTTTTCCAGGATGGATCAGGGTCAGACACAATCCAGTGTCCCTAAAGCCCTCTGCAGGCATGTTGCCCATAGTAATAGGCTGTTCAGTGTGACTCCAGTAGTCCACTGTGGGTAACTGGACAGGGGGTACCAAATGCTACTCTTCGCACCAGTCTACATCCTCAGAACAATCAAAGATCTGGTCCTTTATTGCTGCGGGGTCAGCCACCCACTTGCCTACACATAGGACCAGACCAGGAGAGCCAACATGATTTCCTGGGTGAACATGGACACAGTCGCAGTTCAGCTGCTCCAGCTGTTCGCTCCCAAAGCAACTCACTCCTGCCAAGCTCCTCCATTCCTAGGGACTAATGGGGCAGTAGTGATGAGCCTGGGAGACAAGGAGGAGTCTGATGTGGGTTGTCCTCTGTTGGAGCTGTGGTCCAGGGTGGGCTATAGGGCTGGGGAGCACTGGTCCATGTGGTCTAGCTCTCACTTCTATTGTGGGACTACCACTACTGTTCCTCCAAACAGGCAGCCACTTCTGCAGTGGGTGATCATCAGTCTTGGACACTGGCTAGAGATCAGAGCTGAAAAAATAGCTTGCAGAGTTTGAACACCAGCTCCCCATATGAGTCCTGGGCACCCAAGGCCATGTCTCAGAATTTAATTTTGGCACTTAAGCACAAAGTTCTACAGAAGGCTGCCGATGTCCCCTCCAGCATCATCAAATATGTGATGGCTCCATAGGGCAATATCCTGGGTGGTGGATTAAAATTAGCTGAGGTCTGTCTGTAACGTGATGACTGGATTGCTCCCTGGTGACCTCCACGCTGACTATCCTCATCACCTCCATTCAGTCATCTGGCCCTTTTCCCAGTAGGGCAATCCTGTGGCAGAACCTCCTCTCCACCTCTAAGTCCTTAGCATGGAACAGAGAAGCCTCATAACAGGGTTCTTCCCTAGGGCATTCCCAAAGCTCTCTGGTACCCCTTATTTGTCAGCCAGGTGGTGCAGCTGCTGTGGATCATCTCTCTGAGTTCTGTCATACTGAGCCATCTTTACCATTGCTTTTCTCTAGTTATCCTAGAGATGTCACACCTGCTATTTTGTTTCTGGGAAGTTTGAGCACCGTTAATTAAAAGAGATTTACTGAAAAATCTAAACTTCTAGAAATCTGCACATCCAAAGGCCATATCACACAAAATCCTATAAAAAATCATGTCAAGCTGGAAAGAAAATAAGCTTACAAAAAAAAGACACTTTTCAAATTGGTGTAAAATGTATAGGATGAATGAAAAACACATTCAATTTTCCAATGATTTCATAATAAATAATTTCAAATAAAAAGAACAGTAACACATTTAAAATTGGGGATATCACCAGGATTGGATGATATAAAAAATCTCTATTATATTAATCCAAAAACCAAGTAGAGATGTATTAAATGCCAAAATATGTTATCTGTAATATTGTTATCTTACCTGTAAATCACAGAGATACAGTTTCTGCCATGATTGTTAGTGGGGCAACAAAGGGTTAAGTTTCTACAATAATTTATATGCATATACGACCCCTGAGAGGTCAGGGATACACTTTCTCTGGACTTAGATCATAAACGCTAATAAACTCACCAGATTGATAACCCCACCATTCCTGACAGCAGAGCAAAATCAGGGGGGTGTTGGCTATATAACTGAGGGGATGGTTTATTTTGAGATTGTTACAATATCTGTTTTAAGCCAGAATAAAGGTTAATCTGTGTTGCACTAAGTAACGGTGCGTGTGTTCTTCTTGTATCCTGACAAAAGGGATCTGATTGTGCCTGCCGCTTCAGGAATGATTTCATGATCAGAATTGTTTGCTGGGCTCTGAGATATTGAACGCAAAAGGCACGACCTAGAGGTGAAAAAATGAGGTGCACGTGGCCCCTCAACTCTGGGGGTCGTAACAAACATTTTTTACCTAAATTAATTAATTTGGACCGAATGGGTTTCATCATATCAATTTAGCATATTAGAAAAGTGTGCTGATATGTTTATGTCATGGTTAAAAAAAAATACTTAGAAATCAGTTCTAATAAATGTACTTCTCCAACTATTAAATGACTAAAGGTTGATTTAATTTTTTTTTAGAATAAACTATAAAAATATAATAGCACACATAGTAAAATCTTTAAATAAATGGAATATATTACTACAGTGTATTAACATTATTAAGCGATATAACTGCATTCAAAATTGACATTTTTACCCAAGATACTACATTTATTTCTCTGCTTACCAATACCATTATGTCAAAGGGACTTACAATCTGAATTTTTCACATTTATATGGAGGCATACATTCCCAGAAGCAAATAACAATAGAATGTAAGCACATAGAAACAAAGGTTGTTTTTCTTTGAATTTAAGATCAGATTTAACATGTATAGGGGCCTCATTAAATTAATAGAAAATCGCAACAGTTACAGATCGATTAAATTGACTCAAGCTCATAAGTATATGGCAGAAAGCCAAAATCATAAATCATGCTTTTATATGTAGCACGTCAGGGCCTGATCTTGATCAATTAAGCAAGACCCGTAACTTACTGCTTGGACAGAGCAAAACCCTTAACTTGCAGCTTAGACAGAGCCAATAGTAAATTATACGGTCATCATGACTTCAATAAAACATGGAGTTTAAACCACAAATCATTAGTGCTTAGAAGTTCAATTTGCGATCTGACTTGCAATCCAGAAATGTTGAAATGTATAGAAATCAATAAATCTACTGGTCCAGTGCATGTGGGTTCCATGATATGTATTAACCCATTGATTACCGGGATCGATATAACACAGAAATACAACTTAATTTATTTTTTTCTAAATACTGCCTCTTTCTAATGCCTTAGATTGCTTTGCCTGTATTTTAAAGTACAGTGCTGTGTTTATATTTTCTTCTGCAGTGTTACGAACAGGTGTTAAACCCCCTTGCGAGTTCTCTCTACATTTGCTACATTTGTCATTTATGGGTTTGAAAGCAGTTGCAGGCTTGGGAAATTGTAGCAATTTAATAGGGATTTGTGATTTTAGCACTTGTAACATTTGCAGGCTTGATCTTTCAGGCTTTGCTGTGTAGGAGTTAAGATTTTGGCAGCCTATAGGAATTGTCAGCCTGTAATTCGCAACTAGATTGCGAGTAGATAAACGTGGACAATTTAAATGCAGTAACTTTTGCGGGCTACATTACGGGGTACAGTAACTACAATTTCAACAATTTAATGAGGTCCTTGGTTTGGAAAATTCTTTACTTTCAAAGGGGCAAATACAATACATAATGATACCTTACAAAAAAAATGCTAGGATTTACAATTCACTCACTGAAACTGGGGAATAGATTGAAATCCAACTAAAAACTCCAATCATATATAACCCTGATTTTCTGGTAGGTCAACATTCTCAAAATCTTGCAATATGGACTAAACTTGGCTTTACAAGAATAATACATTTTAATACAATGGAAAAGTGATTTCACTTGAAAATTTTAAACAAATACATGGAATTAATAAAGATGTTTTTATTCATATCACTTCATTAACTTACTGCCAGAGAAGGAGATAATGAGATCATATACAGGGATTCGAGAAGAAATGCTAAGGAAAATCTAAATGTAAAAGCAGGAATATGTTCTATTATAATTGTATTGTTATCCTCTATTTGCAATGTGCCAACATATTCTGTAGCACTGTACAGGGTTTAACAAAATATAATATTAAAACATTGCAGAAGAGTGTAGGGCCCTGTTTTTGAGCTTGGAATCTTAACTAGAAAGTGCTTTTTTTTAAGAAAAGCCCCGTACAAACTTACAATCTAAATGGAATGGAAGAGGCTAAAACCTGGGCAAGAATATCAAATAAGGAATAGCAAAGGTCAAGAAGGAAGGGAAAGTTTAATTAGGTAGGAAGGTGTGCAAGGTGAGAAAATATTTTCAGATAGTAGGAGAGGAAAGGGATCTGAAAGAAAGTCAGTGTGAGGTGGATGGCTCTAGATTGGAGTATGTTATCTCTGCCTATTGGTCAGGCAAATATAATCTGCAAATGGGAATATCAGGTGATTGTAATTTGACTCTTTATTAAAGTACAGCAATTAAGAGTGGGTGAGAGGAAAGTGGTTGCTGTAGTTAGAAAGAATCAGGAAGCCTGTGGAACTATTTACAAAATATTGAATGGCTAGCATAAGAGAGGTGGGAAAAGAGGTGTATAGAGAAGGGAGGGGTTGACATTACCTGGGGGTGGTAGATTTGGACATAACAGGGGTAGTAAGTACAAACACATGGAATAAGCACCTCTGAAACAAATTACACCAGAAATATAACAATATTTGCATAGTTGACTGAAGGAGATACTTCTAAAATAGATTATTGCTGTAGTCAGAAAGGATCAGGAATCCAGTGGACATGGAAGCTTGAGGACTATCTAAAAGAGATGGTTGCTGTAGTCAGAAAGGATCAGAAAGCGTTTGGAACTGGTAGCTTGAGTTCTAACTTAAAGAGACAGTTGCTGCAGTAAGAAAGGATCGGGAAGCCTTTGGAACTGATAGCTTGACGGCTATCTTAAAGATATGGTTTCTGTAGCCGAAAAGGCTCAGGAAGCCTCTGGAACTGGTAGCTTATGGTATCTCTTAAAGAGATGGTTGCTGTAAGTATGATATATAGATTAGGGAAAACTATATGAAATCTCCTTCCATAAATTAAATTGAGGTGACTCATTGAACGTTCAACAATTAGTCTTATGCTTTAGAGGATAGGAATTCCTAATCTTCCCTCCCTCTCCCACAGCGTCAATTCCTCACATCTGTCTCACTGTCAACAGCAACATCATCACCCCCTCCTCCCAAGCTCGTTGTCTTGGAGTTCTACTGGACCCCGCTCTGTCTTTCATCCCACACATACAAATACTAACTAAATCTTTTCTTCTCCATCTAATAAACATCTCAAGAATTCATCACTATATTACACAAGATACAGCTAAAATCCTAATACACTCTCTCATCATCTCTCGACTAGACTACTGCAACTCGCTTCGTGTTGGCCTACCCACCACCTGACTATCTCCACTTCAATCCATTATGAATGCCTCTGCTAGACTCATCTTCCATACACAACGTTCAGTGTTGGCATCACCTCTCTGTCAATCACTCCACTGGCTTCCCTTAGCCTAAAGAATACAAATTTACATCATGACCCTAACTTACAAAGCCCTCAACAATAACGCTTCCTCATACATCTCTGCTCTCATCTCCAAATACTCCCCCAGCCGCCCTTGTTGTTCTGCTAATGACCTTCTTCTTTCTACATCTCTTGTCACCTCCTCTCACTCCCGCCTTCAGGACTTTTCTTGTGCTGCCCCTAGTCTCTGGAACTCCTTGCCTCACTCCACCAGATTATCCTCTTGCCTCAAAACATTTAAAACCTCACTTAAAATGCATCTCTTTAAAGAAGCGTATCACCTTCCATCCTAACACACTTTTCACCTCTCTCACCCTTCCTAAGTACTTTGGGATGCACCATGGACATTGGATTCCTAGCTCAAAGACAGGGACCTCCTTGCTTTGCTATTTTTTAATTTGTATTTATCTTTGTCTGAACTTAAGTTATGAACAGCGCTATGGAATATGTTGGCGCATTAAAAAAGAACTATAATAATAATAATAATAATAATAAGAAGAAGAAGAACAAGAAGAGTCATATTTAGATATTTGGTGGAACTATTCAATATTTAGGAAATTATGTCAGAAAATAGAAGTAATTAATGATGTATAGTAGGCAAATACACCACAAATGTTAATAAGAATGTTACTAAGAGAAATAAAAGTAAAAAAAATATTCACAAAACTATTTAGACTTCTATTCCATGGCTCGGTAATAAAAAAAAAATGAATGGAGTTCAATACTGAGCTACCACATCACACAAGTAATTCTAACCTCCAAGTGCTTGAAATCTCCCTAAATCTCGCTGATACCCTTAATTGTGTTGGATTTGAAATTAATTAATATCCACTACCCCATCTGAGGCAAGGGTAGCCTCCGGCATTCTCCCTTAATAGGCGATACCCCTATGAGCTGGGCATACCCATTATTCCCCCTTTATCCATGATACCTACTATGAATCCTGATATCCACCAACTAAAATATAACCATGGAGGTTCTTATGAGCCCCCTTGGCACCAAATATTAATTTGTTAGAATGGAGGTCCATATGCACCCCCATGGTAATCTAAAGTATAACCATGGGTGTCCCTATGTTACCTAATATTGACACTTACAGTATGGGCCCCCCAATATTGACCCTTATACCATTAGGGTCCCTACAGTCCCCCAGCATATACTAAACTACCATGACCATGGTGGTTCTAGATGAAATGGACCCTTGAGGCATCTAATTGGTTAGACTTTTAACCAATCAAATATGGAGCAGGAGTAATTCACATACTCAGTTGTTATTGCCTGAAATATGATTGAGACATCTTTCAGCCTTAATTGAGGGAACCTAGGGATACACAGGGTCATAGCGGGTAGCATGTATTAACCCTCCTGGCGGTATGATTATGTAAGTATTTAGAATGTTAAAGCGGTACATTAAAAAATACTGACATAATCATACTGACCTTTTCCCCTTATCCTCCTCCCTTCCCCCTTCCCCTTATCCTCCTCTTCCTCCCTTTCACCCTTCCCTCTTCCTCCCCCTTATCCTCCTCCTCACTTCCCCCTCTCCAATCACCTCCCTTACGCCTTCCCCACCTTCTTTCCCCCCGTATCCTCCTCCCTCGTTATGAACCACCTCCTCCCGCCTTCCCCCCTTATCATCCTCCCGCTCCTTCCCCCATTATGCTCCTTTCTTCCCTCACCCCCCTTTTCATCATCATCCTCCTCCTTCCCCCATTATCATCCTCTTCCTTCCCCCTCCTCCTCCATTTCCCCCTTCACCCTTATCCTCCTCCTCACTTTGTCCGTATCCTCCCTTTCCCCCTTATCCTCCTATGCCCTCCTTAACCCCTTATCCTCCTGCTCCTCACTTCCCCCTTATCATCTTCCTCCTCTTTCCCCCTTATCATCCTCCCCTTCTCCCATAATGTCCTCCTCACTTCCCTCCCGTATGCTCCTCCTCCATCTATTCGTATTCTCCCTTTCCACTTCTCCTCCTCCCTCCTTCCCCCTTTATCATCCTCCCTTTCCCCCTTATCATCCTCCCTTCCTCTTTCTCCTCCTCTTCCTCCTGCTCTATTGTCAGCTCGTCAATGAAGCTTTAACATCTCTAGAGTCGAACACCCGTTGCCTTGCTCCAGTCTTATAGAACTCCTTCCATGCTGTCCCACAATGCTGAACTGACAGCATCAAACTAAGTTAGTCATGTGGTTCGGTTCTAAATACGGCTCCTATGAAGACCTCTGGCAGACGAGCATCTCCCTCTCTTCCCTCTTCTATTCAGCGTCTCGGTTTTCAGCGCAGGAGATCTCTTCCCGGGGTTAGCATGTCATGCTATCACTTACTGGGAGGGGCTTCTGAGTCAAATCTCCATTATTGATACAACATCATAGTAGTTGGTATTACATTGAATGGGTAATAATAAAAAGGCAGATAATGACCTAGATTGATGTTCCGACTGCAAGACTGAACATTTTTATGTCTGATTTCAGGGGGCGTGATCATATGATCTGATAATATTTAAGCAAGCCCATAATTTACTTTTAGACACAGCCATTATGATGTCAGTAAAACATGGAAATTACACGTAATCTAGTATCGAAAGCTAAGAATGAATTAGTGCCAATAAGTAATATTTGCCGATCGGTCTCTTAATAAAGCACTCTAGCAATCTATTACTAAGAAATAACATTTAAAAATAATATTGTTTTAATTGCATATTTGTGGGTTTGAGACTGTTGTGCAATTAATGCTAACGTGTTTTTATGTCTTCCTGTGCTTTTAAAGTACAGTATTGTGTGTTGAATAGCTGTTACAGCTTTACTAAGTGTTTGAAAAAGCCCTTGTGAGTTCTATTTAGAACTCGTAATATTTTTGACAGAAACGTTATTCTTCTTTCAGTTGCAGGTCAGACTTTATTTGTGAGCTAGAGCTACGGGTCTAATAGAATATTGATTTTGTATAACTTTAATTATTTAGAGCTTGTAATATTCTAGCTGTGCTAAAACCAATGGAGTTCTAAGGCCGGTTTTGCGGATTTGGCTGGCCCATAGTGATTATGATTGAGAGTAGCTAATAGAATCTAAGGGAATATTAATAGCAGTTTTAAGTGTGTATAAATTTACGAATTGGGCAATAGAATAGGTCCCAAATTATCCAAATCCCAACCCAAATCCAACTTGGAATCAAGGAGGGACAAAACATGTCTCATCATTTTGGACAGAGTTTTGCCTTTAGCCTTATCTTCCTAGCTATTCCATATATTGCTCAAATGCCAGCTCTGGTAACTTCCATGTAGCAACAAAATGCATAGTTTATAAGTGCCTCTAAGCAATTTCCTACAAGCCAATGTACTTTGACTGAGTAAAACCTGTCAGATTGGTAGATTCATAAGTTCAGAGAATGTCAATATGCCTATTTAAAATGTCAGAGATCTCTCCGCTGCTGATTAAAAGTTTTTAATGAACAATAATTTGTCATCCAATAGTTTTATTGGACTTAAGCATCAATAGGAGTATCAATGCCCTTCGATAGGCCCTTTGCAACATCTTGTAACTATAGCTCTTTCCCTTAATCTCAATCGTAGTTCCTTAGAACATAGTTTAAAAGTTTCAAGATCTGAATAATATCTTCATATCCTCAGAAATTAACCTGCTGAAATAGTTTATTTTTAGCAGTTCGTTTTCAGCTTTATCTCTCTTAATGGTCACATCTAAAAAAACTATTGTATTTATGTGATGAGTTAACTTTAGATTCAAATTATTGTTTTTACATTTTCATAATAAATTCAGCAATTGGATAATGGTTCTATGAATAGAATTAATCTAACACCCAGTCCTGTGATCTAGGATATAGGGACACAACATTATCTGTAAATTGCGATTCAGCAAATTTTAAAGGTCTCTATATAAGCACATAGCATATTTTTTTACAGAATTTTTTAGTTAGTGAACTTCTATCCAAAAGCAAGGTTTTCACTAACTAAAAACTTCTGTAAAAAAATATTCTATGTGCTTAAATAGAGCCCTATTTAATTGGCCGAATCGCTATTTGATAAGGCTGCATATGTTGCCAGGAAAGTAGTCTGGTTTAGTACTATACCTTCAGCATTACATAGAATGTGAATCATATTACTTATGATATGTGCCCCTTTTACAAAATAAGTGTAAATGTTTGCATATTAATTTAGCCGCCCTCTCAATAACCTTGATTCATGCATCGAAATATGCAAAATCCTTTTCCACTTCTAACCATTTATTTTCATGTTATTTCTACAAAACCTTGATATAAAACTCAAGCTATGAGTTGCAATATCACAAAATTAACAAAATAAATGTAATAATATTATACACCCCTACAAGAATATTACAACAAAAATTACACAACATACAAAAAGATCAGAACTGATTTAGACAAAAAAAACTAATCATTAATAATAAATGTGACAAATGGGGCTCCCCGACTTTTGCGCGCAGGTCAAATGTGCGCTGACAAATGCACGCCAACCCATGCGCGCACACACAAAAGTGCACAGGTCAAATGCCCGCCCGACATCTGCGCGCAGAAGCTCTGTATCTACTCTGTATCCATTTAGCTTATATCGTCACAACTTCTACAATGATCAGAGTGATCAGAGGGAGGTTGCTCAGACAGTTTTTAAATAGTGGATCTATACACGGTGGCAGTACCCAGTACTGGGAAGCATAGCATGGCAGGTTTGTTGCAACATATAGTTAGGTTGGGCTTCTGTGATGCCCTTTACCCCATTACTTTCCTGAAGAAGAAAGTTGGTTAGGTTTAGTTTCTGTACTTTGCTCTCGTATGACTGCTCATTGAGGAGGCACAAAATTCTTCAAGTGAATACCAGGTAGTTTAAAAGCTATTACAATATATTAGACAACTACTAATTTTTTGTTGATGCTACTTGAAGAAGAATATTGTGCCTCCTCACTGAGCAGTCATACGAGAGCAAAGCACAGAAACTAAACCACTGTGTATAGATCCACTATTTAAAAACTAACTGAGCAACCTCCCTCTAATCAATAATGCAACAGTTGTAAGACCAAGAATCCTTCTACTGATTCTGCCAGGTCAGAATACACACCATCCTCATCTGAATATTATTCTGCCACTACTGAAGAAGAGAAAGATTTGGCAGAAGGTGGTGGTGGTGTTGTGGACGAAATTCATGAAAATGTATATTATGTCCATGCTGCATTCCTTTCCTTACAATATATCATAAGATAAGGCACTAATTACGTTTATTCTTTATTCTGAGAGCCCTAAGATGGCTACTGAGCTGTATTCTGAGGGTCCTAAGATGGCTACTGAGTCATATCCTGGGAGTCCTAAGATAACATTCATATCCGTGACCAAATAAGGATATGAGCCCCGCCACCTTCCAGAGCCAATCAGAAGCTTCACATAAACTGACCATAATGACATCAACATCCGAGACCAAATATGGAAGGACCCTTCCTACCTTGTCAACCAATCAATAACTCACTCACTATCTAACAATGAGTCGTACGATTGTTATATCTGATCAACTTATATTATATAAGTTCCTATGTTGTATTTGGGGGGGTTCATTCGTTGGGAAGAATACAAGAAGTTTTATACCAGAAATTTTGGGTCTGTGTAAATTCTTGTCTCTGTGTGCACACATGGCCAACAGACGGATGATTTGGACAAGAACAGATATTACATAATGGGATTATTTTTATCCATCCAAAACAATTGGCGCTCCAACGTGAGGCCTGGGTTGTGACCAACAGATAGCAGACAAGGAAGACTTTGGGACGGTCTATGGTGGCATAAAGGAGCCTGATCAACTCAACTCTAATATATGGTAAGGTTTAATGTTTTAAAACCTTGCATATATATGAATAATGCTGCTATAGTTCTGCCACTTTGTCTTGGGCTGCTACTGAAGGCACCAAAAGTACAGATAAATTGCTTGCCCAGGGTCTACCTTGAAGAAATATCTGTACTGAATAATATCTGTTACCTGTGTATGACTGTTGAGAGTGTGGGTCGAGTGATTGTGATTTCTTAGATATTGTGGTCAAAGACATACATGTTTGCGTGCGGCAGGCTCCAGGGACGGATTGGGTAGTGTCCGAATAACACTATAGCCCTGAAATAGCCGTACGTGCAGACGTACATATGCATACCTTTCCTAGGGGTGGTCTATGCACGTTGGATAGCCGAGTATCTCTTGGGGGTCATTATGTTCGTGCCTTGGTAGCGTGATGACCCCAGAAGATATCTATCACACACTAAGGTGTAAGGGCATGTATGTGGGATGCAGACTTCAGGGACAGATTTATTGTGTCCGAATAGCACAATATCTCTGAAGGCGTCAATTTTAGCACACAACGGTGTGAGATTTTGGACTGCAATATTTTAAGAGTCAGAAATTTTCTGCAGAAATTGATAAATATTACTGTGATCTGTTATTGCTGGTTGTGATGCATATTTTAATGAGAAATGTAGTTTAGAATTTCTCTCCCTGTACACTGAAGCTGAAAGCTGATTTTCTGCAGCTGTGACAGTCAAGGTCAAAACACACAGGCTGCGAAATGGAGAAATTCCTCCCTCTCCCATCTCGTTAATTCTTTTAAGAACGTATCTTAGTTAAGAGAATTCTTTCTATGCTAATGCTTAAGGTCGTATGAATTTTTTACAGTAAGTGACATAACTGTCATGTTTCTATTCATGTTTTCATGATGTTGTTAGATTTCGATTACAGTACGTAAATGTTTGTGTGAAAGTAGGTGTGTCCTGGAAGGAGATTGATTTAAAAAGTAAATAGTCCAAGATATATACACAGAGTTAGACTTTGAGACCGCACCTCGAATAGGTATCTCAAAGGAAACAGTACCTTAGGATTTTAAACGAACAGTATATATATGACGCAGACTGAGAATTGGTTATGTAACAAACACAACAACGTAACAATCATCAGGGGTGTCAATGAACACACCTTAGACAGGTATGTTGGGTTTTCGGATTATTGAACCAAGAAAGAAATCTCCATAAGATCTGCAATGTAATGGGAGATTATTTTGTTTGAATGCATTGCATGTAACAGTTTGCATATTTCTGTTTGTTTGTGAGAATATATATATATACATATATTTATATATATATATATATATATATATATATATATATATATATATGTGTGTGTATATGCGTGTATTCTTTTGAAATATTTTGTCTGAAGTTTCTGTGTGTTTGTAACTTTACTCAATACTTTACTCTTTGGAAAGGGAGGTGATTGGTCTGCATTTTGAAAAAATGTGAGAGGGACTGGCCCACCCCCTCACAATTAAGCATAGCAGACCACTCCCCTTCCTCCTCCCACCTTCTCTGTGTGTGTGTTAGTTTTTATGTGAAAATATGTCTGTCTGTATCATTGAGGGAAAATGAGAAGAAGGGAGGTTGCAGGCAGAAGAATTGTGGCTGGTTCTGGGTGGGAACCAAAGATTGATACAAAATAGTGGTTTGTGGAACAAAAACATGACACGCCCCTATACCCCATCTTAAAGCTAAATAACATCGACTATACCACCGCTGCTGGAGTCAGTGCCATGTATCTACTACTCCTTGGCAATATTAATCTTTATTAAAAGGAGGGTATAGGAGACATTGAATGTTTCATTAAGCTTTACTATGGAATAAGAAGTATATGAAAGAAAAAAAGTAAACACAACGTTACTTTAGGATGTTTTTTTTTAGATTCTCTGTGAGCGACTCCCCCTGCTAGTCTCTGCTCATGTAGTTAACTCCTACATGCCTGTCTGCAACGCTGATACAGAATTCTGTGAGTTATTAATAGTATGCGCTCCGGATGAAATAGCAAATCAGGCTATTAATTTGTCAGATATTACACAGGATGAAACAGTCAGTGGTAATATATCATTCCAGACACGAGTCTCAGATGCTGGGAGCAGCCTTTGTGGAGGGATTAAAGAGAATCCATCAGGAAAGATTTATTAACATCTCGTCCTGAATACAAGGTGTTGCCATTAGAGATTTTGTTATTAGTAGCAAAAAGGGCTTGAGTTCTCACAAGGTAATAAGGAGACTACACACATTATGGTGTCTTCTGAGCAGGAGGAGACAGAGCCAACAAGAACAAGAAAGTGTTTTAATTGTAACAAAGTTGGACACCTTAGGGTTTCACCAGTTATGCTGAAGTTAAAACTAGTAGCTGAAATAGCACAAGAAACTGGTATCTCATGGCCAGAAAGTCTCCCTATAGCACTGTTAAGCGTGGGGTACACCCCTGGAGGGAAGTTTTCTCTGTCCCCTCACGAGATCCTATTTGGGTCTGCTCCTAGATTAGGGTGTTATTATCCTCAGCAATTGAAATTTAAATCTGATGTATTTGTTGATTATGTGATTGCTTTATCTCAAGCACTGACTAAAATACATGCACAAGTGTTTTCTTCTATTCCAGATCCGGAAGTGGACACTGGTACTCATCAACTACTTCCTGGAGATTGGGTCCTGGTCAAGAGATTTGTGAGAAAGAATCCTCTGGAATCCAGATATAATGGTCCCTTTTAAGTTCTTCTAATTGCTGCACTGTCAGTTAAACTTGAAGGACGGCCTACTTGGATCCACACAACTCATTGCAAAAAAAAGTTTCAGCACCAGACCCATAGCAGTCAACATCATGATGATCATCATAACACATATCCTTTCTTGTCTGTTCTTAACTAAAGTAGAGCCTTCTGCATTCATTAGTGAGAAGAAAGATGGTATTACATTTTGGTACAATCCATCTAAAACACATATGATTACATTCTCATTTGATTATTGTCATGTTGTATGGTGCCAACAGCTAAGCGTGACTCAACAATGTAACTTGTACGAAGACACTCCCAGCACATCTATTTACATATGTGTTACAGACCAGACTTGGGGAAAATATTGTAGTCATTGGGAAGCTGTAGGATGGAACACTGGGACAGCTTGGGGCTACAGACCACAGAGTGCCTTAGACAGAACAGATTTGAGTGGAAGCCCTTTACTTGAACGTATGACTCTAATAAAGCCAGGCAAATGCTCGCCAAATGGCAAGACTGGAGCTATCATTGGCAAGACTGGAGCTAACATTACTCTGACTATCAAGAACCCCAGACCCACAGACGCAGGTACATACCTAATGGGTGGCTGGGTTAGAGGAGAAGCAAAAGGACGGATTGGTAAATTTATGCTCAGAAATCTAAATGCACCACTCATATCAGAAGGACTAATGCAAGTACAAAACACTCAGGCATTACCCCAAATGACTGATATCAGTGAACCTACGTACGAAGAAACCCTAACAAATGAGACTGGGTTCACAGACCTCAACTTATGGCTGGAATGGATGAAATATAATGTAGAGTCACATAATAAGACTAATTGTTATGTTTGTGCAAGTGCCAGACCTCACCTAGGCACTGTTCCACTTATGGTAACTATGAAGGAAGAAAAGTGTTTCTTAAGTCTTTATAAAGCTACCCAGACTAAAAGATCTAAATTGTGAACAATGGGAGAACAGGTATCCCATTATAACTGACAATCTACATCCAGGTGAAGGTATAACCATATACCCAGGTATTTACACATGCTATACAAGGAGTACACCTCAATGGAGAAACCTAAAGAGGTTTAAGCAAGGGTTCTGCATTATATATTTTATTGGCTTCACAGTTTACAGAGCAGACACAAACAGTGGGAGACATATATTGGATATGTGGGGACATGAAGCTCAGATCAAGGCTAGAGGGTATCTGGTATGGTGAGTGTACCCTGATAAAGGTCATAATGCCAGTACACATAGTGCCCATCCAAACTGATACCTCACCACACACCCTACTGACAACATCTAGACACAAAAGAAAGGTCTCTCCCCCACAAGGTAGCTTTGACCCCCATGTGTACATAGACTCTATTGGAGTCCCAAGGGGGGTGCCTGATGAGTTTAAAGCTAGAAATCAGGTTGCAGCAGGATTTTAATCACTTTTCCCTATCATAACTGCATAATAAAAATGTTGCTTGAATCAATTATATATATATTATAACCAACAAAGGTTTGTGGATTACACAAGAGACGCTCTGCAAGGAGGTGCAGAACAATTGAAGGCCACATCACACATGGCCTTCCAGAATAGAATGGCACTAGACATGATCCTTGCTAAAAAGGGTGGATTATGTAAAATGCTCCCCGACACTGGCAACTGCTGCACCTACATACCTGATAATATGGGTCCAAACGGTAAGATTACTTTAGCCATTAAAGAACTAAACAACTTGGCACAAGAATTGAAGGAGAGTTCTGGAACCACAGACTATTGGGATAAATGGTTTGGGTGGATGAATAACTGGCAGAAGGTATTGTCACAGGTTGGAATTGTCTTTCTTTCAATACTGATAATTCTTGCATTTGTTACCTGTTGTATTATCCCCTGTGTCCGAACATATTTAAAGAAGTCAGTTGCTGGAGTCACACCAACCTTTGTGCACCAAGAAATTTATGAAGATGACTGTGAGGAGTCACATAGAGGGTTACAGTCCATTGTGTCTAGAAATGAAAGTTCTACATAAACCCCTTGTCCCACATGTTCCTGAAACAAGGGGTCAGGGATAGCATCTGACTCGCCTATGACAGTGGCAAGAGGGGTCATGGACAAGCCATGTCAACTCTAACGTACAAAGAAGAACGGGCGTTCATTGGTGCAGATGTGCTAGGGATTTCTTACATTCATACATCTCATCCACAGGGACAGTTGTACACATAGTCTCTAGGGGGGACTGTTACTATTTATATGCTGTTTATATGACTTTATACCTTAATTAATACGTTTTACTAAGAAAACCTATATCTTCACACAGACATTTTATGTAGTACTCTCTAGAAGAGGAAGATATAATACATCTAACCTGTCATATCTACAAGAATAGAATATAAGTGTAGTATGTAACATAATATGACATTTTAGGGGGGACTGTTGTGGACAAAATTCATGAAAATGTATATTATGTCCATGCTGCATTCCTTTCCTTACAATATATCATAAGATAAGGCACTAATTACTTTTAATCATTATTCTGAGAGTCCTAAGATGGCTACTGAGCTGTATTCTGAGAGTCCTAAGATGGCTACTGAGTCATATCCTGGGAGTCCTAAGATGACATTCATATCCGTGACCAAATAAGGATATGAGCCCCGCCACCTTCCAGAGCCAATCAGAAGCTTCACATAAACTGACCATAATGACACCAACATCTGAGACCAAATATGGACTGACCCTTCCTACCTTGTCAACCAATCAATAACTCACTCACTGTCTAACAATGAGTCGTACGATTGTTATATCTGATCAACTTATATTATATAAGTTCCTATGTTGTATTTGGGGGGGTTCGTTCGTTGGGAAGAATACAAGAAGTTTTATACCAGAACTTTTGGGTCTGTGTAAATTCTTGTCTCTGTGTGCACACATGGCCAACAGACGGATGATTTGGACAGGAACAGATATTACATAATGGGATTATTTTTATCCATCCAAAACAGTGGCAGCAATTCTCAAGCTCATAGACCCTCTTTTTTATTAGGGGCATGCAATCAGAAAGGCTCCAGCATAAAGAAAAAATTCAGGGAAATTCAGGATCTGGAGAAAAGACAAATATAAAGAGATGTTTGAGAGACAGTGACATATGGGACTACAGAACATTAAACCAGCCACTGATGAGAGGGGTTGGCCAAAGAGACAAACATGTAAAGGAAAAACACTTACAGATTATAAATCTATGCAATAGAAAACATTTAGATGAACAAATTAAAGGTGTAAGGTAAAGTAAGACCTATCATTCTCTCCCTTTACTCATTTTGATTTACTTAATATTAAAGATGTTATTTTATTTACTAGAAAACTTTTATTAAATAACTACTTTAATAAAAATGATGATGAAAATGATCTTGATATTCTGGAACAATGAGGATTTATCAGAATTAATTATGTAATGTGAGCTAGAATTAAAAGATTATTCCATATGAATGAAAGATATTAAACTAAATTCTAAATGTATTTTCCCAGTGACACTATGGACAAAAGTAAAGATATGTATTAAATGGGTTGCATAGTTTGTTTAATATTAGTATTTCTAGTGTTAGTGCATTGTAAGTTCTGCAAATGTCATAATGATGTCATAAAGCCATTGAAGTAAGGTAACAATAGTGTTATCTGATCAATCCTGTTCTAAAAATTTTAACAGGCGATCCCACTGGTATATGAATATGTTGAAAATGTTGGATAAGGCTAGAAAAAACAACATCATGCACCAGAAGAAAATCTTTTTAGTGAAGGTTGGACATCCTAGTATTGTTACCCTATCTGTTGCCTAAGGCTCCTGAAAATAGCACAAAACAACCAGGGAGACCTATTGTCAGAGGCGTGTTTTGTGAAGAAGCCAGCAGATACACAGATGTCTGTCTTCCATCATATGTAACTAATTTGCCATATTATGTAAGGGTGACAATGGATGTTCTAAGTAAACTTGAGGGAATAGTAATAATACAGACTACTTTATTGGCATGTGATGTTGAGTCCCTATATACGTCTATAGATCACACGACTGGGTGCCAAGCAGCATAGAACCATTATCCAGTTGGGAAAATAATTAATTTATCATTGTCAGACTTTTACAGTTTGTTTTGAAACACAATCATTTTATTTTTCATAGCACGTTCTTCTTGCAGATGAGAGGACCTAGCATGAAGGCTGTCTATGCTCCCATCCATGTCAATATTTATTTGGGAAAATTGGAGTGTGAGGAATAGGAGGAAGCTTTCACAGATATAATGAAAATGTTGAATGTAAAAATGTTATTACATTCTATATGACTAATGGAAAGCTTTTTTTGTATGTAAGGGCACTGTCATGGAATTAGCTGGACTGGTATACTCTAGAACTGGTTCGGTCTTTGTGTCGGACAGGTAAGTTTATCCTAAGTTATCATGTGGCAAAGTACAGGTTTTTCCTTCGAAAGCAGAAGAATTATAGCCCGCAGTAGCTCCTGAAATAACGAAATGCAGCTCTCACACTTGTATTCATTAACCAAAACACACATTTTATTCAGGGGATAGGTGAACATTTTATAAAGAGGAGAAATATAAGTAAAACTAAAAAATAATAATGTTATGTCCTCATTCCACAATTTGAACATGCCCAACTTGAATTACCCTCCCCTTGAGTCTTCTCCCTAGGCCCCTTGTGGCCCCCCGGCAGATCCTCTGTAGCTTTCCTCAACCTCCTTTGGCCCCTTGTGGACCTCTGTGGCCACCAGTGGCCCCTGCAGCCTCCCTCAACCGCCTGTGACCCCTGACCCTGACCTATATATATATATATATATATATATATTTTTTTTTTTTTGTAACAGGGTGGGGAGGTTACATAGTTACATAGTATTTAAGGTTGAGAAAAGACTTTCAGTCCATCAAGTTCAACCTTTAAAGATCTCCTCTGATCTGCAATATGCGGATTAACTATTAATTAATTAGTTGTTAATTAGTTATTAATCAATTTGATTATTTTTATTTTTTTTATTTTTCTTTATTATTAATTAACCCAGAGGAAGGCAAACAGAAAAAAAAAACAAGCGAGACTTAGCCAATCGTCTAAAAGGGAAATAAAAAAAATCAATTCCTTCCTGATCCCAGACACCGGCGACCGGATTTCTCCCTGGATCAATACTTAGCAAATCGTCTCAAAGGGAAATAAAAAAAATAAAAATCAATTCCTTCCTGATCCCAGACACCGGCGACCGGATTTCTCCCTGGATCAATACAGTATCTCTAATTATCCATGATAACCCTGAATTCCCTTTTTAATTAGAAATAAATCTAGTCCCCTTTTAAAGTTATCTATCGAATCCGCTGTCACCACTTCCTCTGGTAGATAATTCCACAGATTAACCACCCTTACTGTGAAGAACCCTTTTCTTTCTTTAAGGTGGAATCTTTTTACTTCTAACCTCAAGGGATGTCCTCTTGTCAGTTGAAAACCTCTTGGCACAAAAAAATCCCTTGACAAATCTTTATACTGACCCTGGATGTATTTATATAAGTTAATCATATCTCCTCTTAGACGCCTTTTTTCTAGAGAGAATAAGTTTAATTTGGTTAGTCTTTCTTCATAACTTAGCCCCTCCATTCCCCTTATTAGTTTTGTTGCCCTCCTCTGTACCTTTTCCAGGTCATTTATCCAGGGGGAGAGATAATAAGGAGGGCTAGTGTGGGGGTGGGGAAACATACTTAAAAAAAACTATGTCTGTGAAGAATAAAGTTAGTCTCTGTCTGGTGGTCCCCTCTGGTGTATTATGTGTATCCTAATTAAATTGATTAATTTCCATTTAGCAGTAACATGGCTAAGAGCCTGATTCAATTAGAAGCCTGCATCTCGCAGTATACAGGCCATATGTCTGCGGCCCTGCTGCAGGCTTGAACTCTGCTACAATTCCGGTGCTATTCAATTGAACTATAAACCATGCACTCGTACATAGCAGTTCAGGACAGGAACATGATCAATTAAGCAAGGCCATAACCACCCATTTCCAAACAGCCAATAGTAAACAGGACCGCCATCATTACGGCAGTAAAACATGGAGGTTACATGTCAATCAATTAGCGTTTCGGGGTCCGATATGCAATCAATATTGTTCTAGTCCATGTGGGTGGCTTTATATGTATTAACTCCTTGATTCCTGAGATTGATATAACCCCGAAATGACAAATTAACATTTTTATTTTTTATTGCTGATTTGCGAGCTTGATACTGTTGTGCAATTAATTCTAATGTCTTTCATCACTTTCCCTGTCATTTACAGTGCAGTATTGATTTTTTATCTGCATTTACAGTGCTAAGGACAGGGGTTAAAGCCCTTGCAGGTGTTCTCTAGTACTTGTCGGATTTTCTCCTACATTAGCCATTTACGCATGTGAAAACATTTCCGGTCTTGGGGAATTGTAGCAATTGAATATCGATTTGCGATTTTAATGATCAAAGGCTTCGGGAGACTGTAAGTTTAACAACCGCAGAGTTTTCAAAGCCGTAACCCGTAAACCATTTGGAGGCCTCAAAAAGACGCCAATTGAATAGCAAATAAACTTACGGCCTCATTTAAGGGCTCCAGTAACTTAAGATTGCTCAATGGAATCAGTCTCTAAGCTTGCAACCATTGATATGCTGATTTTCCATGACTGTGTTCCTGAATTGGCATGTTGGGCTCTGAGATAAACACAAAACCTCACCATTCAGGGGTGGTTCCTGTAAGCTAAAGCAATAGGTTAGGGATATACATGGTCCCCTCGCCCCTGGGTCATGACAGGGTGTTACGGAAGTTCAGGTGTTAACTCCATAGTGTTGCCACAATTAGTGAGTCAGTTCAGACATGACTAGGTGCCCCAGTCTGATAGGCTATCACTTGGGAACCCATCCCAGGTAAAGACTAGTGCATCCTCCATAGCCTTCACAGTGATCATAGACGAGGCGACAGCCTCCGGAGAGCTTGTAGCATAGTCATCACTTTAAGTATGCATCGCTTGCCAGACTGAATTGGTTTAGCAAGTGGGCATTGCAAGGGGGCTGGGTCCATCCTTATCAGCTCCGGTGCTGACAAATATCACAAGTGTTACAGTAGTTGGTAACATCTTTAGAAACTACTGGCCAGTAAGACCAAGAGGGTTCAGTGAGTCCCCAAGTGCCAAGAATGGACAGTATCCATTAAGTTAGTCCTAAAATGCTCATGGACAACAAGCGGTTTAACAGCATTCCATGGTTGATCTGGCTAATGGGGTCAACCGGTACAGCAACTCATCTTCCCACACATAACTTTCATCCCCTGCTCCCTCTTCCCCTGTAGCTATCTAGCTCCAATCCCCATTAAAGAGGCATCCCAATCTAGCTCCTTCTTAAAATTATCTGGATCAGATCAGGGCTTTATTCTCTTCCAAGTAGGCAGGTTACTCACTGTTGGTAGATGGGTCAGATGACTATTCCGGGCTGGCAACAAGTAAGCCCAAACTGAGAGTGATGATGGCAACATATGTACAGTCCATCAGGCCAAGATCATTTGCTAATAGAACATCCGCTGGGATACCGGTCATCACCCCCACATCTCTGATGCCTTTGCCCCAATCTATATGTGACCAGTTTACCAGGATGGAGTGCTTCTGGCCACCAGCAACAACCACACTCACTTCCAATATAGCAGAGGGGCTCATCATGGAGGGCTGAATCAGAGTTTGGTTAAAATCCGAGTCCCTTCAGCTCCCCTTCCATTCACAAGGATGGGTTGAATATGTTGTTGCCAATTGTCCCCTGTTGGAAACTGCATGGTGTAGACTGAAGAAGGTTTGCTTGGCAAGCCTTCAAACTTTTGGCAATCATGGAAATACTCCCCTTCCTCTTCTTTGGGGATCATCATCTTCCAGTCACTAAGGTAGTAGACTGTGTGGGAACCATTAGGGATCTAACTGGTGGAGTTCTGTGGACAATCCCTCCATGTGGGTCTCATGCGCTAACAGCCAACAAAGCAACAAAGCTATCTCCTTGACTCTTATCCTATAGGCCAGGGTGTAGCTGAGGCTACAGAACCAAGATGTATCACTCCTTCACTTTAGCCTCATTCCACATGTTGGGGTTTTGCAGATGGCACTGAAGTAGTGACTAGGGACCTTGTGGAGGATTAGCTCCAGGAGAAGGACCAAAGGGCTTCCTTAAAATCTACTAATATTGATCAGCCAGGTGTCTCACAGCTTCAGCTGTGTCAGGATGATGGGCTAATATGTAGGCTCACATAGCAGAGGGGTACAGTTGGAAGTAATGTTTCATGACCACTAGCTGGGCAGCATCTTCCACATACCTCACCACGTTGCTCTTCCATCACTATCCAGAGCATGTCTAAGTTTTCCAGACCACTTGCTTTGTGATCTCATGGAAATGCTGTCGACAGGTCCCTGGGGTAATGGCTTATCTGTCTAGTAGATTAAATTTTTATTTATACACTTTTTAAACTTTCTAAAACCATATTATTTATTATGTATAATATTTGTTTAGTTATTCAAAGGCCATATAGCAAAGTGGTATCACAGTGCTAATTTAATTATGATAATTCTTTACAATTTTGCAGAGCATTTATACTTGCACAAATACTTTTGAAAACTTTCAAATTCTCAAAATGATTATACCCTCAATTCTAGAGGCCTCTATGCCTGTAGCATAAACATTTAGCAGGCATTTATTCTCGATCTTTATGCTCATGCTATTCATAACAGTATTATATTTTATCTACATTAATATTTTTCTATCTGATTTGAATGGAGAAACACTGAATTCATGATCCTGAAATCAGGTATAGATTCTAAAAGAATAATGTTTCTATTACAGTAATAATCACATTCGACTAAATGCATTGAAGGGCTGCACTTAAACACCATTATTTATAGCAATGAATCAAATGCTGTGTCCCAGCTGTGTCAAGCTTTGTTATGCTTGTATCAAAAGTGTAATTAGTATCCACATAAATACTGGAAGCAAAGCAATTTTGCACTCTTTGTGCACAAATTATATATTTGCTAAAATATCTGAATTTTCTATTTTGAGTTAAAATAGCATATTCTGAGCAGGCTCCCCGCAGCGCAAGTTAAGAACAAAAAGCATATGCTTTACTTTGTTTACAAGACACTACCATATGTCATTTTATTTTCACAAGTAGGGTGACATTCAACTCTGCATTTTGTTCTGGAACAAAAACACTTATTTTTCTATTGGAAAGAACTAGGTTTCATACAATAAAATGGTATATCTTTAAAAGAAGAATGTAACAAAACTATGCATAGGAAGGAAGAATATCAGAGAAAAGATGAATGCTAAGATAAGAGGTCAAGATTTGAAGGTTGATGGTGGAGGATTTATAAGTAAATTGCAAAAGTAAGACTATAAAGAAAGAGCAGATTTCGAGGGCAAGTCATAGCTACATAAACATTACCTTAAAAATTACATTAAAGGCATGTTTAGGTTTCACAGATTATGAATGTATCCGATACAGGAGAATAAGAAACATTTTGTGCATGAGAAAATGCCAAAATAAACATTATTATACTTACCCCAAAGTTTGCTAAATCTTTTTAGTTTGCAAGCAATTGAGTTTCAGTGATAACACCCATGTAAATCTGTGCTAAAATTAGCATAACATTCATAATTTGTTTTGGCCAATCAAAGGCAGCTAATACATTGTATCCATCTTTGTAAGCAGTTTGTGCTGGAAGGAATCATGGGGTGCGTAGTCCCCTGCACAAGGAAGGAGGGGGAGTCAGACACCACTCTGTAGCTGCTGTATCTACATTATGCTGCTGCTGACTTGAAGGTCAATAAAGGGTTAAAATCCATACCAAAATTCAGTGATTCTATTGGGAGATTCACTGTGCCTATGTAAGCAGTACTGGGGGTGTGGAAAACAAATTAGATTTTTAAATAAAATAAATCTGTATGTGTATAGAATGAAGAAGGGAGAGAGAGAGAAGGAGGCAAAGAGAGAAGAAGGGATAGAGAGAAGGAGGGAGAGTGAGAGAGAAGAAGGGAGAGAGAGAAGCAGAGGGAGAGAGACAGAAGGAGGGGAGAGAGAGAGAGATAGAAGGAGGTGGAGATAGAGAGAAAAAGACAGGGAGAGAGGGAGGGAAAGAAAGAGAAAGAGAGAGGGAGAGAGTGAGAAGGAGAGAGAGAGGGTGCACACAGAGAGAGAGAGAGAGCACAGAGAGAGAGACAGGGAGCACAAAGAGAAACAGGATACACATAGTGAGGGTGCACAGAGAGACAGAACACACAATATTATACCATCATTTTTGACAGGCAGTTGACTAGTAAATAATATAAACTCAAATGTGAGCTATTATTTCAAGATTGAAAGTGTGCTATGCCCACTGTTATGTGGAATTGGACATAATGTATAATAAAGTGCCTTAACATCTTATACGGTGGAGCATTGTACATCATTAGGTTCCTCTACCGGTAATTGGACAACATTAAAAATGTCTATTTCAAACAGATCCATCACTCATTCTAATTTAAACCAGAGTTCTATGGATACTATTTTAGGGGGGGCAAAGCCGAAAGCGACAAGGCGGCCAGAGAACCAGAACAATGAGAGATCAGTTATTTTAAATCCCACTCTGAATACAGTTACATATGACAATGTTACTCATACTCATAGGAGTCATCGGACAATTCACGAAAATGAAAAAGAATTGACAGATACAAAAAGTCCCAAACAAACCACCCCATGAAAAGTAATAATATAACTGTATCCAGGAATACAACTGTATCCAATGATTTTGCACAGAATTTGACTCAAGATAAAAATATGATAATGAATTTATCAAAGTTTCCCCTGAATAATTATCACGTCTGTGTTACAGAAATTACAAGCACTCCAAATTTAGTGTGAAAAGTAAATTCACTCCTAATTTTTCCAGTTCTTTCTACAACTGGTAACTAGCGATCTAGGAAAATTATATAATGAAGCCAAAGATAAGAAAGTGTCTCAGTACATAAATAATGTAAGTTACCTAGAGAAACTAGCCTTAAAAGAATTAAAAAATAATGAGGACATTGTAGTCAAACAAGCAGACAAGGGGGGAAATGTGGTTGTAATTAATAGTCAAGATTATCTTGACATGTGTTTAAACATTCTAGAAGACAAATCTACATATGACATTCTAGAAAAAGACCACACAAACCAATTCCAGACTGAACTAAAAAACATCTTGTCTAAAGCTAAACATGAGGGACTCATCAATTCAAACAAGTTTGAATTCCTTCTGATAAAACAACCCACACGCTCCACCTTTACCTAAGGTCCACAAGAATAAAATACCTATACCAGGGAGATTAATAGTCTCTGGTACTGATAACCTAACACAGGGTATAAGTACACACGTGGATGACTATTTGAAGGAACTTGCTCTATCTTCTCATATTAGGGACACCACCGATTTATTATGCCATCTTCAGGATGTGTGTGTACCCAATAATGCCATCTTTGTAAGCATAGATGTAGAGCAGTTGTACGCAAGTATTCCTCACATCTTAGGTATAAAAGCTGTTGAGTTCTTTTTGAGAAGCAAGATAACTACTTTAGAAGCACACAAATGTATCATTGTACTACTGGAATTTATACTCACCAAAAACTACTTTTTCCTCAACCAAAAATGGTACCACCAGAAGAAATGTACCACCACGGGGACACCCTGCGCTCCCAACTACGCCAACCTATCTATAGGTTGGTGGGAGGACGCGCAGGTTTTTAATTACCTATTGCCTGAACATACCCATAGTTTCATAGATTATATATTAATATTCTGGACTGGTACTATGGACAAATTAAAAACATTTGTTTCTGAACTTAAAAAGAACAAATTAGGGCTACATTTCACCTATAAGGTCAATATGACAAAAATTACTGTTCTTGACGTAACAATTAAAAAAAACACTGATGGCTATATAAATACATTAGTTTGCAGGAAACCTACAGCCACTCATTCATTCTTATCATGGTCAAGTATGCATCTCTATCATCTTAAGCGTGGGATACCCATTGGACAATATCTTCATGTTAGAAGGAATTATACCACAGAGGAAGAATTTAAGAAACAGGCAGATATTCTTAGAGAAAATTTTTAAATCAAAGTGTATCCTCACAGATTCCTGAAAGATGTATATAAACAGAAACTCTCAACTGAGAGAATTTTCCTGCTAAACAAAAAGTGCAATGATAAGAATGTAAAAGACATGAATAAGATGCGCTGTATACTAACTTATGGCCAACATTTTACAGAAATAAAACTCCTTTTGGATACACTGGCCAATACTCAGGGCAGACAGAGATCTGACAGTGGTTCTGTCTGAAAACTTCCTAAAATTGGCTATGTCCTTTAAATGGCACCTATTGCTGTGGGAGGTGCAAGGTGAAGGTATTCACCAAGCCCAGTGATGGTAGAACATACAAGATTCATACATTTTATAATTGTCTCTCTACTGGGGTGATATACATTTTAAAATGTATTTGTAACAAGCTCTATGTAGGCAAAACTACACGGCAACTCAGAAGGCGTGTGTTAAAGCATGTCTACTCAATACAAAATTAAATTGACACTCCCGTGGCAAGACACATTAAAATGTATCATAATATGGTCCATTTTTGCGCTATTGATAATGTTATATTGGGCCCTAGAAAGGGTAACCTGGATAAAATATTGTTACAGAAGGAATTCAAATGGATTTACCAGTAAAAATCTCAAAGGCCCTAACGATTAAATGAGGGCTTTTCCTTTACCTCATTCATTTAAACATCAGATATAGTATGGAATGTGGATAGGTACATACATTTTTCTAGAGCTATACATGCATGTATATGTGATGAACGCATACTGTCTAACATATTTTCAACTTTTGTATATTCAATATAATTCAAGTTAAATTTATAGTTCTGTTCTGCATATTTGATACTACTATGACACTTTATTATACATTATGTCCAATTCCACATTACAGTGGGCATGGCACACTTTCAATTTTGAAATAATAGCTCTCTTTTGAGTTTATATTATTTATACTACATATAACTTTTGCACTTTATTGCAAGCCATATCCAATTATATATTATAGTTGGTATTGCACATTTAAAATCTTAAAATATCAGCTTATTCCTTACTTATATACTTAATAGTTGCATAGTATCATACGTTTCTTAAGTGGGCTTTTGTCTTATTTTGTATGTTTTGTTTATACCACACCATATTGTACAATATAGCCAATTATATAGTACAGTGGTTATTGTAAACTTTGAATTTTGGAATCGTAGCTCATTGTTGAACATATATACATTTTCTAAATTATTTATATATTTTACATTTTTATTTTCATATCTATTTTATTTTCTCTCCATTATATATTAATGGTTTCACTCTGAGCATTTATTAACACTTGTAAAGACATAAGTATACACGTAATATCTCTTTACCACTTTATTCTTCTTTGTACCAATGTATGCACTTATAATATGCACCACTGCATTATCATACAGGATTTTCCATCCTGCTACATTAACATTCTTATATTTTATTATAATTTTTATTTTTTATCACAACACTAATATCACTTCTTGTCAATTATACCCAACTATTTAGTATAGTTTTAAATATCACCCATTTCATTAGGTTTCATTCTACCCCTATATCATCACCATTTTATTTATATGAATTACATCTTCACGTATCACATTTTATATTTATGCATTTTTTATTTTTTTAATTATTCTTTCAATTTTAGTACCATTTATATGATTCGCTGTAGATATTGCCCCATACTATATATCTGCATTCCCCTCATGTCTGGTCTTCTCATATTGCACTTTATATGCTCCCTTGATAAGTCTCTAGTCAGTGAACACTCTATTCGGCTTGTTTCTGTCCATTTCCAATAAAGTTAATTGACGCTAACATCAAATAAAGTCACGATGCAAGCATGCGCATGATATCAAGGTATTTAATTAAATCTCCAAGGATTCAGGTGCAGGCTGCTTCAGCATTTTTATTAGCCTTTGAGAAAGCCTAAGTGGCGAAACAAGAGTTATACCAGTCAGGCTGCACTTATATACTACCAGTTATAAAGGAATTCCTCTGCAATAATCTTTACTCTTTGAGAAATATACTATGGGTGTCAGTCTAACACCCATACCACCGGTAGACTACTTTGTATTTGTCCCAATGGGGAATCTATAAGGATACAGTTTTTAGCTGTATAAATGTGTATTTGATTTTAAATCACTTTGGCATGTTTAGGGTTTGGTTGGTGACATACTTGTTATAAGTCTATGATTCTTGGACATTGATCCACTTTATCATAGGGCATTTAGCCAGCTTGTAGGGCATATCACAGCCCTTCAGTCAGGAGGTCTCTGAAACCAGACATAGGGACTCTGTTGACTAGACTTACTTTTAAATTATAATTTGTACCTGGAGTACATTGGAATATTGATTTAACCTACCCACATGTATTTAGCACCTTATTGGAGTGTGTATTATATATGTTTTTAATCAATTTATAATAAAGTTCCTGTTTTTATGTTTTGTTGTTCTCATGGATATTTAGTGTCAAGCACTGGAACAAAAAGACGGTCAAGTTTATTGTTTACCATGGAAAAAATATTTTAAAAAAGTCAGGACCTCTTTCTGAAAGGACTCTCAACTTGGGCCCTGAAAAGTGTCCTTGGAGCACAGTGTCAGATATTCAAATCCCCTGTCTACTCAGAAGATTTCAAACCCCCTCCTACATTGTCTGTGGATTATTCTGGAAGAATGATAGAGTGAAGATTTGTGTATCTGTGGCATGGGAGCATTGCTCTACATCTTAACGTCGGTTGCATCATCTCTGGAAAATGCAGACCTACTATGCATGATCCAAGAGATGCGACCAGCACAGGTGATGCTGAGTGCATCATCCCAGCAAGAAGAACTGAAACTGACGCCATTGAAGTTTCAATGGAAGCTCAGCTCATTCTTAGATTGTTGATGATACAAGATAACCCAGGTTTTGACCTCTGATTTATCTTCTATTCCTATGGTCTCTTGTATCCACCATCAGTTAATGTCCTTATCCCACATTTCTGGCTTTCACCACTCTCTTGCCAATTGGAACTAGACCCATGTTCAAGAAAAGTTCTTCATACTTTACCTGAGTTCACTTTCTGCTGAGCAACCACTAGCATTACAGTTGAGCTGTGGCATCCAGGGTGCTTACGATTTTGTAGATATATGCAACAGTTGAAAATATCGGAAAATATATAAGTTTGTATGTCACATATCCCCCCCTATCTAACCATAGGCAGATATTAAAGGGCCATTTACCTTGCAGTAGTTGCACTGCAGCATGATATGGGGAAGGTTGTTAGTAGGGAAAAATCCAGGTACAGGGTTGATAATTAGTGTGGCAGCAGAGTGACAGGCTTTGTTTGATTGGTGTGTTTACACAGTGTGGTCGTTCCCCTCTGTTCTCTCCTTGTAAACTATGAGAAGGTGTGTGCGGCACAGCCAATGGCGTGCTGGAACAGTCGCTATATGTGTACGAGCTGCGTGTGTGGCAGCAGAGCTGCGGCATCACCGATGAGAGAGAGAGAAAAAGACACCACACAAGAGAGGTCAAGTCTCTGATCTGGAGAACACTGGTGCTTTCACAAGCAGACTCTCTATCTCACCTTACATGTGTAGTGGAGAATTCACTGCTCTGATCTGACAAACGCTGCACAGTTTTCACAAACACAATCAGGACTAAACTACATGCAGGAGATCCAGGTTCTATGTGTGATGTCTCAGATGTGGTAGACACACACAATCCCTGTCAGTCAAATCATTCCAATTCAGTTCTGTGCACAAACCCCTGCAACCTGATTAGAGGACATCACTTAGGAGGAGGAACAAGCCACTGTCTGAGCTGCCAGGTCTGGAGGAGGCGGTCTCAGAGAGGTAAACACACAGAAAAGCAGATATTTTTTCACATGACATATCTCTGTCAAAAAGGCAGGTATTCATTTAAAAAAAAAATATTTTAACCTGTCTTCATGAGATCTTTCCACTCTGTGTCCTCCAAATTGTGCTGAATTAACTGGCGCTTTAAGGAAGTAAAGGCGGGAAAATAGTCATATGGAAATCTAACCATACCAATCATAACTTACTTCATATCCCCTAGATTGTAAGTGTGTGAGTTTTCAATCGTGTGTCCGTGCCTTGGAAACAAGCTCTATGTACATTTGATTCTAAGCTCAAAAACAGGGCCCTCCATTCTTTATAAGGTGTTAAGTTTGTTTTTTGCCATGTACTAAACCCCTGTACAGCGCCATGGAATATGTTGGCGCGTTATAAATAAAGATAAAAATAATAATAATAATAATATATAGCGTTGAATATTTTTGAAAAAGGAGATTAAAATATGTTTGTGTAAAGCAGGAAATGGTGGCATACCTCAGACTAGAGCTGTTATATTTACTTTAGTTTCCTGTAGAGTTTTCCCTACAGAAAAAAAAACACATGTTATGATTTACTTGGCTGTACGTATATGAATACGTATTCACTAAAATTACTTTTCAGCACAATAAGGAAAGTCATGGTTCCCCAGAAACTAGCCAGTGGAAACCAGTAGAAACAAAGTGTTACTTTTAAAAAGCATACATCTTATAAGATATTATAAGTATTTATGTCCACCTGTGAAACAACAAACATATGCTTTAAACATTATTGTGAAATATTTAAAAACACTGTTATAGTGTACATGGTGAGTAAGTAAGTACCATGGAAGTTGGAGAACTACTTCGAGTCTTGGTTTGAAATTGTATTCCCATATATGCGTCTAGATATTTAATCTTCAAATAAAAACGACTCCATGGTTTGCTTTGAAAGCGAAGGACCATATCTGCGGGGTTCCTTCTTTCTTATTGTACATATGTGTGTTTAATGCCAGAGCAGCAGGCTTGACATTTCATTTCTTACTTTTGTCAGCACAATACTGTTCAAACAAGTTCAAATATAGAAATTCCAAATGATGTTCAGAAACTGTTCATTGAATTACCAAGCACCATTGTTACAGTACAGCCAGGGAAACTTTCCAATAGTGCTTAACGTATTCACAGCTTCTGATAATGTCCTGCAGAGCCTTTTTCAAAGGTCAGGACTCAGTTTTCCATTCAAAAGTCTGATTAAAGCAAAAGAATAGCTGCATCCTTGGAAATGATCTGCACTAAAAGAGCAAACTACTGGTTGATCCCAAACTATATGCATTACAGTTACATTTTAAAACTGGAAATCGTATATTTTAGATGTGTCCTTGAATTTCGTTTTTTAGAATTTTTTTAATTTTAATATTATATATATTCTGTTGATAAAGTTTTCATGTTTTATACCTGAATATAATATGTGTTTATATGTGTTTATATCTTTATAGTTAGAACACAGTCAATACTATATTCATGTTACATATGACAACAAATGAACAGATACTGAATATCACATATATAGTTGTGAGCGTACGAGTTGTTGCTAACGCTGCGGGCTCGCGTAGCGAGCCCGCGGCCCTCGCGAAGCGAGGGCCGGGGCTCGCGTAGCGAGTCGCGGGCGTCGCGTAGCGAGGGCCGCGGCTCGCGCAGCGAGATGCGGGCCTCGCGTAGCGCGAGGCCCGCGGCTCACGCAGCGAGATGCGGGCCTCGCGAAGCGAGGGCCGCGGCTCGCGTAGCGTGCCCGCGGCCCTCGCAAAGCGAGGGCACTGTGCCAGGTTGTCAGTTGCTGGCATGGAGCGCCGCAGGCGCTCCATGCCAGCACCTGAGGACTTTGCAAAGCGAGGTCTTCAGTTGCAGCAACTGCGACCCTTGCAAAATTTCAAAAAAAGTTTACGTCGCAACACATTACGACACTCGCAAACAACATACGACACACGTTCACACACATTACGACACTCGCAAACAACATACGACACACGTTCACACACATTACGACACTCGCAAACAACATACGACACACGTTCACACACATTACGGCCTCGCAACACTCGGACGCAACTCGCGAACATTACAAAATTAAAAACACAATACATACACACAGCACATATATAAAAAGCTTACCTACACAAACAGGAAGCACCCAGGACCTCAAAAATGCAACTTACAACTTAATTGCACTCAAAATAAAATAGTTTACACACTAAATAGTTTGTTAAGCGACACAAAAAATGGCCGACGAATAAAACGAAAACGAGGCTACACACGCAAACACCATACGAGACACGTTACCACACATTACGACTTCGCAAACATCGGACGCAACACGCCGACATACAAACATTTAAAACTTAAGAAAGACACACAACAAACACATAAAAAGCTTACCTACAGCAAGAGGAACCAGCCAGCACCTCAAAAAAGAAAGTTACACCTACATTTAAATCAAAATAAAACACTTTACACACTAATACCATCGCTAAGCGAGAGAAAAAATGGCCGACGAACAAAACGAAAACGAGGCTTCAGACGTAACTATACTACACTTACTTGCAATAATGAAACACATACTGCGGAACGTATCACAATCATATTAAACACCATTTTGAACAGTAATACGCAGAAAATGGCGGATGGAACGCAAATTGTAAGCTGGAACGCAAATAGCGCATGCGTATTGCGTTCTAACGGTCTCACTTTCCAGAACTTTCTACAAGTTTATAAATACTGCCTATTTCAAACAAAAAAATACATTTCTCCTCAGGTGATCAACGGAGTGACTTCTGAGATAACTGCTGCTTTTACTTGAGAAGACAATTCTTTACTAATTTACTACTTTGCATTGTGCAAATTACAACTGACAGGTAACCTATAATATATTACATTTTATTATCAGGACACGTCAAAAAAAAAAAAAAAAAAAATAGGATTTATGTAGTGACATATATGCCACATTTATGTGTATAGGCTCAAAAAAATAATACGGTTCATTTTACAAACATAATTCAATATTAAACAGAGGTTTATGTATAGTGACATGTGACACGCACATATGGTTCATTTTACAAACATAATTCAATATTAAACAGAGGTTTATGTATAGTGACATGTGACACGCACATATATGTCTATAATGTATAGTGACATCTGACACGCACGTATATGTATAGAATGTATAGTGACATCTGACACGCACGTATATGTATAGAATGTATAGTGACATCTGACACGCACGTATATGTATAGAATGTATAGTGACATGTGACATGCACATTTATGTCTATAATGTATAGTGACATCTGACACGCACGTATATGTATAGAATGTATAGTGACATGTGACATGCACATTTATGTCTATAATGTATAGTGACATCTGACACGCACGTATATGTATAGAATGTATAGTGACATGTGACATGCACATTTATGTCTATAATGTATAGTGACATCTGACACGCACGTATATGTATAGAATGTATAGTGGCATCTGACATGCACATTTATGTGTATTGCCCCTGCATAGTGACATGTGACACGGACATATATCTGTATAATGTATAGTGACATGTGACACCCACATTTCTGTGTATTGCCCCTTCATAGTGACACGGACATATATGTGTATAATGTATATTGACATGTGACACACACATTTATGTGTACTGCCCCTTCATAGTGACATGTGACACGGACATATATGTGTATAATGTATAGTGACATGTGATACGCACATTTATGTGTATTGCCACTGCAACAAAATTAGCTTAAAACAAAATCAGTAAACAACTACATTTAAATGACATTATATGTCATGTATACTGATATGTCACACGCACATATATGTGTATCATCTATAGTTACATCTCACACACACACATTTATGTGTGTTGGAAAAAACAAATATAAGGTTAATTTAACCATTTAAATATGAGTCATGTATACTGATATGTCACACGTACACAAAATAATTACATTAAACTATGGAATGTGCTTCATGTATGTGACATATGTGTGTAGCCCCCAACAAAAAATAAGGTTAATTGAAAAAAATTACACGACTATATTTCAATGACATTCATTTACTTCAATTCAATAGATCATATAAAGCTGAATCTTTTTATTTCTTTGAATATTCAAACAGACTCTGCATCAATAGCGTCTCCTAATTGCACCATCCCTTTTAAAGAACACCAACAAAGAAGAAGAGGTAAGATACAACAAGACATTACATGCTCAAAAGGCCATGCTTTGCTACATGAAAAATTATAAATATACAAATAACTATTTCACTTTCTTTTTCAAAAAGACACTACAAGAAGACCGGCGCATTAAGATTGGCAGGAGGGGACCGTCTGTCATTCAAAACTTCAAGCAAGGTAAAGTATTAAGTATAAACAAGAAAGAACCATGAGCCTCATTCAATTGCGACTTCCTCAATTGAATACGGCTCTATATAAGCACATAACATATTTTTTATACATAACTTTTTAGTTACTGAACTTCTAACCACAATCAAGGTTTTCAATAACTAAAAACTTTGCTCAATAAATATGTTATGTGATTATATAGAGCCCTCTTCAATTGGCAAAATTGCAATTCAATGAGGACCTATATATCTTTAATGGCCAAGGGCCTCACTCAAATGTGATTTGCCCATTTCAATAGGGCTCTATATAAGCACAGAGCATATTTTTTAAAGGAACTTTTTCTTTTGTGAACACGTTGCTTTTGGATACAAGTTCACTAAATACAAAATTACGTAAAAAAATATGCTCTGTGCTGATATTGAGCTCTATTCCATTGGCCAAAACACAATTGAATGAGGAGCTCACAATATAACAAATGCAGTAACCAAAGGCCCTCATTCAATTGCTATTTTGGGCAATTCAATATGGCTATAAATAAGCACTTTTACGCCCTTATTCTATTTTAACAAATATATGTGATGATGTGCTTATTTACAACCCTATTCAATTTTCAACATTGCAATTCAATGACGGCCTTAGAGTACTATTACATTGTAAAAAATGCAATTGAATGAGGGGCAAACTATGCAACATATGGTACACACAAAGGCCCTCATTCAATTGCAATTTGCCCAATTGAATAGGGCTCTAAATAACAACATAACTATTTTTTTAAAATAAGTTTTTAGTTACTAAAAATATATCCAAAATAAAGTTTTTAAATGACTAAAAACTTATTTAAAAAAATATGCTATGTGCTTATTTAGGGCACGATTCAATTAGCCAAATCGCAATTGAATGAGACACAAACTGCTACACACAAAACTGAATTTCTTATTCAATGTTTAACAACCTATAAGCCTTACAAAGAAGAAAAAATAAGAATAACAAAAGTGTTGCGCACCTAATAGCATTGTACAAAAAATCACACAAACTCATAGGAAACTAAATTAACATTCTTCTTTAATGTTTAACAACCTATAACCAGTACAATCAAGAATAAATAACTTTTGCACAAGTGGTGCGCACCAAACAGGATTGTCAAAAACTAACACAAACACATAGCAAACTACATTAATTATATTATTTCATGGTTCACTAACTATAAGCATCACAATAAAGGTTAAATAAGTATACCACAAGTGCTGTGCACAAAACAGGATTGTACAAAAAATAACATAAACACATAGCAAAATAAATTTATATTCTTATTTAATATATCACAACCCACAAGCCTTACTAAGAACCTTCAAGAACAATAACAAAAGTTGTGGGATTGTACAGAAAGTAAAAAAAAAAAAAGATAGAAAAAAATAACCATAACTGATACAATACAGTCAAATTAATACATTTTTCAATTATTTAAAAGACATTTCACTCAAACAACATTTTCTATTTTTTATTACAACAGATACTGCGTGAAGACAATCGGACGAGGACTTTTTCCACAGGACCGGACCATCGGACGAGGACTCGGACCAGACCAGCAGACGAGGAATTTCAACACAGGACCAGACCAGCAGACGAGGAATTTCAACACAGGACCAGACCATCGGACGAGGACTTTCAGCAACGGACCACAACATCGGACGAGGGATATCGCCACAGGACCACAACATCGGACGAGGGCTATCGCCACAGGACCACACCATCGGACGAGGACTTCCAACAGAGGACCACACCATTGGACAACGATTTTGAACCGAGGACCAACAAACATTCGGATTTAAATCACACTTCAACCAAGGTAAAGTATAATAAGTACTAAAGTATAAAACTAAAGAAACTGCTTTCAGTTGCATCTGTGTCAGCAGAAAAATAAAATAATTAATTTAATATCTCCCTTATTTTATTTAAATTGCTACTATGCAATACATAGCTCAATAACCACATCACTTTTTTTTTTAGCAAAGAAGTTTTGCAGTGGAAAATATCTATCCACAAACAACGTTTTTAATAAATAAAACCATTATTTTAAAAAAATATGTTACATGCTTATTTACAGCACTATTCTATTGGCCACATTCTTAGCCAGTGAGGACACGAATTATAAATTTAACTAAATATAAATGATACATTCTAAATATAAATGATACCTTAATGATTTGCCTTTTAGTTCACCAATTGTGCACAAGAATCTTTAACAGGAATTACAATTTTAAATATACACAATTACATTTACTTTTTTTTCCTTTACAGATTAATATGGCTGATAACGAGACCAAAGAAGAGAAGAAAAGACGTCAAACTAGAGAAAGACAAGAGAGATGGGCCGCCCAGCAGACACCGGAGGAGAAAGAAATTCGACGAGAAAAAGAACGCAAAAGACTTGCAAATAAAAGAATATCAGCTGCAAAAATGAAAGATACAACCAAAAAAAATAAAAAGATAATAAAGCATTTACAAACTGTTCCTAAAACATCAGATGACATTTTACAAGATACCAGTCAAGACAGACCAAAAAAAGCAACTACAAAAACAAAGCATTTACAAACTGTTACTAAAAACTTACAGGACATTTCAACCAAACAAGTCCAACATATACCAAGAAAAGCTACGAAAAAAACTAAACATTTAGAACCTGTTGTTGAAACATTTCATGACTTTTCATCTGATGAATATGAAAGTCAACATCCAATATGCTTTGCAAATTGTCCTTTACTGAAGTCTTTAGCAGTAGAGGTTCATAGTTGTGGGGACATGACTACTCAATGTCAATTTTGTGAGGCTTATTATTTTAAACAGGAGAGACCCCGAGATGGACAATTTATTAGTTGTTGTCAGAAAGGAAAGTTCAAACTTCCAGAAAGGAAACAATTTCCAACCTATTTACAAAATATTATGACTGAACCTACTTTTCCAAATTACAAAAATTTTAAGACAAACATAAGATCCTACAATAGTGCCATATCATTTGCATCTATGGGGGCAACATTGGCTGCTAATGTACCAGGACATGGTCCTTACTGTTTTAAAGTCCAAGGACAAATTTATCATCGGACTTCACATTTACATCCAGAGGAAGGAGAGCAAAGAAAATTCGCTCAACTATATGTCCTAGATACAATGGAAGCTGTTGACCAACGTATGCAGATGGAAGAAAATAAAAAATGCTTACCCAGTGTTTTTATAGAGCTAAATAACATTATGGACAACAATCCCTACAGTAAAGCTTACAAAAAATTGGCAGAAGTAGAAAATGAACAACTACTTCATGCACAAAGACATCAATTACCCATGCCAAAGGTTAATATGGTGCTTAAAAGAGACAGACATACTGATAAACGTCGTTATAACTTGCCAACATCAAATGAGGTTGCAATGGTCTTTCAGAATGATTAAGGAGAACCACCATTTCAAAGAGACATTAGAGTATATCCCAGAAATGAGGACCAACCATTTATTAATATTAATATCTTAAGGTCCAAATTTAGATCCAATGACATATCCCATCTTTTTCCCACACGGAGAAGCAGGTTGGCAACCAAAATTAACCCTTTCCAGTTACCCAAATGCTAAAGCCAGAATCCGAAATAATGTTTCTATGCTTGAATTTAAAGTTGCTCAAATTGCCATTAGAGATGAATTTAATCCAATTTTATGTGGTGGGAAACTAACACAACAATGGATTATTGATTCATATTTGCAAGTTGAGGCAAATAATTTAAACTTTATAAAATATCAACAAGATAAACTACGTGTAGAACAATATTGTGGACTCATGGACTATGTTGCTGACGTGGCTACAAGCAGAGACATGAAAGCTGGCCAAGCCATCATTTTACCATCTTCCTTTCAAGGATCTCCTCGAAATATGAGAGAAAGATACAATAATGCTATGGCTATTGTGACAAAATTTGGAAAACCAGATTTATTTGTGACATTTACATGTAATCCACAATGGCCAGAAATTAATCAAAATCTACTTCTTGGACAAAGTGCTTCAGATCGACCAGATTTAGTAGCCAGAGTTTTTAAGATCAAATTAAATGAATTAATACGTGACTTCACTATAAATCAGTTATTTGGCAAATGTCTTGCTTATGTATATACCATTGAATTTCAAAAAAGAGGCCTTCCACATGCACATCTTCTCATAATACTTCAAGAGAAAGATAAATTAGATACTTCCGACAAAGTGGATGCAGTCATAGTTGCTGAACTACCAGATCCAGAACTATATGGTAGACTATATGAGATTGTTACTCATCGCATGATTCATGGACCCTGTGGAGACCTTAATCCACAATCACCATGTATGGAAAATAATCAATGTTCAAAAGATTTTCCAAAAGATTATAGAGACAAAACATATGCAAATTGTGATGGATATCCACTTTATAAAAGAAGAGAAGGAGATAGTGCCATTATTCGTGGAAAAAAAGTGGACAATAGATATGTAGTACCCTACAATCCACATTTACTCATGAAGTACAACGCCCACATCAACGTAGAAGCCTGCACTTCCATCAAATCCATTAAATATGTCTACAAATATATTTACAAAGGTTACGATGCAGCTACTGTAGTCGTCAAAAGTGCAGACAACCCTGAAAGTAGTGAGTTAGTACATGATGAACTTGCATCTCATGTAGATGCTCGCTATGTCAGTGCGCCAGAAGCTATGTGGCGGCTTTTAAAATTTGAAATGCATGATAGATCACATGCAGTATATAGGTTAGCAGTACATTTGCCACAACGACATTTAGTCTATTTCCATGCTGGAAATGAAATGAATGCATTGGCCCAAAGTGAAGATCGTCACACTACACTAACTGCATGGTTTGCATTAAATTCCACTGATGCTCAAGCAACACAATACTTATATATTGAAATTCCATATCACTATGTTTTTGTGAATGGATTATGGAGAGCAAGAAAAACCAGAGGCAATAAAATAATTCCACGAATTTACACAGTCAGTCCAAGAGATGTTGAACGATTTTGCTTACGGATATTACTTTTAAATGTTCCAGGAGCACAAAGTTTTGAACAATTAAGAACTGTTAATGACATTGTATATGAATCCTTCCATTTAGCTGCAAGACATAGAAACTTACTCGCTGATGATACAGAGTGGGAAAGATGTTTAGAAGAAGCAGCACAATGTCAAATGCCACGACAGATGAGAGAACAATTTGCTTTTATTTGTATCTTCTCAAATGCTCCAAATGCATTAGCTTTGTGGGAGACTTTTAAAAGTAATATGGCTGAAGACTTTATGCGACGATACAATGAACCCATTGCACACTTAAAAGCCTTAATGGAAATTCAAGAAGTCTTTTTAACTCATGGATTAAGTTGTGCAAGTTTTAATTTGCCTGATCCAGGTCTAATAGATGACATTAACTTTGAAGACTATGACATTCAACTACAAGCAGAAAGAACAGAAGAAAGACTTGCAACTTTAAATACACTACAATTGCAAGCATTTCATGCCATTAAAAATGCTATAGATGATGACATGGTGACAGAGCGTTATTTCTATCTTGATGGACCTGGCGGATCAGGGAAAACATATTTGTACAATTTATTAATGAGTTCAGTACGAGCACAAGGAAAAATAGCAATGGCGTTTGCCACTACTGGAATTGCTGCACTTTTATTAGAAGGTGGAAGAACTGTTCATAGTGGATTTAAACTGCCAGTGCCTATTTTGGAAAATTCTGTGTCAGATATTCGCATGACATCCTTACAAGCAAAGAAATTGAAGAAATGTAAATTAATTATAATAGATGAGGCCACAATGATGTCATGCTATGCCCTCCAATGTATTGACCGTTTGCTTCGTGAAGTCATGGATAATATTTTTCCATTTGGTGGAAAGGTAATGTTGTTGGGTGGCGATTTTAGACAAACATTACCTGTCGTTGTACATGGAAATCGAACAGACATTATTGAAACATGTATAAAGTCAAGTACAGTATGGAAACATTTTACCCATCTTCAACTGCAACAAAATATGAGATCAGAAGGCCAAACTGATTTCAATGATTGGCTTATTAAAATTGGAGAAGGCAGAACAGAAAAAATACTACATTTACCTGACGACACTGTAGAGATCCCACCTCATATGATTTGTCAACAAGATATTATATCGGCTATATTTGAAGGGAGCATAAATAACGAAGAATATTCCGAGCTTGCCAACCAAGTTATACTGACGTGTAAAAATAAAGATGCATTAATACTCAATAAGGAAATCTTTAAAAAAATTAATGCACCACAAAGAAATTATCACAGTGCTGATTCTGTACTTGCTGATGACAATGAAAGTCAGGCAAACTTTTCAACTGAATTCATTAACTCTTTAACTCCTTCTGGAATGCCACCACATATTTTGCAGATAAAGAAAGGTACAATTATCATGTTACTGCGAAATATGAACCCCAAAAAAGGCCTATGCAATGGCACAAGATTAATTGTTCAACAATTAAAGGACTATTTTATAGATGCTGAAATTTTAACTGGGACCCATAAAGGAGAGAGAGTTTTCATACCAAGAATAGATTTAGCACCAAGTGAAAGTAGTCTCCCTTTTATACTTCAAAGAAGACAATTTCCCATTATTATGGCATTTGCCATGACCATTAATAAATCACAAGGTCAAACTTTCAAATCTGTGGGTATTTACTTGGAAGAACCAGTTTTTGCACATGGTCAATTGTACGTTGCGTTGTCACGCTGCAAAAATCCACAGGCTATTAAAGTTTACATTGAAAACAATGAAAGCCAAGGTGATTTATTAGAAGATGGACGTATTTTTACTAAAAACATTGTCTACTATGAAGTACTATAAATTTGCAGGATACAAACTAAAGCCATGCAAACATTTTGGAAAAACATTCAAAAATACAAAACAATTGGTTGTTTAATTCAGTCATAATTAATGGAAGTCATGTTTATGGATAATTCGCCTCACAAAATACTTGCCTTGCATTTCTATGAAAAATTATGTTAAAATGTTAAGTCACTATGTTAATGTTTCTAATGTTACAAGTTTAAAAACAATATTTTCAAGTTATTTCATTCAACATATTACAAAGTTCATGTTAAGAGCTCAAGCACCTTTTAAGTCACAATGTAAATATTCTATGTTATCTTAAGATTACTACCTACATTAATGTTTATCGCCAGTTTATGTGCTCAGTAATGAATTACTTTAATTACGTACGGTTTAAGGAGAGTTTTTACTGTATGCCTTCCTCTACATTCAATGTATATTAAACTTAACAATTATTCTGATATAAATTGCATGTTAATACTGATTAATTTAAATTTAAACTGTTTTTACATTCAAATGTTAATACTTTTAATTCAAAATTATGTTACAAAATGTATTTACTATGTTCCTGTTTATAATGTTCAAAATTAGACAAATGTTTTGCAAAAATTACAAAGTTACATAAAAAATAAAGTTCAATTTTAAAAATATATACTTTCAAGGTTATTGCTTACATATATTTTAAACTTCATGTTAAAATTCGGCACGTTTAAAAAAGTCTTTTTACTTTTTACTTTTCTCTGGATTCTATGTATATTAAAGTGAACAATTCTTCAGATACAAATTTCATTTAAAAAAACCATTACATCAACGTTTTACAAAAATACATGTTCATATCACAATACTTACAAGGGTCAAAAATATATTTAAATAACTAAACAACTTCACAAACATATACATCACATTGCCGTCATTTTTTGACGGGCAAGTCGCTAGTCACATATATAGTTGTGAGCGTACGAGTTGTTGCTAACGCTTGCAGGCTCGCGCAGCCCAAGGCGCTCCATGCCAGCAACTGAGGCCCTCGCAAAGCTTTACGTTCGAACGCAAACAACACGAAAGAGCAACTGCGACCCTCGCAAACTTTACCTCGCAACGCAAACAACATATGACACACGTTACCACTCATTACATGAACAAATTCCAAACACAATAAATACACACAGCACATACATAAAAAGCTTACCTACAACAAGAGGAAGCATCCAGGACCTCAAAAAAACAACTTACACCTTTATTTAACTAAAAATAAAACAGTTTACACACTAAAAGTTTCTCTAAGCGAGAGAAAAAATGGCCGACGAACAAAACGAAAACGAGGCTACACCGCTCTAAACATGCAAAACACCACAAGAAACACGTACGAGACACGTTACCACTCATTACGACCTCGCAAAAATCGGCCGCAACCCGCGAACATAAACAAATTCCAAACACAATAAATACACACAGCACATACATAAAAAGCTTACCTACAGCAAGAGGGAGCATCCAGGACCTCAAAAAAGCAACTTACACCTTCATTTAGCTCAAAATAAAAGAGTTTAGACACTAAAAAATTATCTACGCCGAACAAAACGAAAACGAGGCTACAGCACTCTAAACACGCAAAACACCACAAGAAACTCGCAAAACACCACAAAAGACCTACGGATACTCCGCTAAGACGCATACCCCACATTAACCGCCATTTTACGACAATGCAGAAGTACACAGCTACGCTAACAGTTTGGTCTCGCGCACGCACACCATTACACTGCACACATTCATCACGCTTACACAGCAGCTCCACACCACTAATGCTACAGCAACATCAAAACAGATTCCCAGCTCTTCAACACAATGCTTCAAAATAGGTAAAGTATATTCATTTATTAATGTATTATATATTTCATTATTATACATCAAGCAGCATTAGCTACCTTACAATTTCATTGCCGTCATTTTTTGACGGGCAATTCGCTAGTATAATCACATATATAGTTGTGAGCGTACGAGTTGTTGCTAACGCTGCGGGCTCGCGTAGGGAGTCGCAGCCCTCGCGAAGCGAGGGCAGTGGCCGAGGGTCTCAGTTGCTGGCATGGAGCGCCGAAGGCGCTCCATGCCAGCAACTGCGACCCTCGCAAACTTTACGTCGCAAACCAAACAGCACGACACACACATTACGACATTCGCAAACAACATACGACACACGTTCACACACATTACGGCCTCGCAACACTCGGACGCAACTCGCGAACATTACAAAATGTAAAACACAATTCATACACACAGCACATACATAAAAACCTTACCTACACCAAGAGGGAGCACCCAGGACCTCAAAAATACAACTTACACCTCGATTTTACTCGAAATAAAACAGTTTAGAGACTAAAAAAAAATCTAAGCAAGAGAAAAAATGGCCGCCGAACAAAACGAAAACGAGGCTACAGCACTCTAAACTCGCAAAACACCACAAGAAACTCGCAAAACACCACAAAACACCTACAGATATTCCGATACAGACGTATACCACACATTACTCGCCATTTTACGCCAATGCGGAAGTACACGACTACGCTAACGGTTTGGTCTCGCGCACGCACAGTGTTACACTGCACACATTCAGCATGCTTACACAGCAGCTCCACACCACTAATGCTGCAGCAACATCAAAACACATTGACAGCTCTTCCACACAATGCTTTAAAATAGGTAAAGTATATTCATTTAGTAATGTATTATATATTTCATTATTACACACTAAACAGCATTAGCTACCTTACAATTTCATTGCCATCATTTTTTGACGGGCAATTCGCTAGTATAATATAATATAATATACTATTTCTATATAACTAAGTTTTGCTGGTGCTGTCATAGTTGTATATATTTGCAAAATGGGAAGGAAACAGAAAATTAATTAAAAAGTTACATTCCATTATCAGAGCCTTATAAAAACATTTTCGCAGTCCTTGTAAAGCTTAAAGAACCACTGTAGTTCAACGAAATAGGTACTTGGCTATTAACAGCCTTTTTAAATTGTGATTCGGCTAATTGAAAATGACTCTATATAAGCACGTAGCATATTTCTTTAACAGAAGTTTTTAGTTAGTGAACTTCTATCCAAAAGCAAGGTCTTCACTAACTAAACACTTCTTTAAAAAATATATGCGATATGCTTATATAGAGCCCTATTCAATTGGCCGAATCGCAATTTAATAAGGCTGTAAGCATGTACCAAATAACCACATTAGCAGCTGTTAAGCCATTGACATGAATACATTTTCTGAGCTTTGTTTATGGGTACAAGATTTTTGTGTTTGTTAAAGGTCATCATTGTTTGGTAAAAATATTTTAAAAACTACATAAAAGGGGCAATACTTTATGCCAGCTTTGCTTATTGTGGTTCCATATTTAAAATATACTCTTTTGAATAACTATACCTGAAAATAGGCAACATGTTTGAAAATGTAAAATAATAATCACATATATAGTTGTGAGTGTACGGGTCGTTGCTCACGCTTGCGGGCTCGCATAGCGAGCCCGCGGCCCTCGCGTAGCGAACCGCGGCCCTCGCGCAGCGAGCCGCGGCCCTCGCGTAGCGAGGTCACTGGGCAAGGGCCTCAGTTGCTGGCATGGAGCGCCGAAGGCGCTCCATGCCAGCAACTGAGGCCCCTCGCGAAGCGAGGGCCTCAGTTGCTGGCGAGGTCACTGGGCACGGGCCTCAGTTGCTGGCATGGAGCGCCAAAGGCGCTCCATGTCAGCAACTGAGGCCCCTCGCGAAGCGAGGGCCTCAGTTGCTGGCGAGGTCACTGGGCAAGGGCCTCAGTTGCTGGCATGGAGCGCCGAAGGCGCTCCATGCCAGCAACTGAGGCCCCTCGCGAAGCAAGGGACTCAGTTGCTGGCGAGGTCACTGGGCAAGGGCCTCAAACCCTCGCAAACTTCACGTCGCTACTCAAAAAACACGACACACAAATTACGACACTCGCTAAATTTTACGAGGAACGCAAACAACGTACGAAACACGTTACCACACATTACGACCTCGCAAACATCGGACGCAACACGCCGACATACAAACATTTAAAACACAATACATACACACAGCACATACATTAAAACCTTACCTACACCAAGAGGGAGCACCCAGGACCTCAAAAATGCAACTTACACCTCGATTTTACTCGAAATAAAACAGTTTAGAGACTAAAAAAAAATCTAAGCGAGAGAAAAAATGGCCGCCGAACAAAACGAAAACGAGGCTACAGCACTCTAAACTCGCAAAACACCACAAAACACCTACGGATATTCCGATACAGACCTATACCACACATTACTCGCCATTTTACACCAATGCGGAAGTACACGACTACGCTAACGGTTTGGTCTCGCGCACGCACAGTGTTACACTGCACACATTCAGCATGCTTACACAGCAGCTACACACCACTAATGCTGCAGCAACATCAACACAGATTGCCAGCTCTTCATCACAATGCTTCAAAATAGGTACACTATATTCATTTACTAATTTAGCTACCTTACAATTTCATTGCCGTCATTTTTTGACGGGCAATTCGCTAATAATAATAATAATAATAATAATAATAATAATAATATAGCTTCTAATGCAATGGTTCGCAAACCCCTCCTCAAGATTCACCAGACAAGCCACAATTTAGGACAAACATTGTGGTCTTGAGGAGAGTTTTGGAAATCCCTGCTCAAATGTGTTACTTTTATTACAGAACATTAGTTTAATAAGACACACCTTCCTGAGAAATGAACAAGCAAAATCAGATAAGAAAATAAAATGAAATCCTGCTGTAAATAAAAATTGCATATAAAATATAATAAAATATACAAAGTGAACTATTTATTATTTATTTATTTTCTTTATTTTTTTTTTTTTATATTTCAAGTTTAATTCAATAAAAAGGCAATATAAAAATACAAATGTCTGTGGGTGTTTATCTATCACATAAATATACCCCAAATATTTTAATGAAATAAAACTATTTTGTTTTTCTGTGTAAATCTAGATTTATATATTCACACTGTTTATAAGACCCACTCAGCTGTATTAAGAAAAATGTGATTGAGTGCCAAATGAGAGGAGAAAATCAATAACTCCCAGATCTCTTATTTCAGATGAATGAACATTTTTGTCAAGGGCATTTTCTTCGACACTTTTGTAGATCTAGCGAGCATAGTTTTACAGCACATTTCCAATGATCATGAGAGCTTCTTGAAAATCACCCTTATACACTGACAGTTTCAGCTTGCATGGATCACGTTTGGTATGCTAAAGTGGAATTCACAGTTTATTTTACGTGCATCCTGGGTATGCATTAGAACATATGAGTGACATTAAACAAATTCTTGCACACTCTAATAAAAATACATTCTAAAATAATATATTTGCTACAAATAAATACATAACTAAAAATTAGAGCTTAAAATATAAATAAAATGTATCATTCAGTTGTGTCCGACTCTCCGTGACCTCATGGACAGCAACATTCCATGCTGATCCATTTGGTATTCATGGCAGAGATGCTAGCGTGAGTTGCTAGTTCCTTCTCTGGTGGTCCACAGCATACTGCCCCTGGTATTCATAGGTGGTCTCCCATCCAAGTACTGACCAGGCCCAACCCTGCTTGGCTTCAGGGCGGTACGAACTCTCGTGTTCCCTGACTGGAGTCAAACCCAGGTCACAGCACCAAGAAGGTTGGTTTTGTTTCCATAAAAGTCATTCTAGGCAGTATATGTTTTTTCCCATATTTTCTTTTCATTTGTTTTCTTTTATGCTAATGCTTATTTTCCATGGAGTACATTTTATCACCTTTTCAGTTATATACTACAGTATTAATGCACACTTCATTTCAAAATACAGAAGTGTAGACTTCTGAGAATGTGTTTTTGGATAGTAAAATATATTAGCCAATTTGGCCTTACAAAAAGGTGCTATACATAAACCGCCTTTAAAATAAAACTGAGAGGAAATATGCTAATGTAGCTTTCTCTGAATACTTGAATAACAGAGCTTGGTAAATATGTACAATTTATAGCTATTGTCCTTCCAACCACGGTGCCAAAGTTATTTTGCTCATATTGGTTTTGTACTTGAGAGTAATTGGTTTTTCACTGCAGCAAAAACAAATGGGCAGAGCGGCAATTTTATTTGACCCAAGCAATTAGAATACGTGCTTGATAATATCGCAAGCGCCAAGTGAGAAGTTTAAGGAAGAAGATGTGAAGACATGGAAATGATAATTAGATATATTTAAAGGACCACTGTAGTCATTTTATTTCTATATGTTCTTATGGATAACAAGACTAGATAAAGGGCAAAATGTTGTTAGAAGTAACATAAAATAAAAACTGCATTTGCATTTTCAGTTTTATATGCAATTATGCTTTACTATAGACTTCCATTTTATTTTCTGAGTCTGCTTAGTATATCTTCAGTCTCAACAGGGTAGGTCATGTAAACTACTGCTTTTTGTAGAGCTAAGGAATTCACTCACAGTTGTAGGTACCATATTACCTTTGTTCAGATACAAACTTCCTGTTTATTCCAATATTTCTCCCACCTCAGGAAGTAGATGACTGGAAACTAGCAGCAGCATAATTGCATTTGAAAGCAATACGTTTGAGACTGTATTATTTTTTGTTACCTATTTTCAAGTGTAGTTATTCAAAAGGGGCTATTGTAAATTTTGACCACAGTGGTCCTTAAAATGTATTTTTAGCATCAACGTAAACCATTTTGTGAGACTGTCAAGCATGAAAAGAAATGTACATTTCTCAAAAATGTTAAGGTTTGTAAAGATGGTAATTAAAGAAAGTCATGTGGCTTTTGTAGTAATTAAAGAGAAATAACAATGTTAACTTACAGATACAGTGGAACCTCGGTTCTCGTCCCTAATCTGTTCCGTGCGACATATTGAGGTCCAAAAAGGTTGATTTCCAACGTAGCATTTCCAATAAGGATTAATGTAAATTGAAATTTTTTTTTCACATTTTATTTTGAGCTGATGGTCTTGTTTTTTTATACAGAACCTTAAAACTAAACAGACATAAATAAAAAAAAACAATAATTAGATCAAATAACATAGAATTTAACTTTACTATAATTGTACTGAGTGGACTTGAGGGCCCAATGGGATGGTGGCGATGTAGAGGAGAAGAAGGAGAAAGGTTATTGCTTGGAACTTTGGTTCTTGTAAGCACAGACAGCACTTTGGTCCTTATAGGCAGAGGCTACATTTTGGTCCTAATAGGCACAGGCTGCAATTTGATTCTTGCAGGCACAGACTGCTCTTGGATACTTGCACAGACTGCTGTTGGGCTCTTGTAGGCACTAACTACACTACTGAACTTTATTCCAGTTCCTGAAAAAGACAGGATGTGGGATTTCGCAAGCATGTCATGTTTCGAGCAAGTCAATTTTGTCAGTCCAACTCATCGAGTTCCAAGGCAATTTTTTGTCAGTGAGACAAGCAGAGTTCTGAAAACGTTGAGTTCTGAGGAGGTCGAGAACCAAGGGTCCACTGTATTCATAAAGGAAATAAGAGTGTTAAAGGATCACTGTTGTGTTTGTACAGTAGGTTTTTTTTTTTTTTAGTTACTAATTATCAATAAAATTCCTATTTGAAAAGAATGTATTCAATGTCTTACATTTTAAATTAGCAGTAGAAATGCTTTTCTCGACTCAATGAGGAGTCTGGCCAATATAGGTTTGCTTGCAAGAGTCACTGCAGAGAAGAAAGCAGAATAATATTGTTATCAGGACGATAGATAAATACCCCTGTTAGATTTCAGGTACAAAGAGATAGACATATTACTCCAACACCCAGTAATTAGAAGGGTAATTCTAAGAATAACACTCATAATGCTATATACTTATCAAAGTAGAATTTGAGGTTATTTTTTTTTTATTAATTATACAATTGTCCTATGTTAGGGGCTATTTATAAAACAAAGTTAAAATTTCTGCTCAGTAACTAGACTTCATAGAAAATATAGGAAGTAGAGAAATTTTATGTTTTACCTTATGCATCCCTGCTTATTGCCACTTTTAACCACATTTGCGTAATATAACTAAATACAATATATTGGCTAACATGTTTAATTTGTTATTAACTTCACAAGTATTTTATGTTTTCTCCATCTACAGTTATTTTAACATTGCTAACTCACCATTAACCCTGTATATCACCATATTTTGCTCCATTTGTAAAATATTTCCCAACGTTAGATATTGCAGGCGGTTTTTCTCAAGCTTTCTTTATCATCAAATTAAACAATGCTTTCAGTAATAAATGAATCACCCACCAGAAAACCAACAACCTGCAAAGTCTAAAACAACAGTCTATTTCTACACATATATCTTTTATACCTCTGCTAAAATGATTTTAAGCTCTAGAAAGATAAATGGAGATAACAATAAATCTGCTGAAAAAAACTAATTTGGAATAGACTATAAAACATGTTTTATTTTTACTTCCAAACTGAAGCCATGTGTATATAAAACAATAAATGTCACTTGATTCAGAACGTAAAATTAACCTTAAGAAACAGAAAACTCTCAAACAATATTGCAGCAATATTTCATAGTTCACTGGTTATTGTCACTTGCCAAAAGTAAGGTCAAACAATGAACGTATTTTATTTGTTGCCTAGAGTATTGGTGACTAAATGTTCATTGTCAAATATAACCTTTATCCAAAACTGGTAGAAAATGCTATTTTCAAATATGTTTTCCTTTTCTGAAACATGACTTCAAAATTAAGAAAAATTGCCTGGGGCTAAGAAAGTTCCTTATCCTACACTAAGGGATATTAAGGACAAGAGGGCATGTATGAGTAAGCTAATTAGGGAACAATTTTCTAAAGCTTGTATAAAATCAGCATTTCAAATATTGGTGTGAGAATAATATCAATTAAATTCTTCATTCAAAATTCAAATGATACATGCCTAAAATGTAAAATATCCTAAAATGTAAAACGGACATTGTGTTTATTGCAATTGTATCCAATTATCTTTACAATGGCTCTCTGTTCCCTCATTCTCCACACCTCTCCACTGATTGCCAAAATAAAAATTTGCTTAATTTTGCAGCGGTCCTTTAAATATATTTTTAAAAAAATCAGAGCCTTAAAATACAGGCAGGTTGATCAACAGTGATCAGGTAAAGTCAAATTAGCTGAATAATTGTCTTTTTTTAGCACTGGAATGTAGCACTGGCAATTACACAAAAATGATTTTGTGTTAACCTGCTGAATAAATGATTAATTCAGGAACAAGTCCAAAAGAAGCTTCAAAAAATAAATGTAAATGACACACAAAATCCAGGTGGAATACATTTCAAGGGTAGTGAGAGAAGTGAAGTATGTAGTATTCAAACCATAAGGTCAAATTTTTCAGGGTTCTCTCTCTAGAAGCTCTGCAGAGGAGGATTGGAGAAAGCAGATGTAGGAACAAAAGCAAACAGACTGGCTGCTAAGAGATTATTTTCAGAAATATATCTATAAGAAAATAATTAGTAGGAGTTTGATTTATGAAGGATAGGCCATGACTAGTATAATTGGCATCTATCAAAAACTATATAGTAACTTGGACCAAGGACTTTGCGACGGATTTTAGTACAACACACGTGGCTTTGTATTAAAGGCATCAATATAATGTCACATGCAGTATATGAAAAGCATTTAATATAGTACATTTGACATTTTAAAAACTTAATGAGACTATATTAGTTACATTTTTAATCGCTTTTAAATTTTTAATCGCTGATGTTATTGAGGCTTGGTGCCTCCATAAATCTCTGTATTTGTGCTTCAATAAAATAGAATTCTGTGCATAGGTATTTGTCATTGGACACAGTCATCTGGACTGGCCACTGGGTATTCTATTAGACTGTGTCCAAGAAGGGTTTCAGAACTCGGTTAGTACGTCACTTCATCACTGGAACACAGGATAAAACTTTCCTTAGTAGGAGAATCATTTCTCCGAAATAATGTTGCTTATTTCCCATACCAGACCACAACATTTATTCAGTGAAAGCAACAGAATTTTTATAATAAACTTCTCAATGGGGGTAAAACCTTACCTAGGGGATGCACAACTCAATGTTTCCTCCCTCTTGAAAGTACTAAATGGCTGGTATAAAAATATTGTGCTTTATTCACTGGTTCCTACAGCCGTGGGTTTGACTAATTAGCAACTAGCCTGCTACTCCCTGAAATTCCAAATTAATGGCAACAACCAGTCTGCCCCGCCTGACCTAAGTGACTGAGACAGGTGAATGTCACTAGCTTTGGTCAAGTAACAGTAGTCCCTCTAATGATTAAGCACCTACTAGTCTACAAGGGCCAAAGTCAGTCCCTTTGATGTTCTTGGAACTGTAACAATGTCTCTTTTTCTAGTGTAGACCTGGAGTTCGTAGGTGTACCCCATCCACAGACATTTATTTGGGAGGGTCATTTGAATGGGCTTGACCTTTATTTTTGTCAGCCATCGCCTCCTCAATCATTCTCTTGCCCTTATGGTAGACCTGGTAGCCATACGCAGACTCTTAAGACACAAGTTATGATTTACCATCTATCAACCAGATTAAAATAAAACCCTGTTCGAAGCCATCCATTAAGGGTATACTGTAAGTAACCCCTGTTTACAATCCTGGGAATAATTTAATGAATTTATGGTCCTCTTTTGATTTTCTGCTCCACTTTGAATTATTTTTGTTGTTTTCTTAAATGTATTATTCAAGTTAACTATCTTAATTGGTTCATCTCCTGCAGCTCTCTCATGGAGCCTATTGGACAATGGTTTTGCACAGTGCTGTCCAGTCTGTAAAGGGACAATGCACCATAATCCAAAAGACACATTTTTATTGAACATACACATAGAAACAATTAAGTTTTAGCTCTTTTGTGAGGACAAAGGTAAATAAGTCCCACAGTCCGTAGTAAATAACACCTCAAAATAAATATGTACTTATACTTTTGATAATTTGGATTTGAAAAAAAATGTGACTTGATACTAATTGTGAATCTGAAACAGGAGCATAGCCATCACTTAAATTGTAAATACATTTAAAATGGAAGTATTTATGCTTTCAAGTAAACTTTTAACATACACTTGTACATACTACTGACTTTTACACAGCATATGTGGCTCGTTTTTGTTCATTAGCTTTGTAACTGCTTCCTTTCCAAATACTTGAGCTTCAAAAGCACTGTTTATTTAATTATCCTACAGTAATTTAATGAACATTAATCCAAACACAAAATGCAGTGGAGCAAATAAAGTGTTACTAACCAGGATTAACACTCACAAAGAGAGGATATGTTTATGTCTGTTATTCATATTTACACATTATATACATATAAGCATTAAGCTGCTAATGATTAAGATTGGAGAATCATTAATTTACCACCAAACATTTTTATGAAATTATATCTTACTTACATTATTTAAAAGTCTTCCTCCACCCAGTTAAGAAATGTAACCTATTGTTCTTGTATTTTTCTTGATTATGGTTCTCTCATAAACTATGTAAAAAATGATAACATTTTATAAAAGAAAGCAATACAGTGGTCAGCAACCATACACTAGACTATGACATCAATAACATGACTTACAAAATAAATGTTTGCTAAGCTGCTTATACCTTGAGAGCATGTTAACAAGCAAGTTTGTGGCCCTATTAATTGACCCTTGCAAAAAAAACACACACACATTATTTTTAAGTTCACATAGATAGGGAGTGTTGATAATAAATTGTTTGTTCTAATACATGCTCACAAGCTCTCTAAAGTGTACATGTAAGAGACTACAAGCAAAACTACCCACAAACTATTGTAAACACACACATTAGCCCTTAATATCCTACTACCCTAATTCCTCTCTTTCTCTCTCTCTCTCATATATATACACATTAACACCTCCCACAGCAGGGAAAGGGTTAATATAAATAAAGTATGAAAGCTGGTGGGTTTTGATTCCCTCTGCCTAAACCTCTATCCCATACAAAAATACAATTTGTGGTGACCCTTTTTCCCAAACCCCCAGTTGCTTTGGCATGGGACATTAATTCCTTTTTTAGTTCTGTCCTTCAGTCTCTCTGTGACATATGGACGCTGCACACCAGGCATACCTGTCTGTGTTTCTGGTCCTACTTATCTATATGGTTTTCATGGCAAAGATACTGGAGTGGGTTGCCAGTTCATTCTCCAGTGAACCGTGATTCATCTGACCTCTCTGATATGACCTGCCCATCTTGGTTGACCCTACATGATATAGCTCACAGCTTCATTGAGGCACAAAGGCCCCTTCACCACGATAAGGTAGCAACCCTGAAGGGGTTAACTAAATACCGCTTAATTTACATAGGTCATTCCTAGTCTCTAAGGGCCCATGTAGGCTAGGGCCATCACCCCCACATATAAGATCTACCGCTATGTAACACTTAACTCCGCACGCAGAGTCCCTTTGGATGCCCATAGTCCCTATCCCCATGGGTTCATAGGGACCTTAAATGACCCTATCACTATTCTACATGGGATTCCCTCTGCACCCCTATAGACCCTATCTTCACATGGGGAAAGAATATTGTTTGTGAAAAATTACTTAAAATAAAAAAATACATAACTTATTTTAATATAAATAATGAATTGAAACAACATTACCTTCAAATTTATGGCATAAGTCAAAACATATATATATTTATATATATATATATATATATATGTTGGAATATCCATATCTCCATTAATACTTAAATAAATGCCAACAATATCCTTAGCAGATGCAATCATGAAGCATACTGTGTTAATAAGTACACTAGTTTTATTCATTTTCGTTGTTGCAATTTTTGCCATGGCATAAGCTGAAAATAAAATATGTTACAGTTGGCCTTTTGACAAGCGACCTTTTACTTCTTCAGCAATGGGGAAAATATCTGTCTTTTATTTTTCTTATGCACTAGATTCTTGATGTAAAAATGTTCTTGCTAATGGTAGCTTTGTCAGTGATACTCTTGCCCTTTCAGATTTTCTATGTAGGGGAAAATTGTTGCTGCAGTGATATTCTTTTGCGGAATTACTATGGTTTCATTAAGTTATTTAAATATGTTCTTAAAACAAAAAAGGTCACTTGTAAAATGTCAAGAACACAGAGCAGTTCCGAAAAAAATAAAATAATAAAGCCAATCTGATTGTCCGGATTAAAGAAAACAAGAAGTCGAAAAATGACACAAGAGCAATGTTTCCTGTTTCTATTCCCTATCATGAAATCAATTATTAAACTACCTTTTCTCTTTAGGTCATAATAAACACAAAGCTTAGAAAACACATTTACAAAGTGCATAATTTTATTTCATTCTATTTATATCAAGTTTATTTAACCTTTTATACCAGGACTCTTATACGAGGGAAGTGTAAAGAGTTCATACCTTTGGTTATATTTTTCTTTGTCGCAAATGCATTAACTACATAGTATATATGTCTATACATAATACACTTTGTATTTACTTATTGTATTGAATATTTTTCATAGTATTGTAAATAAAAAGGAAATTATGCAATAATAGTTGAGGGGTGAACAGCAAGCATTTTCACTAGAATATGCAAAATCATATATATATATATATATATATATATATATATATATATATATATATATATATATATATATATATATATATCAAATAGACAGGGAAGAAGTGGAGGCAGTGACAGATTTTATTTTCCTGGGATCCAAGATCTCTGCAGATGGTGACTGTAGTCATTAAATTAAAAGGTTTTTGCTTCTGGGGAGGAAAGCTTTGGCATGGACAAGGTAGTAAAAAGTAAAGATATTAAACTATCAACAAAGGTCTGCATGGTTAGAACTATGGTATTCCCAGTAGAAATATACTGATATGAGAGCTGGACCATAAAGAAGTCTGAGCACCATAGAATTGACACCTTTGAATTGTGGTGTTGGCGAGAAATAGTTTGAGCCCCTTGGACTGCAAGAAGATCTAATAAATCAGTCCTTCAGGAAATCAAGACAATCTGTTCACTAGAAAGTATGATCATGAGTCTGAAGCTAATATATTTTGGCCATATCATGAGATGGCAGGATTCCCTAGATAAGACTCTGAAGCTGGGAAAGATTGAGGGCACAAGAAGAGGACGACAGAGATGGGGATGGATAGATGAGGTCACTGAAGCAATGACTGAGAGATATACCTGGTGTGCAGCAGTCCATAGGGTCATGTAGAGTCGGAAGCAATTTAACGACTAAACAACAATTTGCTCGGGAATTTGAAAAAATTGTGAATAGCGCTAATCCTAAAATTACATTTATTTTGAACATATAATATGAGAAATATGTACTTAGAAGCACTTTCAGAAGCACTAGGACAACGCTTTGGACCCATCATACACAGTTTCTATTTTGAGAATAAACATGTGACTGATTTGATAGATATTAACTCCTTGACTCCTGGGATCAATATAACATGGAAATAAAATGTAAAAAAATGTATTGCACATTTGCGAGCTTGCAATTAATTGTAATGTCTTTCATTGCTTTCCCAGTATTTTAAAGTACAGTAGTGTATTTATATTACATAGTTACATAGCATTTAAGGTTGAATAATGATTTTGAGTCCACCAAATGTAACCTTTTTAAATCTCTTCTGATCCTTATAATATGTGGATTATTTGTTAATTGTAAATAATTGTTAATTGTTAATTGATTTAGTCGAACAAAAAAACATGGAAACTTTGCCAATTGTCTCAGAAGGGAAAAAAAGTAAAATTCCTTCCTGACCCCTGATACTGGCGATCAGACTCCTCCCTGGATTAATTCTCCTACACTAGTTATCTAGGATAACACTGATTGCCCTTTTAATTCACAAATATATTTAACCCCTTTTTAAAGTTATCTATCAAATCTGTTGTCACCACCTCCTTTGGTAGAGAATTCCACAGTTTAACCACCCGAACTGTGAAGAACCATTTTCTTTCTGTAAAGTGAAATCTTTTTTCTTCTAACTTCAAGGGATGTCCTCTTGTCAGTTGAAAACCTCTTGGTACAAAAAATTCACTTGGTGTATAAAGAATTTTCTTTTAATGTGAAAATAGAGGTCAGACTAAAGCTATTTAATGAAACATAAGATTTTTATAAAGTTCAGAACCTATATTCCCTGGGACCTTTAGTAATTATATTGGAACCCTATATACATTCCTGTGGAATTTATACCCTGTGCCTGCATTTAAGAAATAAATCCATATATTCCTTCATATAAAGACCTTGAATATTCTAAAAAATTTAAGATATATTCATCCTTTGCGAGAAACAGTGTAAAAAAATGTAATAGACCTGTAGTTATGAATTTATATTTGAGCAAAAGGTAAAGAACCGGTATTAGGATCATCCTTTTAAATTCTCAAATACCGTATATACTTGAGTATAAGCCGACCCGAGTATAAGCCGAGGCATCTATTTTACCACAAAATACTGGGTAAAATGAGTGACTTGAGTACAAGCCGAGGGTGGGAAATGTACTGCCCTCTGTGTCCCCCTTGTGTCCCCTCTCTCTCCCGTGTCTCTTCTCCCCTCTCCCTTCCCTGTGTCTCTTCCCCCTCTCCCTTCCCTGTGTCTCTCCCCCCTCTCCCTTCCCTGTGTCTTCTTTCCCCCCTCCTCATTCTCAACCTCCCTCCTCAACCCCACTTCTCATCCTCAACCTCCCTCCTCATCATCCCTCCTCATCCTCAACCCCCTCCTCCTCAACTCCCTCCTCCTCAGCCTCCTCCTCAACCCCCCTCCTCAACCTCCCTCCTCAACCCCCCCATCCTCATCCTCAACCCCCCATCCTCAACCCCCTCCTCAACCTCAACCCCCTTCCTCATCCTCAACCTCCCTCCTCAACCTCCCTTCTCATCCTCAACTTCCCTCCTCATTCTCAGCCTCCCTCCTCATCCTCAACCCCTCCTCATCCTCAACCCCCTCCCAAACCTCAACTCCCCCATCCTCAACCCCCTCCTCATCCTCCCTCCTCAACCTAAACCCCCTCCTCAACTTCAACCCCCATCCTCAACCCCCTCCTCATCCTCCCTCCTCATCCTCAACCTCAACCTCCCTCCTCAACCTCCCTCCTCATCCTCAACTTCAACCTCCCTCCTTGACCTCCCTTCTCAACCTCCCTCCTCAACCCCCTCCTCAACCTCAACCCCCCGATCCTCAACCCACTCCTCAACCTTAACCTCCCCATCCTCAGCCCCATCCTCAAACCCCTCCTAAACCTCCCTCCTCAACCTCAACCCCCGTCCTCAACCTCCCTCCTCATCCTCAACCCTGCCTCCTCATTCTAAACCCTCCCCCTCATTCTAACCCCCCTCATTCTACCCCTCTAAATACCCCCTGTCCCTTTCCCCTCACTGTGAGGGGAAAGGGAGATGGGGGTATTTAGAGGGGTAGAATGGGGGGTTCGAATGTGGGGGGTTTAGAATGAGGAAGGGGGGTTGAGGATGAGGAGGGGGAGGGAAAGAGACACAGGGGGTTAGAGAGACACACGGGGGTAGAGAGACACGGCGGGGTAGAGAGACACAGGGGTTAAAGAGACATGAGGGGGGGAGAGTGACTCGAGTATAAGCCGAGGGGGCCCTGTTTAGCCTTTAAAAAAGGGCTCAAAAACTCGGCTTATACTCGAGTATATACGGTAATAGGTATTTCACTAGAAAGGATACATTTTATTATTTTGTGGTTTAATCCACTGGTGGAAACAGATATACCAGTATATACTTTGGTGGCATACATAATTCCATTAAGGCTACTACCCATTTCCTCTTCATAATGGCCGGGATACATACAAATTATATAGATCTTAATCAACTACAATTGGAAGCTGAAAAAAGCTTCCTCCAACCCATAACAAAAAAGGTGGAAAATAAAGATATAAATTCAGCTTTTTGGGATCTCCAAAACATTGAAAAGAGACAGATAAGATCTGTTTGGGAGATTGGTAGTCTTCAAAACTACATAAAAAATAAGATAATCCCTAGAGGCCCAAGAGCAAACATAACACCGTGGAGTAACTTAAATAGTGAGATTTTATTTTTAAGAAATAGAAAGATATATTGTTGAGACGTTCTATGGAACTTATGACATTAAATATAGAGACTGAACAACAAATCTTAGAAGACATAAAACAAAAAGTAACTTGAAGTTGATAAATATAAAGACATATCTGAGTTTGAGAATGTGTGTAGTAGGTTAAATAACAATATAAAGAAACGTAAAAGAGACATAAAGGAAAGAAAACAAAGAAAATACCAGATAGATAAAATTACTTAGAAAATGGACAGCCTAAAAGCCCACAGCATCAAATGGGCTCAGAAAGAAGTTCATCTGAATATGGCTATTGCTCACTTCTTGGTCTAAATATTCAAAGGGAGAAAAATACAGGCCCTATTCCATCCTTTAGACATGAAGTTAGGGTAGCTCCGTAAAAAAGGAAAAGCTCCAGACTAGAAGATGCTGATTACTATACTTAGCCAGTGACAGAAGAGATCACCATAATAGCTAATTGAAGCCTGCAGGATTACCTGCAGGCTCCCGACATCATCCCTTACCACAGTGGTCCCGATCGAGACCTCTGCGGCAGTTAAAAACACAAGCTCTGCCACGGGGGTTACTCCCTCTTAATGATGGAGTCCCCATTTTGACCCCCACTGCATTTAATGAAAAGAAAGGGGGGCTGGGGGTAGGAGGTATCTAGTGCAGATTATACAAAAGGTAAGCTATTGGATACACAATATGTGCAACTAGAATAATTGGACTCTCACCCTGAATACCTTAAAAAAAATGAGGTATATAAAAGCATTGGGGAGATTGTTCTTGTCGATCTCTGGTGGTATGGTCATCCACTATTGTTTTAGATGTGGACAATAGTAATGAAGTAAATAATAATGGTGATTTGTTGAAATTGCTCATACAAAGTCTAGATAGATTTAAAGAAGGACTTTATTATACACAATATTATTCCACATAAAAAATGAAATAAAAAAATCCCTATTACAAGTAATGATAAAATTGTGGCGGAAGTAGTACACACAAGCTAGTGTGGTTGTCAGGTACAAAAATCCCAGTTACAGTGTGATGATAAGTTACCCAAGATACCCAAAATAAAAAAGCATGCATTACATAAAATAAAACATACATTACATCCAATATAACCCCTCAAAACATACAATAAAATCCATCAATACATACAATTGAACCCCTAAATACAGACAGTTAATCACTAACTACATACAATTTAACCCCTAAATATATACAGTTAACCCCTAACTACATACAATAAAACCCCTAACTACATACAATAAACCCGAACTACATACAATAAAAAAAAACGAAATCTCACCTAAAGCAACCCCCTTAACTAAACCTAGAATAAGGTAAATAAGACCACTTACCTTGCCCAAATGCCCCTCCAGAGACAACGGTTTTCTTGCCTTCGTCCTTAGCATAAGGGCCCATCATAGATGTCCACAAGTCCAGCACCCCTAGTAAAAAAATAAACATTACAATTAATAAAAAAATAAACACAACATATAATCCAAAACATTCTAAATAGTACTGAAGGATTTGGGCCTTAGATTCACCTTTGAAACAAATAAATCAGAAATATCATTCCTGGATCTCAAAATTAAAAAAGATATGGAAGGTAAGATCACTACCCTCAGAAAAGATACAGCAACAAATACCTTGGAATAGCCAACAATTTGAACCCCTAAAAAGGGTATCCCAAAAGGTCAATATCTTCCAAATTGGAGCAGTAAATCAGAATTTAAAAGAGAGGCAGCTATATTAAAAGCAAGATTTAAGGAGAGAGGCTATCCAAATAGATGCCTCAAGGCAGCCTGTAAATATGCTTTAAACTGTAAAAGAACAGAACTGCTTAAAAACAAACATATGATTGAGAGACCCTAATGGGGAATTGGCTATGAATAAAGAAAGAAAAACAAAAGAAAGCGATGTAGAATGCATAACAAGATGTATCATGACTTATGGATTTGTTTCAGAGAATATCGAAAATATAATTTCAAAATATTGGCATATCTTGAGAAGCGATGATGATTTAAGTGACACAATCATATCAAAAGTCAACATTACTTACTGAAGGAGGAAAATTTGAAGTACGTGCTAGTACATAATACATTTCAACCGAAAGCAAATACTAATGAAACTTGGCTTCAACCCCTAAAGGGATGTTTCAAATGTGGACAATGCAGATTTTGCAGATATATACAGCCAACAAAGATATATCAACATCCAATTACAAATGCAAGATTTGAAGTTAAGAAATTCTTTAATTGCAAGTCTTTGCAATAAGATCTATGTTGGAAAAACTTGTAGACAGCTCCACCGTAGAGTGGGAGAACACATTTATGCCATAAAAAATAAATATGACACTCCTATAGCTCATATCAAATACTATCATAACAATAATTCTGTATAATTGATGATATTGAACCTAGCCCTAGAAAAGTTGACGTTGAAAAAAGATTGTTACAATGTGAATCTAAGTGAAAATACAAGTTGAGAGCTCAGACACCGGGAGGCCTAAATTAAGGCTTTTCCTATACAGCATTTATTTAAATATAAAACAAGCGATTTCATGTTTATAAAGGACTGAGAAAAGTCGAAAAGTAAAGAAATATACTTACATCAATATCAACTTCTTTCAGAAGTTACTTACTATACAACATAGTCCAAACAATGGTTTATTTAGCATAGTATGAGGGATTATGTTAAAAAAATCATATATGTTACCTCATATTTGATATCTATCATATAAATACATTTATACAACGTTCCCAAATTGTGATATTATGGGATTATTTCCTTTTATCTTTAATCAGCTTTTTATAATCCCCCTTTCTTAGTCTTGACACATAAGCATATGGAATATTCAATTTCGGCACAATTTCACTATAAACACTTTCCTATGGGTATTTGGACTATTTCGGACACCTATTTGAACTACCCATGTTTTTTTTATTTAAGATAGATACTATCAGTAATCCTGGTGAGGTTTATATGGATTCTTTTATATATATATATATATATATATATATATATATATATATATAATTTTAGATATTATGGTACTTTATATGATAAGTCTCTTTATTAATGAGAGCTCTTCTCATGAGACAATATAGCACTAACCACTTCATATATGCTTTACTTGAAATACTAAATTTATCACTTTTGCGCTTTAATAGATTTATGAATAGTAGTTTGTGCACTATACAGAAAAATAGAGGTATCGACATCCATTTTGGGGCAGGTATGGAGGAATAAATTCTATATAATGGAATTTTTTATCAATATGAACCAATTGCTAAAAATAACAAACATCTTAGTTATGGGTCTCTTGTAAAATAAATAATTCAACATGGTATGAAATTATGGTTCTTTTAGGAGTTTAAATAGAAGTCATCTGTTCACATCCTACCATGTAAATCTATGTATATATGTAAAGCGATTAAAGATCTATACCAACTCTTGCTTGCTATATAATTACTTATGGTATAATCATACCCTGTGCTAAATGTAAATATGGATGCAAATAGAGAATTTTGTGCATGCACCTTTATGACTATGTAATTAATGTACCTCAAATATCTTATAATATACAAACCGATAGATGAGAATTTATATCTCATACAAACGTTTAGAACTTCTTCTTAAATTATAAATCAAATGTAAATACATTATCTTTGACAATATAACCTATAGACTCTGAAATTTAGTTACTATGACATCTATGCAGCTTTAAAAAGGACAGAAACGGAGTAGACACCTTCCCCTTTGATAAAGACGTCGCAATGATGTAGAAACACGTTAGGGGCGTGTATTAACGTAGCATGTGTCTGATTTAGAGATGCACAATCTTAACAGTAGCGTTCTAGGAGGTCTGTTGAAGGTAACCGAGAGGGACAGTGGCAGTGGACACTGAAGGTGAAAACTAGTTGTGCTTGTGGATTGTGCAGGGAGCAGATGGCGTTGTGGTAAGAAAGAGTCAGAAACTATTACAAAGGCTGGATATACAAGCTGTGAAGGCTATGAGTTAATAGTGTTATTGGCAAGTCTGAAACAACTGTAACCACTCAGAGAGTCAGAAATAATTAATAAGGCTTAGTGTATAAAGAATTTTCTTTTATTGTGAAAAAACAGAGGTCAGACTAAAGCCATTTAATGAAACAAGATTTTACAAAGGTTATAACCTATATTCCCTGGGACCTTTAGTAAAATATATTGGTACCCCACTAATTATGTGGTACTTGATTGTACCCTCCTTCCCATACATATTCCTGTAGAATCTATACCCTGAAGAGATAAATCCCTATATTCCTTCATATAAAGACCTTGAATATTCTCAAAAATGTGAGATATATTTATCCTTCGCGAGAAACAGTGTCACAAAATGAAAAGACCGTTGGTTACTAATTTGTATTTGAGCAAAAGGTAAATAATCGGTATTAGAATCATCCTTTTGAATTGTCAATTAATAGGTATTTCGAAAAAAATAAATAACTTTAATGGGATATTTTGTATCCGGAAATAGCGCCGCTTAAAAGTAATAAAATTGGTGCACTATATAGAATAAATTAATTGTATAAGAATGAGGATAAATCAGTATCACCACCAATATAAAGCTCTGGTCATGAAAAGTACCCTAAACAAAGGGTTAACATGTTCAAAAATGATTAATCAATAAAGTTTAATCCTCATATATCAGAAAAAACTGATATACCTGAAAAAATCAGGATATACTGATAATCATAGGATAGTTCTATATAAAAAGCACTATTAAAGAAAAAACTTGTGTTTAAAAAAACAAAATATAGAGTGAAACAGAGATCATAAATAAACTGGAGTTATCTATATATATATCAAAGACACTTGGGACACTATAACATCAAAAAATAATGAATGATACCAAAAGCTGCAGATAACATATAACAGTATAGTGAATTGGCAAAACGTTGCCACACTTAGTATACTTGCTGTTCAATTGCTACGCTTTATGTGTATCAATATGACTTGTCCCATCAATTGACTGTGTCCGGTTTGTCCTCCAGTGGTCTCAGTCCTCTATAACTGCTGATATCAGTGCCAACGGGCCATTTCGTCCACCCTCGTGGACTTTCTCTGAGACTAATAGGTATTTCACTGGATAGGATAAATGTCCCTGCACATTTATTTTAAATGTGGTTTTAGATGTCTTTATTCGTCGTTGTCCTTAGTTTCAATAAAGTGTATCCCTTTTAAATAATTGTCATTCCTACTATTTTCTTTTCAATACTTTGGCTTCCTTGTTCAATATATTGACCCTCGATGTATTTTTATAAGGTAATCTTATCCCCTCTTAAACGCCTTTTTTTAGAGAAAATATGTTTAATTTTTTTAATTTTTAAGCTCTAAAATATCCTTTTTCTGAAGTGTTACCCAAAATGGTAAGCCAAATTCCAAAGTAGGGCATACTAGGGATTTGTATAGTGGCAGAATTATATCTGTTTCCCTTACTTCTATACCCTTCTTAATACTTAATTACCAGATTCTGCAGATGCTGTTTGGCATTGAGCACTCGTACCTAGGTGGTTGTCCACAAGTACTCCCAAAGTACACAATTTTCTGATTTAATTAACTTGCACAACTTCGTGTGATCAGCAAAAAATGGAGACAATGCTTTTGAGTCCCACTTCAAATTCATTAATAACTAGCGACTTGCCCGTCAAAAAATGACGGCAATGTGATGTATATGTTTGTCAAGTTGTTTAGTTATTTATATATATTTTTGACACTTGTAAGTATTGTGATATGAACGTGTATTTTTGTAAAATGTTGATGTAATGGTTTTTTAACATGAAATTTGTATCTGAAGAATTGTTAAATTTAATATACATTTAATCCAGAGGAAAGCAAAAAGTAAAAAGCCTTGTTGAAACGTCCCGAATTTTAACATGAAGTTTAAAATATATGTAAGCAATAACCTTCAAAGTATATATTTTGAAACTTGAACTTTATTTTTTATGTAACTTTGGAAGTTGAGAAAACATTAGTAGAATTTGGAACATTATAAACAGGAACATAGTGAATACATTTTGTAAGCTAATTTTTTCTTAAAAGTATTAACATTTGAATGTAAAAACAGTTGAACTTTAAATTAATCAGTATTAACATACAATTTCTATCATAATAATTGTTAAGTTCAATATACATTGAATGTAGAGGAAGGCATACAGTAAAAACTCTCCTAAAAACGTACCTAATGAAAGTAATTCCTTACTGACCACATAAACTGGCGATAAACATTAATGTAGGTAGTAATCTTACGATAACAGACAATATTTACATTGTGACTTAAAAGGTGCTTGAGCTCTTAACATGAACTTTGTAATATGTTGAATGAAATAACTTGAAAATATTGTTTTTAAACTTGTAACATTAGAAACATTAACATAGTGAGTTAACATTTTAACATAATTTTTATAAAAATGCAAGGCAAGTATTTTGTGAGGCGAATTATCCATAAACAGTACTTCCATTAATTATGACGGAATTAAACAACTAATTGTTATGTATTTTTGAATGCTTTAAAAAAATGTTTGCATGGCTTTAATTTGTATCCTGCAAAGTTATAGTACTTCATAGTAGACAATGTTTTTAGTAAAAATACGTCCATCTTCTAATAAATCACCTTGACTTTAATTGTTTTCAAAGTAAACTTTAATAGCCTGTGGATTTTTGCACCGTGACAACGCAACGTACAATTGACCATATGCAAATAAATGGTTGCTCCTCATTTCTGGGATATATTCTAATGTCTCTTTGAAATGGTGGTTCTCCTTCATCATTTTGAAACACCATTGCAACCTCATTTGATGTTGGCAAGTTATAACGACGTTTATCAGTATGTCTGTCTCTTTTAAGCACCATATTAACCTTTGGCATGGGTAATTGATGTCTTTGTGCATGAAGTAGTTGTTCCTTTTCTACTTCTGCCAATTTTTTGTAAGCTTTACTGTAGGGATTGTTGTCCATAATGTTATTGAGCTCTATGAAAACACTGGGTAAGCATTTTTTTTTTTTCCATCTGCATACATTTTCTTCCATCTGCATACGTTGGTCAACAGCTTCCATTGTATCTAGGACATATAGTTGAGCGAATTTTCTTTGCTCTCCTTTCTCTGGATGTAAATGTGAAGTACGATGATAAATTTGGCCTTGGACTTTAAAACAGTAAGGACCATGTCCTGGTACATTAGCAGCTAATGTTGCCCCCATAGATGCAAAGGATATGGCACTATTGTAGGATCTTATGTTTGTCTTAAAATTTTTGTAGTTTGGAAAAGTAGGTTCAGTCATAATATTTTGTAAATAGATTGGAAATTCTTTCCTTTCTGGAAGTTTGAACTTTCCTTTTTGACAGCAACTAATAAATTGGCCATCTCTGGGTCTCTCCTGTTTAAAATAATAAGCCTCACAAAACTGACATTGAGTAGTCATGTCCCCACAACTATGAACCTCTACTGCTAAAGACTTGAGTAAAGGACAATTTGCAAAGCATATAGGAGTTTGACTTTCATATTCATCAGGTGAAAAGTCATGGAATGTTTGAACAACAGGTTCTAAATGCTTAGTTTTTTTCGTTGCTTTTCTTGGTATATGTTGTCCTGGTTTTGTTGAAATGTCCTGTAAGGTTTCATGAACAGGTTGTAAATGCTTTTTTTTTGTAGTTGCTTTTTTTGGTCTGTCTTTAATTGTATCTTGTAAAATGTCATCTGATGTTTGAGGAACAGGTTGTAAATGCTTTATTTGCTTTGTAGTTTTTTTTGGCGTATCTTTCATTTTTGCAGCTGATAGTCTTTTGCTTGCAAGTCTTTTGCGTTCTTTTTCTCGTCGAATTTCTTTCTCCTCTGGTGTCTGCTAGGCGGCCCATCTCTCTTGTCTTTCTCTAGTTTGACGTCTTTTCTTCTCTTGTTTGCTCTCGTTATCAGCCATGTTAATCTGTAAAGGCAAAAAAAGAAATGTAATTGGGTATATTGAAATTTGTAATGTCTGTTAAAGATTATTGTGCACAATTGAGAAATAAAAGGTAAATCATTAATGTATCAGTTATATTTTGTTAAAAGTTATAATTCCTGGCCTCATTAAATAACAATTTGGCCAATTGAATACTGCTGTATATAAGGAGTTAACATCTTGTTTTTAAATAATTTTGTAGTTATTGAAAACCTTGTTTGTGGATAGATGTTTACCAATTAAAAACTTCTTTGCAAAAAAAAAAAACATTGATGTGGTTATTGAGCCATGTATTGCATATTGCCAATTTAAATAGAATGAGGCCCATAGTCATTATTTTTTTTTTTTTTTTCTGTTGACACGGATGCAGATGAAACACGTTTCTTTAGTTTTCTCCTTTTGTACTTATTATACTGTACCTTGGTTGAAGTGTGATTTCAATCCGAATGTTTGTTGTTCCTCGGTTGAAAATCTTTGTCCAATGGTCTGGTCCTCTGTTGGAAGTCCTCGTCTGATGGCGTGATCCTCTGTTTAAAATCCTGGTCCTATGGTCTGGTCCTCTGTTGAAAGTCGTGGTCCGATGGTGTGGTCCTCTGGCGAAAGCCCTCGTCCGATGTTGTGGTCCTCTGGCGATATCCCTCGTCCGATGTTGTGGTCCTTTGTTGAAAGTCCTCGTCCGATGGTCTGGTCCTGTGTTGAAAGTCCTCGTCCGCTGGTCTGGTCCTGTGTTGAAAGTCCTCGTCCGATGGTCTGGTCCTGTGCTGAAAGTCCTCGTCCGATTGTCTTCACGCAGTATCTGTTGTAACATAAAATTGAAAATGTTGTTTGAGTGAAATGTCTTTTAAATAAGTAAAACATTTCTTAATTTTGCTGTATTGTATCTGTTATGGTTATTTTTTTCTATGTGTTTGTCTAATTTTATGTACAATCCTGATTTGTTTGCACGACTTTTGTTATTCGTATTTAAGCTTCTTAGTAAGGCTTGTAGGTTGTGATATATTAAAGAAGAATATTAATTTAGTTTGCTATGTGTTTGTGTGTTTTTTTGAACAATCCTGTTTTGTGCACACCACTTGTGGTATACTTATTTAAGCTGCATTGTAATGGTTAAAGGTTGTTAAACATTAAAGAAGAATCTTAATTTAGTTTCCTATGTGTTTGTGTGATTTTAAGTGCAATACTGTTTTGTGCGTATTACTTCTGGTCTACTTATTTAGGCTTCTTTGTAAGGCTTATAGGTTGTTAAACATTAACTAAGAATATGAATTTAGTTTGCTATGTGTTTGTGGGAGTTTTTGTACAATCCTGTTTTGTGCGCACCACTTGTGGTATACTTATTTATCCTTTATTGGGATGGTTATATTTTTTTAAACATGAAATAAGAATATTAACGTAGTTTGCTATGTGTTTGTGTGAGTTTTTTACAATCCTGTTTTGTGCGCACCACCTGTGCTAAAGTTATTTAGTCTTCATTGTACTGGTTATAGGTTGTTAAATATTAGAGAAGAATGTTAATGTAGTTTCCTATGTGTTTGTGGGAGTTTTTGTACAATCCTTTAGGTGCGCACCACTTTTGTTATTCTTATTTAGGCTTCTTTGTAAGGCTTATAGGTTGTTAAACATTGAATAAGAAAGTTAATTTACTTTGCTATGTGTTTGTGTGAGTTTGTTATAATCCTGTTTTGTGTGTACCACTTTGTGTGTACCATATGTTGCATACTTTGGCCCTCATTCAATTGCAATTTTGCCAATTGAATAGCGGTCTAAATAAGCACATCACATATATTTTTTAAAGACGTTTTTAGTTATTAAGCATCTATCCAAAAGCACGGTTTTCACTAACTAAAAACTTCTTTAAAAAATATATATTATGTGCTTATTTAGAGCCGTATTCAATTGGCAAAATCGCAATTGAATTAGGGCCTAAAAGTGCTTATTTAGAGCCATATTCAATTGGCCAAAATAGCAATTGAATGAGGGCCTTTGGTTGCTGCATTTGTTATATTGTCGGGGCCTCATTCAATTGCATTTTGGGCAATGGAATAGAGCTCAATATGACCACAGAGCATCTTTTTTTACAGAAGTTTTTAGTTAGTGAACTTGTATCTAAAAGCAAGGTCTTCACTAACTAAAAAGTTCATTAAAAAAATATCCTCTGTGCTAATATAGAGCCCTATTGAAATTGGCAAATCACATTTAAATGAGGCCCTCGGCCATTAAAGATATATAGGTCCTCATTCAATTGCAATTTTGCCAATTGAAGAGGGCTCTATATAAGCACATAACATATTTTTTGACCGAAGTTTTTAGTTAGTGAAGACCTTGATTTTGGATCGAAGTTCATGAAGTAAAAATTTCTGTTTAAAATATATGTAATGTGCTTATATAGAGCCCTATTCAATTGGCCAAGTCACAATTGAATGAGGCTCATGGTTCGTTTCTTTTTTATACTTAATACTTTACCTTGATTGAAGTGTCGAATGACAGAGGGTCCCCTCCTGCCAATCTTAATCCGCCGGTCTTCTTGTAGTGTCTGTTTGAAAAAGAAAGTGAAATATTTAATTGAATAATTTTGATTTTTTATTTAGCAAAGCATGGGCTTTTCAGCATGTAATGTATTTTTATATCTTACCTGTTCTTCTTTGTTGCTGTTCTTTAAAAGGGATTGTGCTTCACAATGCACGGTGCAAATTGTTGAGTGACGCTGTTGATGCAGAGTCTGTTTGAATATTAAAAGAAGTAGAAAGATTGAGCTTTAGGTGATCTATTGAATTGCAGTAAATTAATGTCATTTAAATATACTTCTGTACTTATTTTCAATTAACATTATTTTTTGGGGGTGGCTACACACATATGTCACATACATGAAGCACATTTCCAGAGTTCAATGTAATTTTTTTGTGTGCGTGTGACATATCACTATGCATGAATCATAATTTAATTGTTAAATTAACCTTATTTTTTGTTTTTTCCAACACACATAAATGTGTGTGTGAGATGTAACTATAGATGCTACATATATGTGCGTGTCACATATGAGTATACATGACTCATATTTTAATATTACAGTTTTTATTTTCTATTGTCATTTAAATGTAGTTGTTTAATTATTTTGTTTTAAGATCATTTTGTTGCAGGGGCAATACACATAAATGTGCGTGTCACATGTCACTATACATAAACCTCTTTTTGATATTGAATTATTATTATTATTTTTTTTGTTAAATGAACCTTATTTTTTTTGTGGGCCTACACACATAAATGTGTGTGTGATATGTGATTATACATGATAGACATAAATGTGCGTGTCAGATGTCACTACATAAATCACATTTTCCTAGTTCATATTATTTTTTTTTGTCCTGTCTTGATAATAAAATGTAATATATTATAGCTTACCTCTCAGTTGTAATTTGCACAGTGTAAAGTAGTAAATTATGAAAGAATTGTCTTCTCAAGTAAAAGCAGCAGTTATCTATGAAGTAACTCCGTTGATCACCTGAGGAGAAATGTATTTTTTTGTGTAAAATAGGCAGTATTTATAAACTTGTAGAAACTTCTGAAAAGTTAGACCGTTAGAACGCAATACGCATGCGCTATTTGCGTTCCAGCTTACAATTTGCGTTCCATCCGCCATTTTGTGCTTAGTAGTGGTCAAAATGGTGTTTAATATGATTGTGATACGGTCCGCATAGTATGTGTTTCATTATTGCGAGTAAGTGTAGTATAGTTACATCTGAAGCCTCGTTTTCGTTTTGTTCGTCTGCCATTTTTTCTCTCGCTTAGCGATTGTATTAGTGTCTAAAGTGTTTTATTTTTATTTAAATGAAGGTGTAATTTGTTTATTTGAGGTGCTGTAGGTAAGCTTTTTATGTGTGTGTTGTGTGTATTTATTGTGTTTTAAATGTTTGTATGTCGGCGTGTTGCGTCCGATGTTTGCAAGGTCGTAATATCTGTTTACGTGTCTCTTTTGGTGTTTGCGTGTGTAGCCTCGTTTTTGTTTTGTTCGTCGGCCATTTTTTGTGTCGCTTAGCAAATTGTTTACTGTCTAAACTCTTTTATTTAGAGTAAAATGAAGGTGTAAGTTGCATTTTTGAGGTACTGGGTGCTCCCTCTTTTGTTGTAGGTAAGGTTTTTATGTATGTGCTGTGTGTATGTATTGTGTTTTTAATTTAGTAATGTTCGCGAGTTGCGTCCGAGTGTTGCGAGGCCGTAATGTGTGAACGTGTGTCGTATGTTGTTTGTGTGAACGTGTGTCGTAATGTGTGTGTCGTGCTCTTTGGGTTGTGACGTGAAGTTTGCGAGGGTCCTCAGTTGCTGGCAAGGAGCGCCTTCGGCGCTCCATGCCAGCAACCGAGACCCTCGCCCAGTGCCCTCGCTTTGCGAGGGCCTTGGCTCGCTGCGCGAGCCAAGGCCCTCGCTACGCGAGGCCCGCAGCGTTAGCAACAACTCGTACACTAACAACTATATATGTGATTATGTTAAAAAGGTGAGGACCAAATACCGAACCCTGAGGAACCCCACTTACCACATTAGTCCAATATGAATATGTTCCATTTACAACAACCCTTTGCTTTCTGTATTTTAGCTAGCTCTCAATCCATGAACATATATTTGCAGCAATTCCTGTATCTCTTAGTTTGCACAATAGTCTTCCATTCTTGTATACTATCCCTTATTAACCCTTCTAAAAGCTTTCCAACTTCAGATGTAAGGCTTACAGGTCTATAATTTCCTGGATTTGCCCTTGCTCCCTTCTTAAATATAGGTATCACATCTGCTTTTCTCCAGTCATCTGGTAGAAACCCTGTGTTGAGTGAGTTTTGAAAAATTAGATATAATGGTTTGGCTATTACAGACTCCAGTTACCTCAGTACACTTGGATGTATTCCATCAGGACCCGGGGCTTTATTAACATTTATTTTTTCCAACCTCATTTGCATTTCTTCCTCCGTTATCCAATTGTTTGATAGAGGTAGTGTAGCCCCATTTTGTTGCAGTGTCCCAACCACTGGTACCTCCCTTATATTTGCTTTTACAATGTTACGAAAAAGTGTTTATCAAACTTGCAAGTCCTATCTAGTACTCGTAGTATTTTTTATCCATTTGCCATCCATGGGTTTAATGGCAATTGCGGGTTTGTTGAATTGTTGCCACTAAATATGGGTTTTCCATCTGGTAACATTTACTGCCTTGAAACATCAATGGAATAGGACTGAGTTACGTTTTTGACAACCGCAGTGTTTTTGAACCTGTAACTCGCAAATGGAGCCAATTAAATATCAGTAACATTTACGGTCCTCATTACGAGCTCTAGTAATTACGATTTGGACAACTAAATATGTCGCTAACGTTCTTAAAAATGTTATGCCAGAAATTACATAGTAATCGAAGTTGAAGAAAGACTGTTTGTCCATCAAGTTCAACCTTTATAGATCTCTAGTGTGTAATTAGTGAATTGCTAATTGATCCTGGCAACTGTGTCGTAAAGAGAAAAAATAAATCTTCCACACCCAGAAATTTAGAATTGTACTCATAATCCAAATGAGGTCGTAAAATACATTTATAAATTGACATAACTGTATTTGCTTTCCCTGCTTTTATACACCTCTTAATCTGATTTGTTTTTTTTTGTTGTTCAGTCGTGTCCGACTCTCCATGACCTCATAGACTGTAACCAGGCCTGGTCATGCTGATGCACTTGGGCCTCCATTCATTTAAATAAATTGTAGTTACAAGAGACGTAATGGAGCCCGTAAAATAATTTGCTATTCAATTGGATCTTTTAGCTACTTGCAATCGGTTTGCCGGATTGTGAGTCTGATCGCGTATCGGACTTCTAAAGCTAATTGATTGCCGTTCAAATGCCATGTTTTACTAATGTCATGATGACGGTCTCATTTACTATTGGCCATTTTTAAATCAGTGGTTACAGCCATTCTTAATTGATCATAGCCTGAAAAGCTACTTACGGGTGCATGGTTTATAGTTTGGGCTTTAGGGCTTGTTCAATTGAATCGTTCTGTAACTGTTGAAATTTTCAAGCCTGCAGTTGCCTTCATACAGGCCGTATGGGCTTGAAAATTGCAATTGAATGGAGGCCTTCGTTTTCATGGCAGAGATACTGAAGTGGGTTGCCATTTTCTGTTCCAGTGGGCCACAGCATATAGCTCCTGGTATTCCTAGGTGGTCTCCCATCCAGGTACTGACCAGGTTTAACTCCGCTTGGTTGTATCTGTGAAAGCACCGAATCATAACCACTGGATCACCAGGGAACCACCCCTCTCTTAATACATGCTCATATTTAATTGTCTTTGCAGATGCTGCTTTGCACTGAGCACTGCTTCATAGATGATAGTCTACAAGCACTACTAAATTCCTAGATTTGTTTAATTAAGATTAGAAATGGCATGCTTATTTTTCCTTCCCAGATGCATAACTTTACATTTTTTTTGTGCATTAAATTTTATCTGCCATTTAGATGCCCATTCTTCTCATTTTTGTAAGTTCCTGTCTAGTGAAAGTACATCATTTTCTGATTTATTATTGTCATCAGCAAATATAGGACACGTTACTTTCCAGTGCTGTTTCTAAATCAATAGTAAACATATAAAAAGGAGAGGTCCTAATACTGAAAGCAGAAGAATGACACTTATCACCTTAGTCTAATCTGAGTATGTTCCACTTAAAACCACCCTTTGTTTCCTGTCTTTTAGCAAGTTCTCAATCCATGTGCATACAGCTACTGCAAGTCCAATATCCCTTACTTTATACAATAGCTTCCATTGTGGCACTGTATCAAAAGCTTTTGCAAAATCCATAAATACAGCATCCATGGAGTTGGCTTGGTCATGCTCTTAATTACCTCCTCATAGAAAGGAATTATATTTTTTTGATATGATCTATTCCTCATAAATGCATGTTGACACGTATTATTATTATCTTAGTCACAGGGAATTTTCCAATATGCTATCCCTTAGCAATCATTCTAAGAGCTTTTTCACTACAGAGGTAAGGTTTACAGATCTTGAAATTCGCCGGAGTTACAGAGCTATTACATTCAACCATACCACGACAAACGGGCTGGAGACGCAAACCATTCTTGCGCAAGTTGCATGCACGGCCGTGAAAATGATCAATTAGTCAAACCCACAGTTACGGGTTTAGATGGAACCAATGGTAAAATAGATTGTCATCATTAAGTCACTGAAAAATGGAGGTTAGATTTCAAACCCTTACAGGTTTTAATTACGAGTTACGATCGGAACCGCATTTCAGAAATAATGCTATATTAATAATTTTAGTAAATATGATATTCTAGTCCATGTGAGTTCTATTATATGTATTAACACATTGATTGCCGGGATCGATATAACACGGAAATTAAACATTAAAAAAAAGTTTTTTATATTTCAGATTTGCAAGCTTGAGAATGTTGTGCTATTAATTTTAATACCTAACACAACTTTCTTTTTAATTTTAAGTACAGTAGTGTGTGTATATTTGCATTTACAGTGCTACGGATAGATGGTCCTCTCTAGTACCCGTAGGCTTTTTGGCTCCATTTGCGGGTTATGGGTTCGAAGGCCAGTGGATTCGTAGCAATTTTATAGCGATTTGCAAATGTAAGTTTTACGGGCTTGACAAACCAAAAGCTTTTTGGCAACAGAGTTCCGATTTCGACATCCCGTAGGGTTTTTCCACATGTAACCCGCAGATCGTTTGCGGGTAGCTGTATGAGACCAATTTAATAGCCATAAGTCTAGCGGGCTCCGCTACGGGCTATGGGTTTTCACGTTGGGGGAATTTAATAGGGCTGGAAGTGCTTTATTAATACTTATTTTTTCTAGCATCTATTGGATTTATCCGGTGAAGGTAGTTCAGTCCCATTTTTTCAGTTTCCTAACCATTCGCAACTCCCAAGGGGCTACAGAAGAAAATAATTTAGATTACTTGCCCATTTCTGGTCACTATTTTCTTTCTTAACATCCTTTCCATTAATATATCTAAAAAACTTTTAAGGGTTAGTCTTACTCTTATTTGCAATGACCTTTTTATGTTCTATTTTAGCCAATCTAATAGCATGTTTGCAAGACTTGCTATATTCCTTGTACACTAAGTAAAGCTGCCTATATTCCTTCTTTCTTGTAAAATTTCAATGCCTGCTGTTTACTTTGTATCGGATCTTTAAATCATTGTTAAGCTACATGAGCTGTGATTTACTTTTGTTTATATATTCACATGGTATGTGCTTATATATATGTATATTTTGTAAAGCTTTAAATGTCTATTTATTTTCTGTATTTTTACATACAAGTTCTTTGTACCAGTCTATATGCTGAAATTATTCTATAAATTATGTTTTTTTCTTAAGACATCAAAATAATATATGTCACAATTGTATGTTGGGCACACATTAATATGGTTCCATTTTGCATATTTGATTTTTTATTTACTTTTACATATTTGATTGTTTATTTAATAATGTAGATTACATATCTCACTTAATAGGTTATACTATTGTGCACATTAAAATATTCTTTATAATGGAAAAAATTATAATCTTTCTTTTAGAGGAAAGATTGCGATTCACTTTATATTTTGTCAAAAGGCTAAGCAATATTTAAGCCACAAAGCATAATTTTTACCCTTGTTTTTTATCTATTAGGCACTATCAGCATAAAGAAAAAACCTTTTTAATTCTTGTTTAGACTCATACCTTTAATGACAAGACAGTATTTATAATATTTTTTATCAGACTTAGAAATGTATTAGTATTGTATCACTTTATCGCAAATTTAAAATTATTGAGGTCAGCTTATCTTGGCAAAACTTGACAAACTCCTTTCTAGATCGCTACCATGAAATGGTGAATGGGCTTGTGTAATTCAGTGAAACTGGGATTTATACCATATGGGGTGACCCAAGATAAGCAGGTCATAGACAATAGGTCACTCAAATTGCATTCCATTGGTGAAGCAAATGGCAACCTACTCAAGTATCTTTGCCAGGATAATCTTACAAGTAGAGATAACGAAATGGCACTGGAAGATGAGCTCCTTAGGTCAGATGGTGTTCACTAACGCAGAGGGCAAGTATGACAAGCACCAGATCTAATGAAGTGGTTGGGTCAAAACCAAGAGGACACCCAGCTGCGGATGTGTCTGAAGGGGAAAGAAAAGTCCACTGCTGCAAATCAATTCAGCATAGGACCTCGGAATGTTAGAACTATGAACCAAGGCAAACTGGACGTGCTATCACATAAGATTACAAGATTAAACAATGATATCCCAGGAATTAGTGATTTCGAATGGACTGGAATGACAACCACCAGAAAAAAAAAATGGGAGTGACCGAGGATCAGAGCTTCTTATTGCAAAGTTCAGAATAAAGAGAAAACCAAGCAGATATAAAATAAGTAATATCCCCGGCTGAATATACAGTGGGGGTAAAGAATAGATTTAAACGACTAGACATGCTAGATAGAATGCCTGAAGAACTCTGGACAGAAGTTGACATAGTCCAGAACGATATACCCAAAAGAAAGAAAACTAAAAAGACAAATTGGCAAATTGGTTATCCGAAGAGGCTTTCAAAGTATCCCAGGAAAGAAGGAAATTGAAAGGCATGGAGATAGGAAAATATTTGTCCAACTGAATGAAGAATTCAAGAGCATAGCAGGAAGAGGCAAGGAGACATTATATAATGAGAGATAGGGACTTAATAGAACCAGGTCAGATAAAAAAGAGATGGAAGGAATACACAGAATTGTGATACAAGAAAGAGCTTAACAGCATTGATAACCTGAATAGTTTATCCAAGACATCTTGGAGAGTGAAGTGAAATGTACCATAGGAAGCCATGATGATAAAAAGGAAGCAGGAAGTGATGGAATCCCAGCTGAACTATTCAAAATGTTATTCCAAAATATTTGGAAAACTCAATAATACCCACTAGATTATATCACAATCCCAAAAAAGGCAACTGCAAAGAGTGCTCCAGTTGTTGAACCATTGTACTCATTTCACATGCCAGCAAGGTAATGCTTAAGATCCTACAAGCTTGGCTTCAATAATATATATTACTAGCGAATTGCCCGTCAAAAAATGACGGCAATGGAATTGTAAGGTAGCTAATGTTGTTTTGTGTGTACTACTGAAATATATAATCCAAATGAATATACTTTACCTATTTTGAAGCATTGTGTTGAAGAGCTGCAATCTGTTTTGATGTTGCTGCAGCATTAGTAGTGTGGAGCTTCTGTGTAAGTGTGGTGAATTTGTGCAGTGTAATAGTGTGCGTAAACAATGCGAAACCGTTAGCGAAGTTGTGTAGTCCCGCATTGTTCTAAAATGCCTGCTAATGTGTGGTATGCGTCTGTAGTGGAATATCCGTAGGTGTTTTGTGGTGTTTTGCGTGTTTCTTGTGGTGTTTTGCGTGTTTAGAGTGCTGTAGCCTCGTTTTCGTTTTGTTCGTCGGCCATTTTTTCTCTCGCTTAGAGAATTTTTAAGTGTCTAAACTCATTTATTATGAGTTAAATGAAGGTGTAACTTCATTTTTTGAGGTCCTGGATGCTCCCTCTTGCTGTAGGTAAGCTTTTTATGTATGTGTTGTGTGTATTTATTGTGTTTTTCATGTTTTCATGTCCGCGGGTTGCGGCCGATTTTTGCGAGTCCGTAATGTGTGTTAACGTGTCTCGTATGTTGTTTGCGTTGCGCCGTAAAGTTTGCGAGGGTTGCAGTTGCTTCGCGAGGGCCGCAGTTGATACACACACAATATACACATACATTATATATACACACACAATATACACACACATTATATATACACAAACAATACACACACACAATATACACACGCATTATATATATACACACACACACACATTATACATACACACACACACAATATATACACACAATACACACACACAATATCTATACACACACACAATACACACACACATTATATACATACACATGGTGTTAATGATCAGTGTATAATTAGTTTATATGGCAGGTCTCAGTGATTGCACATGTTCCTCAGACCCCATTATCTCCCTGTGACTCACAGTCAGCTACCCAGGCCCGGCTCCTCCAGCTCTGAGGCCTGCTCCAGTCCGCGGATCCACAGTGTTTCCTGTTCCCCAGGCCGGCCCTGCGCGGGGCATTGTGGGGAGGAGGTGGCTGCTCCATCCCAACAACTGGATTGCCGGGCCCCGGGATGGTGCGGCTACTGGCAGTGGCGGCGTCGGCCCTGCGCGGGGCATTGTGGGGAGGAGGTGGCTGCTCCATCCCAACAACTGGATTGCCGGGCCCCGGGATGGTGCGACTACTGGCAGTGGCGGCGTCTGGCGGGTTCGGCTAGTGGCAGTGGCGGCATTGTGGGGAGGAGGTGGCTGCTCCATCCGACCAACTGGATTGCCGGGCCCCGGGATGGTGCGGCTACTGGCAGTGGCGGCGAACCGGGGCATTGTGGGGAGGAGGTGGCTGCTCCATCCCAAAAAATAAGGCCCTTGCACGCATCCCTCGCTACGCGAGGGCTGCGGGCAAGGGCCTCAGTTGCTGGGATGGAGCGGCTTCGGCCCTTGCCCGCAGCCCTTCGCGAGGGCCCCTTCGCGAGGGCCGCGGGCTCGCTACGCGAGCCCGCAAGCATGAGCAACGGCCCGTACGCTCACAATTATATATGTGATCTCTAAATGTTATGATTTAATAATAATGATATTTGAGGTAGGTAAATCTACCAGAATAAATAAATGGGAAAAAACAGCTCAATATAGAATGGCCTGAAGAAATATGGTATAGAGCATTTGCATTGGTTTCAGATTCATCAAAATGTACCACTTATAGAGAACTTTACTTTAAATTCATCCAATGATGGTACTTAACGTCAGTCTCTATGGCCATATTTAATTCCTAGAATTCAGATGGATGTTGGGGAAAACAAAGAATATTGATCTATATATTTGACATCCTAGTAATTAGTGAAATATTTATTAGGATATGGATAAAACCGGGAAAAAAGACGCCGCTTTAGTGAAAATAAAAGTGCTAAATTGCTTAGAAGCATCCAGAAAAGATAATGAAGTTAATCAATAATTATACATAGTGATGTCCCAAACAGTTCGCCGGAGAACTATTTGCAGTGATTTTCGCATGTTCGCATTCGCATCAAACGGCGAACACATGCGCTTTTCGGTCCTGTCCCTATTCTTTATCATTGAGGAAACTTTGACCCTGCACCTTACAGTCAGCAGACACATTCCAGCCAATCAGCAACATACACTCCCTTCCAGGGACTTCCATCTGAAGGAAAGCCTCCATTTTAGAATCATTCTGAAGCTACATTCGTTGAGAGAGGACATATATTCTACCTGCTGCTGATTTAATAGGGAAATAGATAGCCAGGCTGTGTATTTAGCCTTCACTACACACCTCAAGGACTCATTTGATATCTGCTGCAAGGACAGCAACCCAAAAAGCCCTTTTTAGGGCTAGAACATCATTTATTTTATTTTATTATTTTTTTCAGTGTAATCTAATTGCATATGCCTGCCTGCTAGCGTGTGTGTGAAGCCTATTGCATCTACTCTGCCAACTTTTGCCAGTGCACAGTGACACTCATATCTAGTGCAACCATAGTGTACAGTGACATAAAAGAACCCTTTTTTGACTGTAATCAATTGAATATCAGTTGCCTGCCTACAGGCGTGTGTGTGTAAAGCCTATTGCATCTACTCTGTCAACTTTTGCCAGTGCACAGTGACACTCATATCTAGTGCAACCGTAGTGTACAGTGAAATAAAAGAACCCTTTTTTGACTGTAATGGATTGACTATCAGTTGCCTGCCTACAGGTGTGTGGGTGAGGCCTATTGCATCTACTCTGCCAACTTCTGCCAGTGCACAGTGACACTCATATCTAGTGAAACCGTAGTGTACAGTGACATAAAAGAACCCTTTTTTGACTGTAATTGATTGAATATCAGTTGCCTGCCTACAGGCGTGTGTGTGAAGCCTATTGCATCTACTCTGCCAACTTTTGACAGTGCACAGTGACACTCATATTTGGTGCAACCGTAGTGTACAGTGACATAAAAGAACCCTTTTTTGACTGTAATCGATTGAATATCAGTTGCCTGCCTACAGGCGTGTGTGTGAGGCCTACAGCGCCTACTCTGCCAACTTTTGCCAGTGCACAGTGACACTCATATCTGGTGTCACAGTAGCTTGCACACATAGTACCACTAATAGTAAAAAAAATGACAGGCAGAGGCCTGTCATTTTTTTACGATCAGGGGCCGTCGTGGTCGTGGTGCTGTGATTCCCTTTGGCCCTAGAATAATGCCCAGTTTTCAGAGGCAACGTACCCTGAACTTGAAAAGTTCTGAGGACATGGTTGACTGGCTAACACAGGACACCCAATCTTCTACAGCTTCCGCTCAGAACCTAGACGCACCATCCTCCTCCAGCTTAGCTTCGGGCACCTCTCCAGTTACCACTCGGCCGCCTGCCGCTACCACCAACACTAGCACCACAGACGCTTCACTTGATCCGTCAGCAGAGTTATTTACACATCCGTTGGAAGAAATGAGTGATGCACAAACATTAGTGCCAGAGGATGTAGATAACAGGCATATGTCCCAGTCAGGCAGCATTACACACATGGACGTACGGTCTCATAATGATGATGATGTTGTACCCGGTGCTGCTTCCTATGTTGAGTTGTCAGATACAAGTGAAGCGGTTGATGATGACGATGCGTCCGTGGATGTCACGTGGGTGCCCGCTATAAGAGAAGAAGAACAGGAGGAAAGTTCAGATGGGGAGACAGAGAGGAGGAGGAGACGAGTTGGAAGCAGCGGGAGGTCGTCAAAAGTAGCTAGTGGCACAGTCAGACAGCATGCATCGGCACCCAGGGTCAGCCAGACAGCATGCCAGTCAACGCATGCTGTTGCTACCACCAGAATGCCGTCATTGCAGAGCTCAGCAGTGTGGCAATTTTTTCGTGTGTCTGCCTGTGACAACAGCGATGCCATTTGCAACCTGTGCGAAAAGAAACTGAGTCGTGGGAAGTCCCACACCCACCTAGGTACAACTTATTTGCGAAGGCACATGATGTCACATCACAAACGCCTATGGGATCAACACATGAGTACAAGCAGCACACAAAGTCAAAGCCACCATCCTCCTCCTGGTCCAGCATCTTCAGCCACGTCAACCACTGCTGCCCTGCTTGCCCCCTCTCAACCATCCGCCACTCCATGTCTCGCCCTGAGCAGTCCCTGCTCATCTGCCCACAGTCAAGTGTCTGTCAAGGACATGTTTGAGCGTAAGAAGCCAATGTCACAAAGTCACCCCCTTGCCCGGCAACTGACAGCTGGCTTGTCTGAACTCTTAGCCCACCAGCTTTTACCGTACAAGCTGGTGGAGTCTGAGGCGTTCAAAAAATTTGTAGCTATTGGGACTCCGCAGTGGAAGGTACCCGGCCGAAATTTCTTTGCACAAAAGGCAATCCCCAACCTGTACTCGATTGTGCAAAAGGAAGTAATGGCATCTCTGGCACACAGTGTTGGGGCAAGGGTCCATCTGACCATGGATACCTGGTCTGCAAAGCATGGTCAGGGCAGGTATATCACCTACACTGCGCATTGGGTAAACCTGGTGATGGCTGCCAAGCATGGAATACATGGCTCTGCAGAGGAGTTGGTGACACCGCCACGACTTGCAGGCAGGCCTGCGGCCACCTCCTCTTCCATAACTTCCTCGGCTGAGTCCTCTTCTGCTGCTGCTATGTCTTGCTCCACATCAAAGGCACCCCCCCAGCTCCACAGGTACTATTCCACATCCCGTGTACGGCAGTGTCACGCCGTCTTGGGTTCGACTTCCCTGAAAGCAGAGAGTCACACCGGACCAGCACTCCTGTCCGCCCTGAATGCACAGGTGGATCAGTGGCTAACTCCGCACCAACTGGAGATCGGCAAAGTGGTTTGTGACAACGGAAGAAATATGTTGGCGGCATTGAATTTGGGCAAGTTGACACATGTGCCGTGCATGGCACATGTGTGTAATCTGATTGTACAACGCTTTGTGCATAAGCACCCAGGCTTACAGGACATCCTGAAGCAGGCCAGGAAGGTGTGTGCCCATTTCAGGCGTTCCTACAATGCCATGGCGCACTTTACAGATATCCAGCGGCGAATCAACATGCCAGCGAGGCGCTTGATTTTAGACAGCCCGACACGTTGGAATTCAACACTCTTAATTTTCGACCGCCTGCTCCAACAAGAAAAGGCCGTTAATGAGTATTTGTATGACCGGGGTGCTAGGACAGCCCCTGGGGAGCTGGGGATTTTTTTGCCACGTTACTGGACGCTCATGCGCAATGCCTTTAGGCTTATGCGTCCTTTTGGGGAGTTGACAAACCTGGTCAGTCGCACCCAGGGCACCATCAGCGACATCATACCATTTGTTTTCTTCCTGGAGCGTGCCCTGCGAAGAGTGCTGGATCAGGCCGTAGATGAGCGTGAAGAGGAAGAGGAAGAGTTGTGGTCACCATCACCACCAGAAACAGCCTTATCAGCATCGCTTGCTGGACCTGCGGCAACGCTGGATGAGGATTGGGAGGAAGAGGAGTCAGAGGAGGAATGTGGCTTTGAGGAGGAGGAGGAAGACTAACCACAAAAGGCATCCCAGGGTGCTCGTTGTCACCTATCTGGTACACGTGGTGTTGTACGTGGCTGGGGGGAAGAACATACCTTCAGTGAGATCACTGAGGACGAGGAACGAGACATGACTAGCTCGGCATCCAACCTTGTGCAAATGGGGTCTTTCATGCTGTCGTGACTGTTGAGGGACCCGCGTATAAAATGGATGAAGGAGACAGACCTGTACTGGGTTTCCACGCTACTAGACCCCCGGTATAAGCAGAAAGTGCCTGAAATGTTACCGAATTACCACAAGTCGGAAAGGATGCAGCACTTCCAAAATAAATTTAAAAGTATGCTTTACACAGCGTTTAAGGGTGATGTCACAGCACAACGGCAATCTAACAGTGGAAGAGGTGAACATAATCCTCCTCCTCCCATGACCACGCTGGCAAGGAGAGGACACTTTACAGACGTGTTGTTGATGCAGGACATGCAGAACTTTTTAAGTCCTATGCATCGCTACAGCCCTTCTTGGTCCACCCTCAGAGAACGACTCGACCGTCAGGTAACAGACTACCTCGCCATAACTACAGATATCGACACTATGAGGAGCGATGAACCCCTTGACTACTGGGTGTGCACGCTTGCCCTGTGGCCTGAGCTATCCCAATTTGCCATAGAACTTCTGTCCTGCCCCGCTTCATGTGTCCTGTCAGTGATAAGAGAAGTCGCCTAGGTCAAAAAAGTCTAGATTACCTCACCTTTATTAAGATGAAAGAGGGATGGATCCCGAAGGGACTGACAGTGGGCGATATATTCGATTAAAAAAGGCCTGATAGATGAGCTGCCTTGAGCTGCTGCTGTATTTTATCCCTGAATGCCAGATGACTTGCGTGACTTATCCGCCACCAACTAGGGTTCAAGACGCAATGTTTTCGAGCACTTTCTGCCTGGCAAACTAACATCAAGTTTTCTGGTCGCTGCAACAATACCTAATTTTTGCATTTAAATTATTTTATATTGTCAGAAGGCGTACAGCATGTAATGAAAAATATAGCATTTTTAAACAGTCTTGCATAACAGTTGTGCAAAAATACATATTTACAATAAAGAAATTTTGAGAAAGTCAGCTGGCTATTCCTTCTTATTTTTACTTTTTAGGTTAATAATTTTTCTTATTTTTTACTGTGATTGCAATTTAAGAGATACCTAAAACATGGTAAAACAGACAATAGTAAAGAGTATATCTGCAGGAAACACCAAAGTCCTATTAGCTATCATCCCTCCAGCAGTATTAGCTTATTATTTACAATATCTAACCTGGGCAATCACCATTGGGTTACCCTAGCGCAGGCTTCATTAAGTGACCTCTCCTTTCCTGGGATGATTTTGCCGCCGGTTGCTTCTGAAGGGTCTCCAAGGCTCCCCCACTCCGGTCCTTCCCCCAGTGTCGCTTCAACCAGTAACAAATGTTTTATATTTGTAAAGCGACCCAATGATCCCCCTTGATAGAGGTTTATCTTTACAAATTTTGGAGAACCAATTTAAGACCGGTGTCCCCTGTTTATGGGTCAGGGAGTGTGTGAAATGCCTCAGCCTACTGTAATTGTAATGTTCTGACAGCGGTAGCTCATGCTTGTCCTTCAGTTCCTCATAGGTGATCATCTGGCCCTTTACTAACCAGTCTATCTAGTTTCCTTGACCTCCACCAGTGTTATGATGTTGTGCTCATGTGTTTCGGGGCCTGAGGGTGGTCAAGAATTGGGTTCATTTGGGTGGGTCCAGGGAACAAACCCGTGTGTTTCTTGGCCCATTTCCAGTATAATAGTGAGTGTCTGATTACGGGGTTTGGAGAGTTTTTAAGGCTCTGAGGCAATTCTGATAGCCAAGCCACCTTGTCCCAGGTTAAGGGCCTTACAGTGCGGTTCTCTAAATACACACAGGCCGGTTGATGACATATAGAATGTGCTATTGGGAGGAAAGATAGGTGACGTAACAGGTATTACACTAATAGGAATGAATAGTACAACTTAATACACCACTCCTATCTGGGGGCACATTACATTGCACGTGCAGTGCCCCAAATTCGAAGTAGGAGGTCCGACCAAGCATCTTTTTCCATCTCCCTGTTCCAAAAATCCATGCCATATACACGTCCCCTGATAGGTGACGTAACAGGTATTAAACTGATAGGAATGAATAGTATAACTTAATACACCACTCCTATCTGGTGGCACCTTAGATTGCACGCGCAGTGCCCCAAATTCGAAGTGGGAGGACCGACCAAGCATCTTTTTCCATCTCCCTGTTCCACAAATCCATGCCATATACACGTCCCCTGATAGGTGACATAACAGGTATTAAACTGATAGGAATGAGTAGTACAACTTAATACACCACTCCTATCTGGTGGCACCTTAGATTGCATGCGCAGTGCCTCAAATTCGAAGTGGGAGGACCGACCAAGCATCTTTTTCCATCTCCCGGTTCCAAAAATCCATGCCATATACACGTCCCCTGATAGGTGACGTAACAGGTATTAAACTGATACGAATGAATAGTATAACTTAATACACGACTCCTATCTGGTGGCACCTTAGATTGCACGTGCAGTGCCCCAAATTCGAAGTAGGAGGTCCGACCAAGCATCTTTTTCCATCTCCCTGTTCCAAAAATCCATGCCATATACACGTTCCCTAATAGTGGACATAACAGGGATTAAACCGATAGGAATAGTACTACTTAACAGTACACACCTTATAATAACGCAGACAGAGGCAATGCAGAGAGAGGAGTCTGAAGAAGAACAGTCAGAGGAGGAAGGTGGCTTTGAGGAGGTGGAAGACCAAACACAGCAGGCGTCCCAGGGGGCTTGTTGTCACCTTTCGGGGACCCTTGGTGGCTGGGTGGAGGAGGAGACCTTCAATGACATCATTGAGGACAAGGAACGGGACATGGCTAGCTTGGTATCTAACCTTGTGCAAATGGGGAGTTTGCGGTTGTGCAAAGGGACTGTTTGCGGTTGTTTGCGGTGCATTAAACGGGGAGATTGGTCTGTTACTGTAAAGCGGGTGTAACCCTTACACTACCTGATCGATACAACATCATACCTGATGTTTTAAAGCATGTTATTCCAAATAATTTAGGAATGTTAGGTGATTTATGCCCTTTATGGCTTAAAACCAGACTCTGCATTAAGTATGTAATTTTCCGTGGGAGTTTTGCCATGGATCCCCCTCCGGCATGCCACAGTCCAGGTGTTAGTCCCCTTGAAACAACTTTCCCATCACTATTGTGGCCAGAAAGAGTCCCTGTGGGTTTTGAAATTCGCCTGCACATTGAAGTCTATGGCGGTTCCCCGATGCTCGTCCGTTCGCGAACATTTGATGGAATTCTCATCCGCGGTTCGCGAACCGAAAATTTGATGTTCGCAACATCACTAATTATACATCCTCCATAAGATGCAATTACTGCAGAAGATATGAACAATCCATATATGCAATGACACATTGCTAAACCATATATAATGGTTTACTGCTTAATCCCAGGATTGCAACAAAACAAAAATATAGCAAAACTAAAACACACTAAAAACAAAATGAGTAAGAATATAACTCCTGTAATATTAGTAAGGCATAAAAGATATGTGTGGCACAAAATCATAAATGCAATAGTAGTACTTGCAGTTCTTGTACTGGTTATGATAACCTAGTACTAGTGCTGACAGCCATATCCAGTATTAAATGCCTAGGAGACATCCTCCTAATGACAGGAAAATCTTGCTCAAGGAGAGGAACAGGTTGCCAACAGGCCATTTCATTCATTTCAAGAACTTTTTAATCAGGCTTATTCTGTGGCTAATAATTGCCGGCTTTTAAAGCCCTGCTTACTTCTGGGTAATGTGCCATTACTATGTGCGTGACATAATAACATCACGCGAGCAGCATGGTCACATAAAGCAGAAATATTACAGAGAGTGATTTAATGAAAAAAGGTTGTATGATGTTAAATTGAAGAACCAAATATATATATATATATATATATATATATATATATATATATATATAACGTTATGAGATAAGTGAAATTGAGAGGTACAATATAGTAAAGAGTAAATACATACTCATATGTCAATGTTGTGAACTAATTATAAATAAAATAAACCCCCCCCAAAAAATTAAGAGACAGTATTAGGTATTTTACAGAAAGGCAGTGCACGAGTATCTCTCATTTAACCCCTTTGGGAATTTGCAGTCCAAGGTGAAAATCCATTTGCTTTCCACTTGAAGCAGTTTATTATCAATATTGCCTCCTATGGGACCTAGAGATTTTTTATCCAGTACCAAAACCTTCATGGTCTCAAGATTATTATTGTGATAGCACTTAATGTGCCTGTAAACTGGAGTACCCAGTTCCTTTGTTATGGAATACAATAATTATTACGCGTAATTGGTGGAAGTTTTTGCCCACATAAATTTTTGGGCATGAACATGCCATTGCATAGATTACATGCATGCGTAGAATAGCAATTGATGACGTTTTTGACTGGGTATAGTTTTTTTTGTATTTGGGTTAATAAAGGCTTTGTTTGGATAGATATACTTGCACGCTCTACAATGTCCACATTTGAAGAGTCCAAATACTGGCGTGAGCCAGGTAGAGGTTGGTCCTGGAGGTTTGTAAAAGCTTTGTACTAGTTTATCCCTGATATTACTATTCCTCCGGTAAGTAATAGAGAGTTTTTCTGGTAAGTATTTACTAAGTGTAGAATCATCCTTAAGTATGTACCAGTAGTGGTTCACAATGTTCTGTACTTGCTTCCAATCGTTGCCAAAGGACATGATGCATTTTACTTTTTGGTCAGGTTCAATAGTTTTGGATTTATATAAGAGGTCCTCTCTATTAGCTAAAAAGGCCCTTTTATAGGCTTTTTCGAGGACCCTATTAGGATATCCTCGCTGTTTGAACCTCAGGCGTAATGAATCTGCTTGTTTTTCTAAATCTGTAGAATCATCACAGTATCTTTTTAGCCTCAAATATTGGCTTGTTGGTATTTCTGATTTTAATGGGACAGGGTGTTGGCTTGACCAATGTAAGAGGGAATTAGAGGCAGTTGATTTTCTGAATGTAGAAAAACATATTTTTCCTAATTCGTCTTTGGAGAGTTCTAAATCCAAGAATTCAATTTTATTTTCATCCAGTGAGTATGTAAACCTTAATCCAAGGTCATTATGATTCAAGATTTTTATAAATTTTTTAAATCAAAACGTTATTGATGTAGTGTAGTGATGTAGCCAGAGTACATATTCAGACAATTGTTCGAAAAATACATGGGTTTTCTCCCAGTGCCCCAAGTATAGTTTAGCATAACTTGGGGCACAGGATGTCTCCATTGCCGTGCCTTTTATTTGGTGGTACCAGTGGTTGTTGAACATAAAAAAAATATTTGTTAGAATGAATCTAAGCAGTTTGATATTTAGTTAATTGAACTCTTCCTCAGTGTTACTGAGCATACTTAGATAAAACTCAACAGCTAAAATACCTTGTTCATGGGGTATGCTGGAGTAAAGTTGTTCAACGTATGCAGTGAGTAATAATGTTTCTTTTGGCACATAGATACCATTAATGTGTTTGTAGATGTCAAGGGTGTCTATTAAGTATGATGGGATGGTTACAACAATCTCTTGGAGATATTCGTCCACAAACATACTTATTTTCCCCCGAAAGGCAGTTGTTTCCGGATACTATTGGCGTATACGTATTGGCAAGATCTTTTTGTGTACCTTGGGCAACGTATAAAACGTTGAGATAGTTGGGTATCCTGGAAACAAGAAATCGTAAGTGTCTTGATCTATACGTTTTCTTGATTTAGCATCACTTAATATATTGCAAAGTTCTTTTTTGAATTTTGGTAAAGGATTCTCACTTAGAATTCTGTATGTTGTCTTATCAGCAAGTACTTTATTGTACAGTATTATTGAACAGTAGTTCTGTTCATCCATCAAAACAATGTTTCCCCCCTTGTCAGCTGGTTAAATAATGCTATTACTAGTGATTAATTCTGTCGAAGCCTTTCGTTCAGACACACTGATGTTCTGTTTGTTGATGGGATTAATCTCGGTAGCTGATAATTTAAGATCTTTTTCAACTAAATTGAGAAAAACTTGGATATTACTATATAGTTTGAACTCTGGAATAAACTTGCTTTTACTTTTTTAGACATTTTTGTCTTTCACATTAATGGTCCTTATTCATTAAGCAGAGAAGTGAGGCCTTTTAACTCGTCTGAGTCTTTATTTTCTAGGCCTAATTGAATTAGTTCTCGTTCTTCTTTATCTGCGAATCATATTTTAAGTGCAAGTTTATGAATGAAAAGAGTAACATCTTTGATGTTTGTACAGAGATTATAGTTACTGGTGGGGGCAAAGGACAAACCATTAGTAAGTACCATCCAATGGGATTTGTCTATTTTAAACTGGGACAGATTAATGATACCATCATTATCTATATTACTTGATTCCCATTTTTTTATATACCGGCCCCATGTGTAACTTTGTACCATAATTTTTTCTTTTGGATTGATCTTTGAATTTAAGTGATGCTAAAAAAGCCTTGTTTCCTATCACAACATTACGTGGTTGTTTTTCCATAATTGAGGTATTAAGTGAAACCGCTACGGGTGTATCTGTTAAATGCAATGGTTCACAGTCTGTATATTCATTATTAGATGATTTTATGGAAAGTATTTTTTTTTCCTTGTGTGATGTCTGTGGTCCTGTCTGTACATTTGGTTGCGCCCTTGTATAAGGCATGTTGCTCCATAGTGGTTTGATTTTTTTGTAGATCTTGTTATTGGTCCCCTCTGCATCGGGGTTAGCAATTGACCTGCTGTAATGGATGCAGTTGTGTCAATAGTGGAGTCATCTCTATCTGATTGTTCATAGTCAGAGGAACTAATATCACCTGTAAGGGGAATTATTAGTGTTTTTAAGAATTTATAAATTCTCCCTTGCTGATAATCATTGTTGTGCCTAATAAATTTATTTTGTTTTCTTGATATCAACTCTTTTTTAAATTTGTTGTTGTATAATTTTGCATTTAAATCCTCAAATTCTACTGTATTACTGAATTTGTCAAAGTTGTTGTCACATTGAGTTACCTTCTCATTAAGTGTTTCAAGATTCTTAAGTTCAGCTTCCAGTATCAAATTGATTAGATCACTGGAGCACTTGTTAATGATATCAATCCATGATGTAATAAAGGTATAATTTAGTAGGTGCATAGCAGGGGATATTTTCACTAAAGTATTGTATTTTTTCAGGTTTTATCCATATCTTAATAAATTATTCCACTAGATCTTGGAGAACCTGTGATAAACAAGGTACATATATTCATATGGGGTGGAATTGTGAAATATACAAGTATTTTGGGAGTTATGTGAATTACAGGTCTTTGGAGTAGTTAAACTAAAGATTAAATATAAATCATAATTTAAAATTTTACATTTCCATTTTAATATTTCATATTATTAACCAATCTTTGAGACATTCAAGTAAATGCTTGCAGCCTTATTAAATTGCAATTCTGCCAATTAAAAAGGGCTCTCTATAAGCCCATAGCATATTTTTTTTACAGAAGTTTTTAGTTAGTGGACTTCTATCCAAAAGCAAGGTCTTCACTAACTAAAAACTTCTGTAAAAAATAGGCTATGTGCTCATATAGAGCCCGTTTCAATTGGCTGAATCGCAAATATCTCATATCTCACTAGTTGCTAAATGGCTTAAAATTAAACATTGTAAACATAAATAAATCTAGAATTGGGAAGAGATTGAATAAATAATCAAAAGAATAAGAGAATTAAAAAGGGTTTGGATATCTAAACACAATTAATTTCCTACTTTAAATAAAATGGCTTTTCTGGGATAAATATATAAATGACATTTAGATTGATCAATATAATATGATGTCATGTTGTAAAGACTAATTATGAAAACTTCCATTGTAATGAATGATATGTATTGATATAATTATTTGTTCATATGCTTGTGAAAAGTCAGAATATTCAATGTTTTTAAGTCATTTTGTATTGTAAAATTACTAATGACCTGCACACCACCAAGTCAAAAGGTCACTTTTCTATTCTACTTCTTCTGGATCTGTCTGCTGCCTTTGACACAGTTGACCATCCGCTTCTACTCCATATTCTCTCCTCGATTTTCAAAACACTTCTCTCTCATGGTTCTTATCATACCTAAAGGATTGAACATTTAGCATCTCCTTCTCTGGCACCTCTTCTTCTCCTCACCCTATATCTATTGGCGTACCATAAGACTCAGTCATAGACCCTCTTCTCCATCTATAAATCCTCACTTTGTGCCCTAATAAACTTTTATGGGCTTCAGTATAATCTCTATGCAGATGACACTCAAATCTACATCTCAGCACCAGATCTATCCCCCTCTCTTCTAACATACATCCCCAACTGCCTCTTTAGTATATCCTCTTCGATGTCCGCCCACTATCTCAAATTCAACATCTCTAAGAACGAACTTCTGACCCTCTACTACAGCTTCAATTCCTTACATCCCTGTCAACAATGCCATAATCACTCCCACTTCCCAAGCCCGTTGCCTTGGGATTCTACTGGACCCTGCCCTCTCTTTCATCTCACAGTAGCTAAGAAAATCCTGCCTTCTCCATCTAAAAACATTTCCAAAATACACCTCTACCCTAAACAAGACACAACTAAAATTCTAATACACTCTCTCATCATTTCTCGTCTTGACTACTGCAACTCGCTTCTTGCTGTCCCACCACCCATCTTTCCCCACTTCAATCCATAATTAATGCCTCTTCTAGACTCATCTACCATACACAACGTTCAGTGTTAGCAGCACCTCTCTGTCAATTACTCCACTGGATTTCACTAGCCTCCAGAATAAAAAAATAAAAAAACCTCAACAACTGTGCACCCCCTTACATATCTGCTCTCATCTCTAAATACTCCCCCACCCGCCCTCTTCATTCTGCTAACAACGTTCTTCTTTCTATCACTCTTGTTACCTCCTCTCACGCTCGCGCTCTGGACTTTTCTTGTGCTACCCCTATATTCTGGAACTCCTTGCCTCGCTCCCGCAGACTATCCTTCTGCCTCAAAACCTCACTAAAAACACATCTGTTTAAAGAAGCATATCACCTTCTATCCTAACATGTACAACACTTCTCTCACCCTCTTGTACCACACACAAAACCTTTAGATTGTAAGTCAGTGAGTTTTCAATCTTGCATGATGCTTGGGAAAAGCTCTGTGGATACCAAATTCAAAGCTCAAAGACAGGGCCCTCCATTCTTTGCAATTGTTAATATGTTGGCTCTTTATAAATAAACGATAATAATAATAGTAATAGTTGTAAAATTTGAATAGATCAAAATAAAAAAAAGAACTTAACATAGAACAGCAGAATGGTTCAAGATCTCTAAAGAAGTATGTCAAGGTTGTATATTGTCCCATTATTTATTCAACTTATACGCAGAATACATCATGTGTAAGGCCGGGCTGGGCAAATCCAAAGTCGGAATTATTATTATTATTATTATTATTATTATTATTATGCTTTATTTGTAACGTGCCAACATATTCTTCAGTGCTTTACAGGGTAGATACAAGTCAAAACATTTAGAACAAATTACAAAAGAATGGAAGGCCCTGTTATTCAGATTAAAATCAAGCAAACAAAGTGCTTTCCCTAAATCACCTAACATGATTGAGAGCTTACAAACTTAGGGCCATATTCAGTTGAGGTTTCGGGTAGCCCGTAAGTGAGGTAGCAAGTTAATTTGCTATTCAATTGGCGTCTTTTTGCTGCTCCAAACGGCTTACGAGTTAAGGCCTTGAAAAAATGGTGATGGTTAAACCCGTAACTTACAGCCTTCTGAAGCTTTTGATCTTTCACTTTCGCGAGAGTTACGATTGCTAAAATCGCAAATCACTATTCAATTGCTCAATTTTCCTAAGCTTGCAAATGTTTTCACACCCGTAAATGGCAAAAGAAAGAGGAAATCCTACGACTACAAGATAGTACCCACATGGGGGTTAAACACCTATTCATAGAACTGTAAAAGCAGATAAAAAAGCAATACTGCACTGTAAATAACATGGAAGCGATGACATTAGAATGAGACATTAGAATTTATTGCACAACAGTCTCAAGCTCGCAAATCGTCAGGAAATTAAATGTATTTTTATGTTTCATTTCGGAGCTAAATTGATCACAGGTATCAATGAGTTAATACATATCAGGCCACTCATATGGACTAGAACTGTATTGGGATTCATTTTCATATTTCTTTATTTTGCGGGTTTGTGAGTCTGATCGCATATCGGTCCCCCAAACCTTTAACATGTAACTTCCATGTTTTACTGCCGTAATAATGACAATCTCATTTTTATTGGCTTATTCAAAATGGGAGGTTACGGGCTTGTTTAATTGATCATGTTCCCACCCTGAACTGCTATGAACCAGTCCATGGTTCACTGTTTCGGCTTTGGGATAGTAACTTGCAGGCTTGAGCAATTTAATAGAATCGTAATCAGAGATGAACGGGAGACCGCAACACACCCTCAGACATAGGGCCATCTACAATCGAGTTGCAGGCTTTGAATTGAATATGGCTCTTACTGTCTAGGGGGTATGGGTGAGGTATTGAAAAGTGAGTTATAATTATTGCACATACTGTATTAGGGCTGAAGGTGATAATCTCCTTTAAGATGCATTTCTTGTAAGGTTTCAAAGTTTTTGTTGTGAGAAATATCAACAACCTCAGATATGCAGATAATAGTACTATTGCTAAAAGTGAGGAAGAATTAAAAGGGCCTTTTGGTGAAGATAAAAGAAGAGAGTGCAAAGATAATGGCAAACAGCAATCTCAGTGCCAAAACGTGAGGAGAAATAATGGCAGTGACAGATTTTATTTTCCTGGCCTCCAAGATCTCTGCAGATGGTGACTGTAGTCATGAATTTGATGTTTGCTTCTGGGGAGGAAAACTATTGCAAGTCAAGTAAAGATATTAACTTGTAATTGTAATATTTATAAGAAACTGCTTAGAGTCCCTTGAACTGCAAGATGATCCAAACAATGAATGCTACAGGAAAACAAGCCATACTGTTCACTGGAAGGTATAATCATAAGGCTAAAGCTCACAAATTTTGGCCATATTGTGAGAAGACAGGATTCCCTGATGTTGGGAAAGTTAAAAGCCATACAATGAAATAGACTGAAGAGGCAGAGATGAAAATATGAGTTCATGAGCATGAGCTTTATGGAGCTCAGAGGGGCAGTGGCTGACAGATGTGCCTGGCGTGCGGTGGTCTACAGGGTCACATAGAGTCGGACACAACTAAACAACAACAACAATCCCAAATTTAAATTAAGTTTAGCTCAACTAGCAAAAGCCAATTTAATTAGATCTATCAGGTATTCACAGATGAAAATGAATAAAACAATGTAACTAGAAAGATAGAAACAGATTTGTGATGGCAGATAAATATCAACAGAAAAATGTATACAATAAATCTTTCAGTTAGCCTTATGCATATCTTAATTGAGGATTATTAAATTAACAAAGTCATGTCTTCATGGAGGTTCATGTTTTTTGTTACTATGTATTATTAGAAATGTTTGTCAGCATTTGGGCATATTACTGAATATTTATGCCAATAAGTAAAATACAAAATGCATGATATAAATATTCTATAGTATATGAAGGTCTGTACAACTAAAACTTCCCTTTGTAGATCTTATTGAAATCAAAGTACCATGTTAGGTGTCCTATTAAGGACTCTCCAAAGAATAACACAGAAAAAGGGTCGGGGGAAAAAGGAAGCGCACCACCTTCTAGTGCAAAATAAAAGCTGGTGATTAAAAGAATAAAGTGTAATACAAACTTAACACTCACATGACCTAACCCCAAAGATATGAGGTATATAGCAGCTTCCTCAATGATAAGAAGAAAAAAAACAGAAAACTCACAGCTACAACTTAGTGCACAGTGCCAAACACTGACTGCAGCAAAAACAAATTGCTGAACTGTTTCATAGCAAAAAGTAGAGTAGACCGGAGTTAGATTGCATGTTTGTGAGTTTTCAATCTTGCTACTGCTTTAGGGAAAGCACCGTGTAAGTTTGATTTTAAGCTCCAAGACAGGGCCCTCCATTGTTTTGCATTGTGTAATATTGTTTTTGGCTTAAACTTACTCTGGATAGCGCTACAGAATACTGTATGTTGGCGCTTTACAAATAAAGGAAATAATAGTGCAGGCAAAACCTACATTGTACAACATATTCCTAATTAGTGATCAATGCAACCCTCGTCTCCAGGAACAGAAGGCACTGCATACATGATATACGGAGTGATGTGTGCACATATGCAAGTACTTAGCATAGTGTGGGGGTAGGATATTTTGCAAAAGGAAGGGGGGTAATCATAGAAATACACAACACCCTGGTCCATGTCTTTTTGCCTCCATATACTCTCCCTCAAAACTCCTGTAATGTTCAACTCTTGCAAATGTGGGACTGCATTGTCCCATTTAGTGTAAACTAAAATATATATTATTAAGTATTCTTAAAATACCTGAGAACAGGGTTTTAATTTAATTTGGTGTTTCAAATATTGATGTATAGTGTTACTTTTGGGAATGAGCCAAGGTACAATTAGTGGGGAGGAAATACATTTAAAACTAGTAGATTGATATCAATATATTCCTGACAGAAAAAAGAAATAAAGTGTACTCAGTTTGTACACAGAGACCACTACAGCAACTATTAATCTAATTAATCTCTAATCTCAGGATAATAATATAATGATGATCTCTGTCAGGAAAATTGGTGCAAAGATTTTTTATACTTTAAGACTTAACTTTGATTGAACTTCAGGAATAAAATGAGACAAACAAACACACATATTTTAAAATCAGATGATTAAAAAACTAGGGGCCTTATTCAAAAGCAAGCCTGCAGATTAAGTTATATAGGCCGTAAGTCTGAGGGCCGAAAGCCAAAATCATAAGCTATGTAATCGTAAGTAGCATTTCAGAGAGTGATCATGATCAATTAAGCAAGACCATATCTACAGATTTAGAAATAGCCAATAGTTAATGAGACCGTCATCATTACGTCAGTAAAACATGGAGGTAAAACGTCAATCAGTTAGCGTTTAGAAGTCCGATATACGATCAGACTCGCTATTCAGCAATGTACAAAATAATAAAAATGAATGATGATACTGTTTTAGTCCATGTGGGTTACCTGATATGTATTAACTCATAGGTTCCTGAGATTCATATAAAACGGAAATAAAACATAAAAAAAAAAAAAATGATTGCATATTTGTGAGCTTGAGACTGTTGTGCAATTAATTCTAATGTATTTTACCGCTTTCCCCGTCATTTAAAGTGCAGTATTGCACAGGTGTTACGAACAGGTGTTTAAGCCCCTTGTAAGTCCTGTAGGATTTTCTTCTACATTTGCCATTTACAGGTGTGAAAACATTTGCAGGCTTGAGGAATGGTAGCAACTGAATATCGATTTGCGATTTTAGCGATTGTAGCTTTTGCGGCTTGAAAGATCAAAGGCTTAGATGGGTTGGAAGTTAAGGGATTTTCAGCCTGTAACCCGCAAATTGGTTGTGGCTCGCTAAAAGACGCCAATTGAAAAGCATAATAGTTTTATTGCTACATTACAGACTCAAGTAACCAACAATTGCTCAATTGAATAGGGGCCTAGATGTTTACCTATTTTTGTTATTTTACTGTTTGGTCACTGAAAGACACTGGATTCATTGCAATAAGACAAAATGTATGGATGATCATGTAGGTCTGTTTTGCATATTTGATTTGATATCTCAATTATTTAATCAAAGTTGATTAGACATCTCAATTGATAAACCATGCTGGTGTACACTTAATATTCTTCATCTGCAAGCTATATTCATAACCCATTAGATTCATTCATTATGCTAGCAAGCAGGTACAAATTATGATATAACTAATTAATTCAACATAGACTTGTTATGGATAAGGATCAGTACAAAATGTATAAATGTATTCGTGCACCTACTTATATATCTTATCTTTGCAGTATTATCGTATAACCAAGTTTTACTAGTAAATGCTGAATCATTGGGAGACTCTAAAATGGAGGATTTGACACTCCCCTTTTCTTATAAGATGGAGACAGCACTATTTCCGGTCTGTTAAGGATGACGGGTCTTAACACACACAGGACACGAGGAGGAGAAGCACCATCTTGTCTTTGTCTTCAACTTCTTACCAATGAGAGTAAGACCCATCCTCTTGTGGGATGGGTCTTGGAGACTCCTTAATGTTTTAATCCAATGTCTGATCGTAACTTTGTAGAAGCAGACTTCTCAGAACCAATGAATTACTGAATAAACCTGATGTTTTACTTAATGTAACTTTTTATCTGATTACTAAAAACTATATAAATGAGGACTGACTTAATAAAGACAGTACCGAGAAACTTTATACCAGAACTCTGTGTCGGTGTATTATTTCTCTACAGTGTGCACACTATATAGATACTGATAATTTGGACAGGGACAGATATCTCCTGGTAAATACTTTGATATTTACTCTTACAAATGGCACCCCAGATGGGACTTGAGGTTTAATCGAACTACAACGGACAAGAGGAGTTCGGACAGACTTCATGAGAACAGGCGGAGCCTGATCACCTCCGGTACACGGTAAGGACATGATTAGTACCTTATCCGTGTAGACCTGTTCTTGGAATTCTGCCCGTTGTCTAGCTCTGTTGTAAGTGACGATTACAAAAGTACAGGTGATATTTTGCCTCAAGTCCATTAAGAACCCTGTACAAAATATAGTGATATCTGTCGCCTGTGTATGTCTGTTGAAGTGCGTGTCTGTCGATATTGTGAATTTGAATTCTTTAGACATATGGTTCAGGACCCACACACATGTGTGTTTGTGACTATCTGGAAGACGGATGATTTGTACCCAGTGACGTACAGATACATATAAACCAGAGGTCGCAAATACGAACTTGCATATGTGTGCCCTGGGGAAATATATATATATTTTTCCCTGGGAAATGTCTATGCATGTTGGATAGACGATATCCGTTGAAGGTCATGATGTTCAGGCCGGAAAAAGTAGCTTGAAAACTTTAAGGGACGTCTGTCATTCACTGCGGGTGGTTAAATACGTGTGTGTGACGTATTGCGCATGATCTTGAAATCATATGTCTTTTGAATCTTAAGTTTTCTGCAGAAAAGGTTTGATGATTATAACGTTATATGCTATGTCATTGCTGGTTGTGATGCATGTTTTGATGAAAAATACAGCTTAATACTTCTCCCCCTGGCGCCACTATTTACTTCTCTCCCTCAAAGTGCTGGAGTTGAGACACTGCTCTGTGTGTTTTTGACCTTCAGGTCACACAGCTGCAGTGAGATCATAGAGAGAGAAATCCCTCACTCCCCCCCCTGCCATTTTCATTTAACTCATTCAAAGAATGTGTCCTGGTTGAGACAACTATTTCTATACCAAATATTTAAGGTTGTATAAATATAAGGGGGAGATTGATTTAAGAAGTAAATAGTACAGGATATAAATGTAATACAACTATGTTCTGTTGATTCATATGTATCTGTCCATTATCTTTGTTTCTATCAGTTCCCAGTGGTTAAGTGGTTAAAAAAAAAAAAAAAAAACATTGCAAGGTACTGGGAGGGCGTTTACTGAGTATAGAGAAGACGTACGGATTAACCCTCCGTAACCAGTCGACCAAATTAAGATCTCTCTCTCTCTCTCTCTCTCTCTCTCTCTCTCTCTCTCTCTCTCTCTCTCTCTCTTATACATATATATTACTACCTCGTTAAACACTTGCTGCTAAATACGTGTTTATTTCACATAAATATGGGACAGAATCAGGTGAAATTGTCTGAGGGCATGTTAGCTCGTGACATAGTTAAAAACAGGGGTGGTGAAGCCGCAATAAATCGATGTACAAAAATGTTTAACATCTGTGGTATTACCAGTGTCGTAGGAGGGCATTTGAAGGCAGAAGAGTGGCGTAAAGTGTTGAGAGATAATAAAGGACAGTTACAAGATTGTGGTTTATTGCCTAGTGCAGAGATGTGGTACAAAGTGGCTAGAGCAATTACACAGGAAGGGTGGATAGAAAAGGAAATTGAATTAAAAGGAAGGAAAATGTATGTGTATCATGCTCCGTGTAAAGTTGTCAGTCCTCTGAACTCACCCGAACAAAGAGATTCCATAAAATCACAGTCCAAAGATGGCGCTCACACACACACGAAGGAGGAGCTGCACTCACCCCTGAATACTGTTCAACATAACGTGATGTCGCACGTCACACCATCTGTCCAAAGGGCTCCGCCCCTTACTCCCACTGCACCAGAAACACATCCCACTTGCTTGTATCCAGTATTGACTTCAAACGGAACACTGTATTCTCCATACCCGATATTCCCATCTGTTGAGGTACCAATTGTAACGGAACATCCACCAGCCAGTACTGGCACCCATAGTGTGCATAGTTCACATAACTCGGCAAAGAGCCCCCTGTTTAAAACACTGCCCAATCAGACCACAACACTGGAAACACAAGCTCTGCCTATCAATCACCTACAAGATAGCTCAGACGAATCCAGTGACGATATAAGGGGAGGAGAGAGTGTCGTAGAGTGGACAAATAGAAACTCTGATTCAAAAGTGAAATCCAAGAGGAGGAACAAGAAAAGGGGAAGTCTAATGTACGTTGCATTTACCCCAACACAAGCCACCTCCCTTATTAACACATTACCAGATCCTGAAAAACAACCTATGCCTTTTTATAGGAAAATTGTACAAATTCAAAAGACATACTCGGCAGCTTGGGAGGATCTCATCACCTTATGTGAGATTAAAGCAGGAGATTCATACTGGCCTATCATGCGGAATGCCATAGATCCTTATGATACACACTGTTCAAAACATGACTTTACATCAGGCATACAATTCTGCGACCTGTTAAGATACTGGGCCAAAGATAAACTCGCAGATCAAGCTGTCAGTTTACAGGATATCAAACAAGACAGAGATGAATCTGTAGAAAAATACCATGCACGACTCACACAAGTGTTTACAGATCTTGGCTTCAGTCCACATAATAAAACACATACGCAGATGTTAAGTACAGCCTTCGTGCTGGGATTACATGAGACAATTCAGAAGGGCCTATTGACGTCTAGACCAGAATATAGAGTGTTACCTTTAGATACCTTACTGTTGGTTGCTAAAGGGCTGGAGACAGCAGCGGCTAAACAACCTGTATCATCAGCATCCAAAAAGACGGCTGTACTTATGGTGAATTCTGAGCAATCACCACGGAAAGAAACAAGACAGTGTTATAATTGTGGGAAAACAGGACACCTTAGCAAGAATTGCAAGGCACCCAGGAAGGCAAGACCTAGACAGCAGACAGATGGTAACAATGCAGCACCTGTGCTTCAAGCTACAGCATAGGACGGGGGTGAGCCTGTGTCAGTGTCCCCTATTCTGGCAGTTTCTTCAGGGGATGGCGAGGTAGGACCACAAGCTATTGTGACACTACCAATAGAGGGGACGCCCACAACCTTTCTCATAGACACAGGTGCAGCCAGAAGCGTTCTAAGAACACAAGATCTGCCCGATATATCTTACCTGTCTGACATTGATGTCGCGTGTGTAGGAGTAGATGGTGTCCCCATCTCCAATCATTTAACCCAACCTATGCAAATAGGCCCATTTCCAGATCTACTTGCAAGATTTGTAGTATCCTCTACTTGCCCTATAAATCTGTTAGGTGCAGACGTGCTTTCCCGACTACAAGCATCCATCTCATTCACTCCAGATGGAACTGTACAAGTGTCTACACCTCTACAAGTCACTGACACGTCAGCACTTTGCTCACTGCCCATATTACTACACATAGATGCCAATAGCATCTGTAATACAGGGCCAGATGATATCTTGGACAAGATTCCAGCAACACTCTGGTCACAAGGACCGGAAGATATCGGACACCTAAAGGTGCCACCAGTCACAGTAAAACTAAAACCTGGAGTAGAGTTACCATGCAAGCCACAGTATCCTCTGAAGCCAGCACAAATAGATGCAATCTCTCAACAGATAGAAAAATTGGTGCAGCAAGGGGCGTTGATCCCATGCACGTCACCTTGCAACACGCCCCTCTTTCCAGTAAAGAAGAAATCCAAAAAGGGAGAACCAGTAAAATATCGTATGGTACAGGATTTGCGAGCAGTCAATGAAGCAACCATATTAGACACTCCTATAGTGCCTAATCCGAACACTCTCCTTTCTGGAATACCTCCAGCAGCTGCATACTTTACTGTAGTGGATTTAGCAAATGCTTTCTTCAGTATTCCCCTTGACCCTTCTTGCCAGTATCTGTTTGCTTTCACACATGATCATAATCAATACAAATGGACTGTAATGCCTCAAGGAGCGCAGAATTCGCCCAGCCAGTTTGCCAAAGCTATGAGCCATATCCTAGACTCCTGGCAACAAGCGAATCCTGACATTGTATTGCTGCAGTACGTTGATGATCTCTTATTGTGTGCAGAAGATCTTCCCACAGCTACAAGGACATCAGAAAGCCTGCTGAGACACTTGGCAGAACAAGGATGTAAAGTATCCAGAGACAAACTACAGTGGTGTAAGCAGACAGTCATATTTTTGGGACACTGCCTGTCAAAAGGTGTGCGTCATCTCACACGCGCCCGTGTGCAAGCAATAGAAGACATGTCAGTCCCTGAAGGACATAGACCCCTGCATGCTTTCCTAGGTCTAATATCTTACTGCAGAGCGTGGATCCCAGAAGCATCCCTTCTAATGCAACCCTTGTATGATGTATTAAAGACTGAACCATATGAGATGACACAGACAGCCCTGGATAATTTCTACACCCTGAAGAAAGCTATCTCATCAGCACCAGCACTAGGATTACCAAACTATGATCTCCCATTCAAACTCTTTGTATCAGAAAGAGAAGGACATGCAATGGGAGTCTTGACACAGTCCCATGGAAACAGACAACGACCTATCGGCTATTTCTCATGTCAATTAGATGCCGTGGCAAGAGGAGGACCGTCTTGCCTCAGAGCAACACTGGCAGCACATGCCTTACTGGACAAAACAAATGACATAGTCCTTGGCTATCCTCTGACAGTTCTTGCACCACATGACATTGCGGCCATCATACAGCAGACTCAACCTAAGCATATGACTACAGCCAGACATCTCCGTCTGCAATGTTCCCTCCTTCTACCAGACAATGTTACCTTACAGAGATGTTATGTTCTCAATCCAGCCACTCTCTTACCATTTTCAGAGGGGGGAGATGAGGAAGATGGATACTTTTGGTATAGCCTGATTTTGAACCCAAACTCAGGAATAACCAATTTATATGTAAAAAGACGTCTACTGGAAGGTGGTGGAAACGGCCAGACGCTCACAGATGAGACACAAGACCCTTTATATTGCACACTGTGGAATAAACAATCTCCAGGCCGAGATTTCCAATATGAAGCAAGCCTCACTAAATTGAAGCAGGTCACCTTAACACTAAAGACATTGTACAACAATGCAGCAGGTGATAGTGCATTTACGGTGGAGCTCCCACAAGAAGCAGAAGCGCTCTACAATCATTGGGATACAGAAATTCCACATGTTGCAGTATCCAAGTTCGCACCGGATGGATGGAAGACATTGGGAGCTGCATTAAAATGGTGGGAATCTGCGGAGGAAGAGGAGTTGGAAGAGGAAGGAGTGGGAAAGAAGAATCTCCACTGGCTAGCAGACAGCACTCCCAGTATACAAGCCAGAGACCCATATGCAGTCCCAGGACTCACAAATCCACCCCATGACTGCCTTCAACAAATGGAAATGGAGACCTCACACCTCGCGAATGTAAAAGACCTTGCCCTGACAGACCCAAACATCACTCTGTATGTGGATGGATCAAGGTATGCTGACGAGAATGGAAAATATCACACAGGATATGCTGTGACTACGGAAAAAGATGTGATACAAGCCTTCTCACTACCTCCCTCCATGTCAGCACAAGAAGCAGAGTTGATTGCATTGACCAAGGCCTGTGAGGTTGCGACAGGAGTCCGAGCCAACATCTATACAGACTCAAGATATGCTCTAGGAGTGACTCAAGACTTTGGAATAATCTGGAGAGCTAGAGGATTCATGACAGCCGCAGGTACTCCAGTGAAGCATGACAAAGCCATCCGTGAACTACTAGATGCTTTAGCACTCCCAAAGGAAGTAGCCATACTGAAAGTGAAGGCACATGGGAAGCTAAATTCAGACGAAGCACGAGGAAACCATCTAGCAGACCAGACGGCTAAGAAGGCAGCAATGATATCACAGGAAATGGAAAGGAGAGAGGTGGATGGAGAAATAAACATCTATACAATGCAGACTCTGCCAACAGATTTAAAACTGCTCAAAGAATTGCAAAAGACGGCAATTCCAGAAGAAGTGAACAAATGGAAAGCAAAGGGAGCAGGTTTGAAAGATGGACTATATGTTGACAATCTGAGATTGTGCTTGCCAAGGAGCTTGTACCCAGCAACAGTACAATGGGCACATGGGCCAGCACACCTGTCAAAGACTCTCATGAATAACTTAATAAATAAGTATTACATGGCCCCAGGCATCACTACTCTGACAAGCACCTATTGTAAATCGTGCAGTATTTGTGCCAAATGCAACGTAGGCCGCACCGAGAAACCACCACAGAGACACTTGGCAAAATCATTGTATCCATTCCAGAGGATACAAATTGACCACATACAGATGCCAAAGAGTGGTCGGTATGAATATGCGTTAGTCATTGTGGACATGTTCTCAGGATGGCCAGAGGCCTACCCAGTCGCAAACATGACAGGGAAAACAACTGTGAAACGTCTATTAACAGAGGTCATTTGCAGATATGGGGTCCCTGAAGTGATAGAGAGTGACCAGGGACCAGCTTTTACAGCAGTATTGGCCAAAGAAATATGGACAGCCCTAGGAGTCACCCTCTCCTTTCATACGCCTTACCATCCTCAAAGTAGTGGGAAGGTGGAACGTATGAATGGTACCACCTTGAAATCTAGGATGTTGAAAATGTCACAAGAAACTGGTATGCCATGGCCTGAAAGTCTCCCCATAGCCTTGTTCAGTGTCAGGTATACCCCTAGAGGGAAACATGCATTGTCTCCCCATGAAATCCTGTTTGGGTCTGCTCCTAGGCTAGGGTGCTACTTTCCTCAGCAATTGCAACTTAAATCTGATGTACTTGTTGACTATGTAATTGCATTGTCCACCGCATTGACTAAAATCCATGCACAAGTGTTCTCTTCTATTCCAGATTCGGAAGTAATCACTGGTACTCATCAACTACTCCCTGGGGATTGGGTCCTAGTTAAGAAATTTGTGAGGAAAACCCCTTTGGAACCCAGATACGAAGGCCCATTCCAAGTACTACTGATCACAGCTACATCAGTAAAGCTGGAAGGGAAAGCTACTTGGGTCCACGCATCCCATTGCAAAAAGGTTCCTCCTCCTGATGATCAGGAACCAACACAATGAGTACACTTCAGTGGTTCGTCTTGTCTCTCATGACAATTTCAAATATTGCTCAACAGGTAACCATTACAAAAGGTAAAGATGGTATTACATTTTGGTATAATTCTCGTAATACACATGTTGCCACATACACCTTTGACTTTTGCGACATCGTTTCTTGCCCTCCAATCCCTGAACAATGTGATATATACAAGAGAGATATTTACATATGTCTCATTGATGAAACTGTTGGAAAACGCTGTGAAACATGGCAGGCAGTGGGATGGGGCACTGGAACACTTTGGGGGTACAGACCTCAAAGCGCCGCAGATAAGAAAGATGACCAAGGTAGATCCCTCCTCGACCGAATGACTCTAATAAAGACTGGTCGATGTCTGAATAGTGGGGTATCTGGTTCTGATATGCAATTGACTCTGACCATACAAAACCCTTGTCCCATGGATGCTGACACATATATACTGAGGTCTTGGGCTAGAGGACAAGGTGTTAAGATAATGGGCGAGTTTAAGATAGCAGATTTATATAAGCACCCAGATTTACCTCTGGCATTACAGACATTGAAGCCAGGGCCCCAGATCATTGGAACAATGACTGCTGCTGGAGACCCAACCTATGAGGACACGTTGGCTACTGAGACTGGATTCTCAGACCTTAATGTATGGTTGGAATGGATGAAATACAATGTACAGGAAAGTAATAAGACCAATTGTTATGTGTGTGGCCATGCTAGGCCTCACTTAGGTACTGTTCCATTTATTATACCTTGGAAGGAAGAGACATGTTTTCTAAAATTGTTCAAAACATATAGTCATACGGATGAGTGTGAACAATGGAGGAAAACGTACCCTGTGATGACTGGTAATCCCCACCCAGGGAGAGGTATAACTATATACCCTGGAAATTATACATGTTACAGGAGAAACATTTCTCAGGGGTTCAACCTGCAGAAGTTCCCAAGTGGGTTTTGTCACAAATATAGAGATGGGTCATCTACACTGTTAATCAATCAGACCCGATCTTTGGGGGACATATATTGGTTGTGTGGAGATATGAAACTCAGGGTAAGACTGTCAGGAGTATGGCGTGGGGAATGTACCTTGGCTAAAGCCATAATGCCGTTACACATTGTTCCAACCTATTATGGTGATCCAGATGGTATTCCTCAGACACAGTTCAGAAGGAAGAGACATACATCATCATCTGAGCCTAGAGAAAGTTTTGACTCCCATGTGTACATAGATTCTATTGGAGTCCCAAGGGGGGTGCCCAATGAATTTAAAGCCCATAACCAAGTAGCAGCAGGATTCGAGTCACTGATACCCATGATTGGAGTAAATAAGAACGTTGCCTGGATCAATTATATTTACTATAACCAGCAACGATTTGTTAACTACACTAAGGATGCCTTAAAAGGCATTGCAGAACAGTTAGAGGCTACATCACACATGGCCTTCCAGAATCGCATGGCATTAGACATGATCCTTGCAGAAAAAGGTGGAGTATGTAAAATGCTTCCTGACACTAGCACATGTTGTACATACATCCCTGATAACACAGGTCCAAATGGTAAGATCACACTGGCAATCCAGAAATTGGCTAATCTTGGTCAAGAATTAAAAGAAAATTCTGGCACTATAGACTATTGGGAATCATGTTTTGGTTGGATGAATGGTTGGCAGAAAGTGTTATTGCAGATAGGGATGGCTATCTTTATTGTCATAATTTTGTTAGCCTTCCTCTTATGTTGCATTATCCCCTGTATACGCAACTACCTTCAGAAAGCTATGGACAAGGCTTCTCCCACCTTTATCCACCAAGATTTAGACATAGATCTACATGGACAAAATGATGATTGTAAGACATCCCGTCTTCTGTTGCAGACTGTAACTGGCTCTAAGGAGAGTGTTTTCTGAGCTGAGCTACACTATATCTGAGTACTATGGTCCCTCTCCAAGCCTAGCTACACTATTAGATATTAGAGGCTTGTTAGGTCTTCCCCATGCCACATAGGTCATAGGGTAGGTGTGACGTCAGGTCATGGCAAGCCCGATCGAACGAAGATATGTACCTATGACTTACACACATGCAATGCTTTCAACATCCGGAAATAGAAGACACAAAGAATATTGCTCTGGAAGGACCATAGTTGAGACATATATCTATTATAACAAGATATTTAGTTTTAGACACCCGTTATAAGAATAGGGTGTTATACTTATAATCAGTAAGTTTTACTAATAGCTGTGAGTGTGACGAATATATTATGTCATTTTAGGGGGGACTGTTATGGATAAGGATCAGTACAAAATGTATAAATGTATTCGTGCACCTACTTATATATCTTATCTTTGCAGTATTATCGTATAACCAAGTTTTACTAGTAAATGCTGAATCATTGGGAGACTCTAAAATGGAGGATTTGACACTCCCCTTTTCTTATAAGATGGAGACAGCACTATTTCCGGTCTGTTAAGGATGACGGGTCTTAACACACACAGGACACGAGGAGGAGAAGCACCATCTTGTCTTTGTCTTCAACTTCTTACCAATGAGAGTAAGACCCATCCTCTTGTGGGATGGGTCTTGGAGACTCCTTAATGTTTTAATCCAATGTCTGATCGTAACTTTGTAGAAGCAGACTTCTCAGAACCAATGAATTACTGAATAAACCTGATGTTTTACTTAATGTAACTTTTTATCTGATTACTAAAAAGCTATATAAATGAGGACTGACTTAATAAAGACAGTACCGAGAAACTTTATACCAGAACTCTGTGTCGGTGTATTATTTCTCTACAGTGTGCACACTATATAGATACTGATAATTTGGACAGGGACAGATATCTCCTGGTAAATACTTTGATATTTACTCTTACAGACTGTGTGAATTCCAGCTGTATCTGCAGCTAACTCTATGGCTCCTATTCTATTTAGCAACATTTAAAGGTAAACAGATTGTTAAATTAACTAAAAAGACACTTGTTTGTCAAGTAAGTACCAGTCTAACAATATTCGCTGCTGTTTAAGCCATAGACAAAAAAATTGGGGGGAAAATATGATTTTTTTTATTTTATGAGTACAGGAATACATTTTGTGTTTTGTTACATCATATCCTGAAAGCTGGATGATGGAGTGTGTTTAGTGGATATTAGTGGAGGGAGAGGGAGGAGGAAAAAGGCAAAAGTCATTTTTTAGATAACTGCTCCGAACCAGTGCATGGTTTACGTTTGTCGCCTGCAACTTGTGAACTTGAGCGATTGAATAGCCTCGCAAATGGAGACCAACGGGAGCTCTCACCTCCCTCCCAGACAATTGGCTTTCTGCAATCTAGTTACAGGCCTGGAATTGAATGTGGCCCTATATAAGTAACCTTCAGAAAAAAAGGACTCTCAGATTCAGAATAACATAGTTTATAAACTATTCTAGGCAGTTAGCTAATTCAGAATACCAATTCAGGATACCAATTTATGATTCTTTGCTCGCCATCTTTACCTCAACACATATCTACGGCACATGCAAAGCCTATATAGCTGATGAATCAAGTACAGGAAGGTTGCGTCTATTCTGAAACAATCAAGTCATCACATACCACCAACTCATATTTTTTCACTGAAAGCTATATTTTACTAATAATGATTGTGTTTTAAAGGATAACACAATAGAGGTTTATTCACTGTCATTCTCGCTCCTTGAATCTCTCCCTTAAAGCTATAGTATGTGGGGGGTAGGGCATTAAGAAAGAAGGACTTTAGTGGAGAAGAAAGAATCAACTCATCACATATAATAGATGTCAAACTGTGAATCGTCGTCACGCTTTGCGAGCACGCTTTGCGAGCTTGCAAGAACAGCGGCCCTCGCAAACCAGGGGCACAGTTCGGGAAGCAGATGCGGCCCCTTGCAAAGAGAGGGGCCGCATTTCCGGAAGGTGGAGGCTCCAACGTCGTCTGCAATGAGCCGAAAAACAGCAAAAAAACATTAAAAAAACACAAAATACACACACAAATAAACAAAAAACATTACACACACCAAGGGGGCACAGCCAGGACGTCTGGGAGTCAGGTTGCACGCAAAATTAAGTCCAATTTTCAGAGTTTAGACACTCGAAAATCTCCTAAGCGACAGAAAAAATGACCGCCCAAAAAAACTAAAACGAGGCTACACGACCCCTAAACCTGCAAAACACCGCCAGGCACATACGACTTTTACACAAACCTGTACGATCTACAAAATACACTATTAACAAGGACGCTAAATCATCCACACCCGCGTACCACATACACAATCGCCGCCATTTCACATCACTTACTTACAGAATGCGGAAGTACACAGCTACACAAACGGCCTCCCCTCGCGCACGCAGCCTATTTACACTACACACTACACACATTGCTGACACTTACACCTCAGCTCCACAACAGTGCAAACCGACATTGGATGCTGCAGGAACATCAAAACAGATTGTTAGCTCTTCAGCACAATTCTTCCTGCATATAGTAATTCCAAATAGGCAAAGTATATTAATTTATGATTTAATTAATTAATTAATTATCAGGAAAAAATACATATACAGAAAAAAAAATAAACCACCACAGTATCACAATAAACGACAAAGGCCTTCACCACCAGCCTCACAAGGAGCACCAACGGTGCTCATTAGACACAAAGTACACCAGGGGAGAGGCTTGCAATAAGCGCCAAAAGGAGATCAGCGAGGACCTTACAATGACCGCAAAATCGCCTCTGATAAAAAAATATACACCAACAGAGAGGCTCGCAATGAGCGTCGAAAGATCTCAGGCGACCAAAACACTCACTGTCTGTGGCAAACAGCATTACCTGCCTTACAATTTTATTGCCCTGTCATTTTAGACGGGCAAGTCGCTAGTACCACCATAATTACAAAACACTATTTGTGAAAGTAAGTAGACTATTTACTTCAAATGTGGACTATAGTATGCTGAATTATTTAACTGCCTATGCCTTAAATCTGCAGCTCTATTTTGCTACATGAATTGTATCTAGAGTATACCTAGCATTAAATATCTGCCTTACTTCAAAGCATCTATAATTTACATTGAACAGTAAAAACAAATAATGTATGTTCTTTTGATATTTTTCCAAGTTATTCTACTGTAAATCCATTTGTAGTGAACATTGTGTCTATGAGTATGAAATATTTATTTATGGACAATTTTTGATGTACTTTATAGTCCTTTAGGTTGCACAAACACTGCATTCAGCTATTGGTGATTTAATTATAAAAAGTAAATAGCTGCAGATGTTAAGGTAAGGGTAAATATTAGGTGAAGAGTATAATTTAGACTAGGGTTTTGTTATGTAGGCTAAACTGCATACTGTTTTTCACGAATATTAAATTATTATTGATTAGGCATCTCAATTATTAAGTCATATTGGTCTATTCATTAAAGTAATATTTTGTAAAGTACAAACAATAAGTGGGTATTAGGCAGTTTGAGCAATAATGGAAGCAAAATAGTCTAATCTAAAACAACTCCTTCTAAAAACTGGAGAGTGGAATCTGTAGTAAACTTTATCTCTTTAAAGTTTGTAATTCTCAGTGTGTAAATATATAGGCCCTCATTTTATTAGGGGTCGGAACTTGATCGCAAATCGCTGATTTCCTGCGTGTTGCCCTACCTTTACGCTGCTATTCAATTGGCCGGCCCCGCAAATTAGTCCCCCTTCCCGCTAATCGCACACCATGCTATTGGCAGTAAGCATTTGCGCGGTTGAACATGATCGCGGCCACAAGGCCGTAACTCTTGGTTCAAGCCCGCAAACTCTGAGCACTGTAAATACAAATATAAATTCAATCCAGCACTGTAAATGATGGGGAACACAATGGGTGGCATTAGAATTAAAAACACAACATTCTCAAACTCGCACATCGACAAATCAAATACTTTATTTCATGGTTAATTTCCGTCCAAAGTCCTACGGGCTTGAATGACCTCCAAGCCTGTAACTTGTAATTCAAGCCGTATGAAATATGGCAGTTGGATTCCAAAGATATACGGGCTTGGAGGTTGAAGCCCGTAGGACTTTATGAGGGAAATTGAACATGAAATAAAGTATTTATTTATGCCGATTTGCAAGCTTGAGAATGTTGTTCTATGAATTCTAAGACCTAAAATCACTTTCACTTTTAATAAAGGTACAGGATTGCTTTTTTATTTGCTTATGAAGTGCTACAATTTGTAAGTAAGCTCTTTGCGACACCTCCTTGGTACAAGTAACCTATGGTTCGCGTTTAGCTATTTAGGGGCTTGACGGAAGGGTAATAAGAGCAACTGACTAGCGATTAGGGATTTATTTGCGGCCGTGAAATATCAAAGGCTTTGAGGGAAGTAAGCTGTGATTGTACAAATCACTAGGAATCGTAGCTCTCTGACCCAATTGAAGCACGCAAACAGAAGGCAATTAAATAGCAAAGTAGCTTGCGACCTCCATTTGCGAGCACTGATCTTAAAAACGTAGCCATTTAGTGAGGTCATAGTAAGTGAAAAGCACTAAACCATGAATATAAAACATACAAAAAAATTGTGACAAAAGATAAGAAGTAATAATAATCATAAAAATTATAATAAAAAAAAGTTTATAGTATTAAAAAAAATGTCTGTGTGCATGTAATTGAAGAAGTAAATGATCAATATCAAACTATTAAGGTATGAGATGTTGGAAAGTCCATAGGGTAATCTGTTTAATCTCAAGGTAGAGTAGATCAAGAGTATAAGTTGGTGTTGGAGTAAAGGTTGGTGTTGGCCTGCTGCTTCTTGCCTTTGCACTGGTCATATCCGTGCTGGCTTAAAAAACAGAAAACAACAGAGGAGGGAGATAGCGCAAAAGCTGTCTGATAGTGTAGATAATTTATTGAACATACATTTGGATATAAACAAGGACGTTAAGTATCAAACTCACATGTAGTGATCTCACACAATGAGAGGTACATATAGAGTATTCAGAGGTGTATACCAATTAGTTTGCTTGAAAATGGTCGTTCTAGGCTTGGCACAGTCTCCTGAGCAATGTTTTTTGTAAATAATACCCAGTGATCAAGAGGAACCACAGTCAAGCCCCCTTAAATCTCTTAATACCTGTCCATAGAAATGGTCCTTCAACCAAGTAGTTACTATATGGGTTGATAGACCCACAAGCCATATGGGTAAATGAACCAATGTTTAATACATTTTATTATCTACACTATGAGGCGGCTTTTGTGCTCTCTCTTCCTCTCGTGTATGTACAGTATCTAGATGTACTAATAAATTAGCATAGACCTTGATTACATGGTTCCTGTAGAAGGCATTTTTAAAAGCAAGTTAGAGCTATTACATAGCTTAAAATCTCCTGTAAGATTTATGAACTTGCAACCTGGGGTATTGCCCACAATTAATTAGTTCTATCATGCACTCACTGTTTAAAATTGTATACCTATAGAATTGTATACCTATACAATCCACTATCTAACATTAACATGATTTCCTAGCCTTAACATTCTCCCACCCATACCCCTATATATCTACCCCTCTTTCTATGCCCTTTTACCCTCCCCAGGGACTTCTACATTGTGGGTCCCTTCCCCATCACCAAAGGCCATCTTGCTATCTCAAATGAGGCTCACTTTAGACCCCATGCCCCCTATATTTTATTATCACATAGGGATTCCCCACAGACTCTCGTCGACCCTATTCCCCATTTGTAAGATTTATTGTGTAATGTTTATATTTTAGTTTATGTATTAGTATTAGGGACTGTGGGGTCCTAATGGGATCCCATGAGGGGATAAGGTCCTATGTTGTTAGGTTAGGGTACTGTGGAGGTCAAATAGACTGCATGGTAGTGGGTTAATATTAGGTGCCATTGATATCCATAGGGACCTCCATAGGTCAAGGCCCAATGGGGGTACATTGAGGTATATTATATAGGAAACAAGGGAGTCTATACTGACCCCCATGAGAGGTAGTGATATGGCCATTGCGGGTCTGTAGGAGTCAACTATGGGGACCCCATGAGACATCTAGTTAATTTAGGGTGTTGGGGAGGTAATAGGATGTTAAAGGTTAGTGGCCCCTACACCCAAAGCACAAAGCGGTGCAGCATGGTTTAGCCTAATGCTCTCTCCTGTTGTATCGGGGTGGCATAGGCGGTGTTGATCTTAACACCCCGCATGCAATTTTAGTTATTATTCGCCCTTTCCCTGTACAGGAAAGGTATAAGTGTGAGCACATGCAATTTTTTTTGCAGCAAAAATATAATCTCCATTTGGATGACTTAAATATAGAGCAGAACACATATCATACAGAGCAATCTACACATTAGGGTTTGTTACGGACAGTATGCAATATTATCCTAAAGTCTTACATGAGTTTTTACTTGAAGGATTTCCTTCAAGAGTCATGTAATTGAACCCTACAAACTCTGAAATGTATTATTACAGTCAGGTCAGTAAAGAGAGTATATCGCCATTTACAGACAGTTTATACTGTATGGTCCCTTTAGGGCCTTTGAAAAATATCAACATATACTCAACTTATTGGCCAGTGTAGCAGGCTGGAGATAATATTCAGGTTAAATAACAGTCCAGTATAGTTCAACACTGCAGCATTTAAAAACAATTATAAAGCAGTGAAAACAACATTGTTTTTACACCCCTCAACTTTTTTTTGTACTGTTCTACGTGGTGCAGAAAAATACATATGAATACAGAGATCCTTTAAGGCAATTTGCAAACACAATACATTTTCAGTTAAAGTTAGCAATGATAACAGGGACCTGAAACATATATCAAATGTGTCTACTGTAGAGTAAACTAGATAACAGATCTCTTTCCTTTCTTTGCATGATCTTGCATATGACTCAAGGCCAGATTATGATATTGCTGCATAAATGGATTTGCTAGCTTTTATATCTTGATAAATATATGTAATATTTTAATAAATTAAATCTTATTTTTGATTAAACAGCTGTAACAATTATTTAAAGTTACCAGTACAGTAATAAATATTACTAAATGATACAAATATGCTAAGAATATCAATGCATTAAACAAATGTTAATTATCTGAATGCTTTATACAGTATTTCATGCAAAACACTGGATATGGTTGAACTAGTCTAGTTACTGTTATACCAAATTTTAATTATGCTTGTATTTAGAAACTACAGATCAGCAGGAGATTTAGAAGCTGGTTTAATACGTCACAAAACAGCCATTGCAAAGTCATCACAGTGCAATAAGTCATGCTTTCATTTTACATAAAATTGACATTTAATTTAGCTATCTCGCATTTACTTACATGTTCTCACTTATGTCCAGAGCACAACTAAGTTTACTGTTCTGAAACCAGAATACAGCATATTGCAAAAAGCTATAATTGTGGTCATAAGGCTTTGAATATCCCATTAACTTATGGAAGAGTGGACAAGAGAACATTGATCTCCGATATGGATGAAAATCAGCAATGTTTTGTCATGATCTCACTGCAAATATTAAATTAACAGAAAAAGTTACTAGAAAAACAATACGAAATAATTAATTCTAGAAGGTACCACTACAAAATAAGTATTATTAAGTATATAAGAAAACATAAAGAACATGTCTAAAAATAAATTATAACTTTAATAGGTAAAAAAATATCATATAAGGAAAAAGAGAATAAAAAAATCTTAATTTCTTCTTACTACTTATAATTAGGAATAATTTATTAAACTAATCCTAATTAATTGTCAGCAACTAATAGATTTTGTATAATTTGAATTGAGCAAATAGAATGAATCCCATAAGAGAAATATAAACATACATGTGTAATCTAAATTGTGTGGACCTATATATTGTTGAAAGGAGAACAAACACTGGAAAATATAATATGTATGGAAATAATATGAAATATAAAGTGAAGTTGAATAGTATGACATGCACGATTACATAAAATGTATTATTATATTACACTGGTTAACAAGCTTTTTCTAACATGAACTCAGCCTTATTAAATTCTGATTCGGACAACTGAATAGGGCTCTATATAAGCACAGAGCATATATTTTTCCCAGAAGTTTTGTTAGTGAAGACCTTGCTTTAGAATAGAAGTTTACTAACTACTAGATAGGGCCCACAAGGGGGTTAAAGTCCTATACGTGGCACTGTAAATGTAAATATAAACACACTACTGTACATACAATGGCCCTCATTCAATTGCGATTTGGCCAATTGAATAGGGCTCTAAATAAGCACATAGCAAATTTTTTAAAGAAGTTTTTACTTAGTGAAAACCTTGCTTTTGGATAGATGCTTTCTAGCTAAAAACTTCTTAAAAAAAATATGTTATGTGCCTATTTAGAGCCCTATTCAATTGGCCAAATTGCAATTGAATGAGGGCCCATGAAAGGGAAAGTGATGTTAGGTATTCAAATTAATAGAACAACATTCTTAAGCTTGCAAAGCTTCAATATAAAATACTTTTATTTCTGTTTAATTTCCCGGCAATCAATGTGTTAATACATATAATGGAACTTGCATGGACTTGAATATCATATTTACTGATTTATTAATATTGCATTATTTCTGTAAGGGTCTGATCAAAACTCGTAATTGAAACCCGTAAGGCTTTGAAATCTAACCTCCATTTTTTTGTGATGTAATGATGACGATCTAATTTGTCATTGGCTCCGTCTAAACCCGTAACTACGGGTTTGACTAATTGATCATGTTCACAGCCACACATCCAACTGGCGCAAGAATGGTTTACAGGCTTGTGTCTATGGCCGGTAACTTGCGGCATTGTTCAATTTAATAGCTCTGTAAAGCAGCCGAATTTCAAGCCTGCAGCCTTTGCGGGTGTGCCTATGCTGCTACGGGCTTAAAATTGAATGTGGCTACTAGATTTTTTAATGGACGAGGATGTTTACATAGTTTTACTAGTTATTATTTGTAATTACATCCTTTCTAAGGGAGGAAGTCCCTGATTGGATGAGTTATGCTAGTTATGAAGTCACTTCCTCTCTTCCTTACAATGCTGAGGTTTAGTCTCAACTACAAAAAAAACAACAACCTCCATAATTCTATCTGTATGACTCTAAGGACAGTGTTATAGGGAGTTCACCAAATAAAGTACCATATACACGAGAATATAAGCTGAGTTATTCAGCCCTTTTTTTAAGGCTGAAAAATGCCCCCTCGGCTTATACTAGAGTCACCCTGTGTCTCTTTCCCCACCGTGTCTCTCAAACCCTGTTTCTCCTTCACACCCTTTCCCTCGTGTCTCTTTCCCTCCCCCTCCCTTATCATCCTCCTCATCTTCCCTCCTCAGCCCCTCTCCTCAACCCCCTCCTCCTCCTCAACCCCCTCCTCAACCCCCCTCCTCATCCTCAACCCCCCTCCTCAACCCCCTCTTCATCCTCAACCTCCCTCCTCAACCCCCCTCCTCAACCCCCCTCCTCATCCTCAACCCCCATCCTCAACCCCCATCCTAAACCCCCCTCCCCAACCCCCCTCCTCATCCTCAACCCACCTCCTCAACCTCAACCCCCCTCCTCAAACTCAACCCCCTCCTCATCCTTCCTCCTAAACCCCGTCCTCACTTTACCCCTCTCTAATTACCTTCCCCTCTCCCTTTCTCCTCACTTACCTTCCATCAGCAGCTGCTCCTCCGCAGGTCTTCTGACTATGTTGATACCCAGCATATGCTAATGACGTGACGTCACATGCGCGTCACATCATTAGCACAGCCAAAGACGTGCAGAGGAGAGGAGGAGCAGCTGATGGGAGGTAAGTGAGGGGAGGTGGGTTGAGGATGAGGAGGGGGGTTGAGGAGAGAGGATGAGAAGGGGGGTTGAGATTGAGGAGGGATGTTGAGGAGGGGGTTGAGGAGGGAGGATGAGGAGAGAGGATGAGGAGGGAGGATGAGGAGGGTTATTGAGGAGGGGGTTGAGGAGGGAGGATGAGGAGGATGATAAGGTAAGGGGTAGGGAAAGAGACACGAGGGAGAGGGGGAAAGAGACACAGGGAAGGGAGAGGGGGGAGAGACACTGGGGAGGGAGGGGAAGAGACACAGGGGAGGGAGGCACAAGAAAGGGGCACATAGGGCACACAAGAGGGGGACACAGAGGGCACAAGAGGGACACTGAGTGCAGCACATTTCCCACCCCCGGCTTATACTCAAGTCACAAAGTTTTCCAAGTATTTTGTGGTAAAATAGGTGACTTGGCTTAAGCTTGTGTCAGCATATACTCGAGGTAAATACAGTAATTATAAATTTCTGCCAGTGCCAGACACAGAGCAGTTCTGTAAGTGAAAATCTGCATTGAGCAGAATCTGTGAATTGTGGCAAAAATACATATTTATAATAGGTCTATCCTTTTTCCAACATTTGTGTTCTGTTTGGCTTTTTATGTTTAACATTAGTAAACATTTATTTTTACATCTGAGTTTTCACCTTTCATCAAAGATGTAATTAGTAATACAGTGCATGAGTAGAGCTACTGCATGTGAAAAGAATCAAGCTTTTATTAGTAGAGGGTAACTTCTGCTGTTAGCCTGTGTTAAATGGGGACAAATCGGCCCATAACTTGCGGTCTTACCGAATTGAATACCACTGTAACTCAAAAAGCGCTGTGGACCAGCAGGAGGCCCGCAGACATATAGCCAACATCCCAGAATTTTCAGCCTACTAATTGAATGAGGCTTTTGAATGTAAACATAGCAAACACGGCAAAGCTGAACTTATAAACCCTGGCTTTTTAAGTCAGATTTCAGGGGGCGTGATCATATGATCTGACAATAATTAAAGAAGCCCGTAATTTACTTTTTAAACACTCTCAATACTTCTTAGACACAGCCAATAGTAAATGAGACTGTTATCATGGCGTTAGTAAAACATGGAGGTTACACGTAATCTGCAATCGGAGGCTAAGAATGAATTAGTGACAATAAGTAATATTTGCTGATCGGGCTCACACTCAAGCAATCTAGATATCTATAAAATGCATTAGATTATCTGTTTCAGTTCATGTGGGTTTCATGATATGTATTAACCCCTTGAGTCCTGAGATCGATATTACCCAGAAATAACATTTAAAAATATATATTTGCATATTGCATATTTATGGGTTTGAGATTGTTTTTTGCAATTAATAATAATGTGCTCCATGTCTTCCCATGGTTTTAAAGCACAGTAGTGTGTGTTTAATTGCTGTTACAGCTCCAATAAGTGTTTGAAAAAGCCCTTTCAATTTCTATTTAGTACTCGTAATATTTTTGACAGAAAAGTGTTACTTTTCCTAGTTGCGGGATAGACTTTATTTGCCAGCTAGAGCTACATGTCTATTGGAATATTGATTTTGTGTAACTTTAATTAGTTAGAGCAATATTCGAGCTGTTTTAAAACCAAGTTCTAAATCCTGTTTTGCATCTTTGGCTGGCCAGTAGTGATTGTGGGCGGGTAACTCGTAATCGGATTGTGACAATATTAAGAGCAGTTTTAAGTGTATATACATGTATGAATTGAGCAATAGAATAGGGCCCCTAGTGTATCTAGCTCATGTGGAAGAAATCTCAGAATAAAACTACTTAACAGTGACTAGCAGCCTCATTCAATTCGGGGCCGTAACTCCCTTGCAGGTAGCCGATTTCCTGCGATTCAGTTGCGTGCTCCCTTTGCTCTACTTTTACTCTGGTATTTAATTGGCCAACCCCGCAAGTTAGGCTCCGGTCGTGAGAATCGGAAACCATGCTCTTGACAGTAGCATTTGGGGGCTTGAACATGATTGCGAACGCAAGCCTGTAACTTGTGATTCAAGCCCGAAAAATCGGAGTACTTTAAATGCAAATATTAAAGCAATACAGCACTGTAAATGATGGGGAACACAAGGGGTGCCATTAGAATTAAAAGCACAACATTCTCAAGCTTGCACATTGCCAAAATAAAATACTTTACTTCCTGTTTAATTACCGTCCAAAGTCCTACTTGCTTGAATGAACTCGAAGCCCATAACTTGTTATTCAAACCTTTAGGACTTTGAAAAAAATAGAGGATATATTCCAAAGTCCTATGGGCTTGGAGGTTGAAGCCTGTAAGACTTTGAACTGAAATTAAACATGAAATAAAGTATTATATTTTGGCGATGTGCAAGCTTGTGAATATTGTGCTTTTAATTCTAATGTCAACCATTTTGTTCCCCCTCATTTACAGTGCTGTATTGAATTTATATTTGAATTTAAAGTGCTCCGATTTGTCAGTAGGAGCTTTGCGAGACCTCCTTGGTCCCAGTAACCTGTGGTTCAATTTTTGCCATTTGCAGGATTGACGGAGTGGTTAGCGCAGGAAAATCGTAGCAATTGAATTACAATTTGTGATTTTAGGGATCGCAACTCTTGCGGCCATTAAAGATCAAAGGCTTTGAGGGAAGTAACTTGTGATTTAACAAAACGCTAGAAATCGCAGCTCATAGTCCTTAACTCGATCGGAGACCGCAAGTCCTTGCCAATTGAATAGCAAAGTAACCTGCGACCTCCATTTGTGAGCCTAGATCCCACAATCGCAGCAATTGAATGAGGCTGTAGGTGCCTCACCAAGCAGAGGTACAAGAGGAAAGTTAAGATGTGCTGTGCATGTTGCAGGTTGGCTATTTCTGGCTCTTGACATCCAATTAAAATATAAATAAACATTGTCAATGGTGAAAACATTTTAATGAACTGTATTTTTGTGTTACCAAACAAAGTTATAATAATAAACAAATATAAATGACATATAGTACTCTTGGTCCTATAGAGCTCTCAGTCTGATCCAAGTTTTACAAACAAATATCAGCAAAAGGGGAAGAAATGAAATACAGTATCCAAATAGTAGAAAACTCTATAAAGAGATATCACAACATCTAAGTGTGTAGGATCTGATATATAGTACACAGCTTAACAGTCCCATAGAAGTCATAACAGTTACTAAATACAATTTTAGAAAACAAAGATTTGAAGCACATATGCTATAAATTAAATAGGTCCAAATATATCTTACAGCAAAGATAAAGGGATGATAACCATTTTAAATGATATACAGTATCTCACAAAAGTAAGTACACCCTCTTATTTTTGTAAATATTTTATTATATTTTATAATGTGACAATACTGTAGAAATTACCCTCTGCTACAATGTAAAGTAGTAAGTGTACAGCCTGTTTAACAGTGTAAATTTGCTGTCCCCTCAAAATAACTCAACACACAGCCATTAATGGTGGAAATGTCCAAATTGGGCCCAAAGTGTCAATATTTTTTGTGGCCACCATTATTTTTCAGCATTGCCTTAACCCTCATGGGCATGGAGTTCACCAGACCTTCAAAGGTTGCCACTAGAGTCCTCTTCCACTCCTCCATGATGACATCACGGAGCTGGTGGATGTTAGAGTCCTTGCACTCCCCACCTTCCATTTGAGGATGCCCCACAGATGCTCAATAGGGTTTAGGTCTGGAGACATGCTTGGCCAGTCCATCACCTTTATCTTCAGCTTATTTAGCAAGGCAGTGGTCGTCTTGGAGGTGTGTTTGGGGTCGTTATTATGTTGGAATACTGCCCTGCGGCCCAGTCTCCGAAAGGAGGGCATCATGCTCTGCTTCAGTATGTCCCAGTACATGTTGGCATCCATGGTTCCTTAAATTAACTGTAGCCCCCCAGTGCAGGCAGCACTCATACAGGCCCAGACCATGACACTTCCGCCACCAAAAGTATACATCTATACCGAGGAAAGGTAGTTGAAATAATCCCTAAATGACAGATAGATGGATAAGGCACAAAGAGGACCAATACACTTATATGAAATGAAACCCACAGTTTGAACGTAAGCACGATGCAGAGAGAGTGGAGGCAGAATCAGGTAACTGCATATAGGGGAATCAACACAACACATTATAGAAAACACATATACACATATTGTTGTACATATTGTACTGTATATTTGTTTGGTCTGGGCCTGCATGACTGCTGCCGGCACTGGGGAGCTACACACTTACTTAGGCTGCAAGTACTTGAGGAACGCGGGACTTAAAAAGAAAAATTCCGACCTCGGAAAAATACTTTAATGGCCGAACCGCGGAAATCGACAAACACGAAAAACAAGACAAAAAAATATATAAAATAAAAAACACTCACACACAGCACAGGGGGAACACCAGGATGCCTGGGAGTGAGGTTGCACGTGAATTTAAGCTGAATTTGCTGAGTTTCGGCACTCGAAAATTGGCTAAGCGTGAAAAAAATGGCAGCCGAAAAAAAAGGAAAACAAGGCTAAAGGTGACCAAAGCGCGCAAATCACTGCCAGGCACGTACGAGTTAGCCAGGAACAACCTCGCAATCTCGGGTTAAAAAAAAAACGACCTTGTAAAATACTAATTTAATGGCCGAACCGCGGAAATCGAAAAACAAGAAAAAAAATAAAAATAAATAAAAACACTCACACACAGCACGGAGGGAATGCCAGGGAACCCCTGGGAGTGAGGTTGCACGCAATTTAAGCCGAAATTAAAGAGTTTTGGCACTCTAAAATCAGCTAAGCGAGAAAAAAATGGCTAGAAGAAAACTCAGCACCCATCTTAGAGGCTGCTTTACCACCACAATACTCTTTTTTTTCTGTCTACAGCACACATTAAGGGAGTAGGAGAGGCAATATTCTTCAAGGCATCCTTGAACTTAAGAAACCAGTACAATTCAGTTGTTTGAGTGCATTGCTGCCTGGACTACTACAGGGATTGGTTTCAGAGTCCTTCTAGTTCATTGCCTCCTAGAGATGGAAAGAAGTTTGTGCAAGAAATCATAGATCTTGGTACATATTTAGTTCTGGAAAACCTCAGTCAGCTTATCTTCTGTAATCAAATAGCTATAGAAAATTAATAATGAATAATAATTAATAATTAATATTAATTACTATCGATTTGCCTGTCAAAAATTACGGCAATACAATTTGAAGCCTGGCAATGCTGTTTGCCACACAAAGAGATGCTCTCCCCCCTCTAAATTGCGGGCCTCGCGATGAGCGCCTTCGTTGATGCGAGCCTCAGCCTACTTTTTTTCCCCTTATCTCCCTCCCCTTTGTCTCTTTCCCGCCCTCTCTTACCTCTGTGTCTCTCCCCCACTATCTCCCCTGTGTCTTTTTCCACCCCACTCCCTCCCCTGTGTCTTTTCCACCCTCTCCCCCCTCAAGCCTGTCATGCACGGGCCTTGCGATGAGCGCCTTTGGCACTCTTCGCATGGCCTGCAATGAGCGCCAGTCATGTATGGGCCTTGCGATGAGCCGAAGGGCTCATTGCGAAGCCTGCAATGAGCGCTGAAGACCTTTGGTGTTCTGCACTCATTGCAGGCCCGTCAAACCAGTCATGTACGGCGTCGCGAAGAGTGCCACAGACTCTGCAAAGCTCTCTTGACCCAGTAGCACTGCAGGGGTTGGCAGCTCAGTTAATTAACTGCACCTAAGATTTCTCCTGAAGTACAGGAGGCCTTCTAAAGGACTAATTGTTTATAGTTGAGTCTGGACAATGACACACACAATGAGGCAGCAGCACCCTCCTATTGAGCAGAGTGGATACATGGAAATCTATAGGCTCTACAGGCCAGTGACTTTACAAACTATTGGACTATTTGTTTTGCTCCACCCAGGTTTAGCCGATGAGAGCCAGTTAGTGAGGAATCTGTTTATTTCTTAAGATAGTGATTCAGTGGAAGCTAGGACTATAATTTTCTTTGTTTTGTTTTAATCTATTAATTAAATAAGTGGTTTATCTGTGGAATTCTCTACCAAAGGAGGGGGTGACAGCAGATTCGATAGTTAACTTTAAAAACGGGGGGGATATATATTTGAGTAAAAAGGGCATTCAGGGTCATCCTGGATAACTAGAGAGGGGGGTTGATCCAGGGGAGTCCGGTTGCCAGTATCTGGGGTCAGGGAGGAATCCCCCCCCCCCCCCCCTTAAGACAATTGGAAATATTTCAATGTTTTTTTTTTCTGTTTGCCTTCCTCTGGATCAGTTAACAACTAATCTGCATATTGCAGATCAGAGGAGCTCTAAAAAGGTTGAACTTGATGGACTAAAGTATTTTTTCAACCTCAATTGCTTTGTAACTATGTAACTTGTCACAACTGTTGATATTGTAATTAATCTTGGTTTTACAGCACTCTTCTTTATTTATCACTGACCACTGCACTGAACTCTTGTCTGGCTACCAGCTTTCTTTCCTTGACCATTTATATGAATTCTCAGGTGTTTACCATGTGTTTGATATTTGTCTGGAATCTCATGTGGCTATCATATTCCTGCCATTGATCAATGAGCTGCACTTGTGTCACTACCAGCTATCTTCTCTTGACCAACAGCTTAACCGCAAACCTGAACTTTATGCATATCACCTATTTAACTTTTACGGACACATAGCCCTATTAAATTCGAAGACCAACGTAGTGAGGCCCACAACGGCTGCGGGCTTGACATTTTGTTGAGTTATAGAGCTTTTAAATTAGACCATAGTGTGTGTTACGGGCTTGAGACGCAAGAATCAAGAATGTAAAGAGAATGCAAGCTGTAAAGGGAACGGACAAGCCGCAATCGCTCATGATTATCCAATTGCGGTAGTGTGACACAGACATTTCAGAAAATAAAAAGTGGTCTAGCCATATATGATTGACAAAGGTAGATTATAAATTTGCTTTCCACACTCCCATGCGTTGACTGTGTTATATTTTCTTTCGAATTAGCACGCAGGTCCCGGAGTTGGTGGTCAGGTTCAATTTGAGAGAGAGTAGGAGAGAGGTAGTTTGCGATTTTATTCATTCATATATATTTCATACAAGTTTACACTTAATACTTGCTTACACATATTTACAGATTACTCATATATGCAATACACATAAGAGAGGAAAGTGAAGCCAGGGTCTAGGGCTCAGGCTTTAAAGGAGGTAGCTTCAGAGGTTACTGCGGTAGGCACAGCACCAAGGGATGTGAAGTCTGCCAATGACAGATTCTATGACATCAGGGCCAAGGTGAGGAGGATGATGGCTAAGGAGGACAAGAACCATAGTGTGACCTATAATGAGTGGGAGAGGGTCACCAAGGACCTTCTGAGAACTTTGCCCGCTGCTGGAGCTTTAGGCCTGGTGCCCCAGCAGGACCCAGCCTCCATTTCAGGTGAATATTACATACAACAACATGACACCACATGTGTATCACACACACTACACATGTACATGATGACTAACAAGGACACTGACATGTCAGCTCCATGGAATTAACAAGGGATTAATTGATGCATCATTAAATCCATGAAGCTGACAAATCACTGGGCACAACAACAGTAATCAAGAAACAGAGAGGCCATTTATCGGTGTGCCCACAGAATGCAGCCGGAATCAAAATAGCGTTAGGAGCCAAGAACGATCAAGACCATAAAACAAAGAATAGATCAAATCTAGCATATGATAGCTAAACTGAGTTGCAATTAGGGGAAACACACATGTTCAAGCCTAGATGTCAGATAGTTAGGAATGAACACATAACAATGTTTTATTCATCATATTACTCCTCCTGGATATCTTCCAGCATCCAGGAGGAAGTTTGGGTCCAGTGGCTAGCCAAAGGCAGGGGCGTCAGCTCCGTCTGAGCAGGATGTGGAGGATCAAGCCCCCGCCCAGCAGGAGCTGGTGCAGGGGGAGGAGGAAGAAGGAGGATCCGAGGGCCCTGGTTTGGAGGAGGAAGAGGTAATTTGGGTGGTGGGATCACTGTCTGGACCTCCAGCAACCCCGCCGGGATTTGACCACACCATCCCCCTCCTCCAAAGACTAAGGTTTTTTACTGGGGCCCTCCAACTGGACCTACGCACAGGACAGCAGCCAGCCACCACCTCCTTTCCTCCACAGCAGTGTGCTGGCCTGGCTGCCACCACCACCGGCCACACCACCGTCAGCTTCGCCCTAGGCTCCAGCCTGGCACCAGACCCTCCCCACTCGATCACAGCCACCTCCTCACCAGGCCAGGCCCCAGAGGCCTCCACCTCGCAAAACCCCCGCCCACCACCACCACCAAGCAAGGCTGTGCATACGGAGATGCTGGTCATCATGCGCCAGCAATTGGACTGTCTTCCAGGGATCCAGGCCAACATTCCCACCAATCATGCAGAGCACATGCGTAGCCTTGCAAGGCTCAATAAGGAGGAGAGGAGGCTTCATCTTATGACTACCTACCTGGCCTGCTGCTAAGGATAGGACAGGATAGGGGCTGCGGACATGTTTTTTGTACATGTTTGTGCCTTCTTAACAGCACTCCTCAGTGACAATCTATTGGTCACAATGTTAACCTAATCTAGCCTGGCTACAGAGTCTTGGATCTTGGCCTATGTGATGGTGATATTTTGTATGTAGATGCTACCTCCCATCAAATGATCCATAATCCTCTTCTCTGTGGACATGTAGGGTTCTGTTTAACATGTCACCAATTGATGGTCATTGATGAATGCTGTTGAGAAGTGATGCTGCAGTGCCTATATTAGTTAAGGCCTTATTTGGTAGGCTTTGTCTTTTCCTTTCTTCTCTGCAAGCGTTGTGGAGGAAATGTATAAGGTGTAAGGTTTTCCCAGTGCCTCTCATGTAGACATTCCTTCAATGACAGCCCCCTTAACATGCAACTCCCACAATCTTAAAGCTATCATATAGCCAGCTATCTCATACATGATTGCTGTTAGCTTACATGTAGACTAATATTGCTATGGCGGTAAACTTGCAAAGTGTCACAATGGCATGTTAATGACAGCCAGCATTAATATTGGGCACCACTGAAGCATGTGATCCTGACCTCAATATCGGTCTAAGAACAGATCCTTGTGTCTGATGTAAGTGACATTGAATCTGGCTGCTGAGCTTTGTGTCCTCTCCGTATTAATGGGTATTTTCCCATATTTCTGATTATCCAGAGACCTAGCTAATAGTTAGTAATGCTTGCAGATGGAATCAGGTGAGTTGGTATATTGTTACAGTTACAGTATTTAGCACTATACTGTATATGCCTGTTGATTATGTTTTTGTATCCTCCTCTGCCTTTTTTTAGTTGACCACTTTTTTCTTTTGTTTTTTTTTGTCACCTCACTGTATGTGTGAAACTGGATTGGATTACAAAGTCCAAAGGTTGAGTCACCTGTTCATTGAGCAGATCTAGACAAGTTGTAAGTGCTATGCACATTAATGGTTTCTTCAATTTAAATGTTTAGTGATTTCTGATGATCCTTTTTTTCATCAGATTCCGGTTGCAGTGGTGTAGTGACCATATGTGACCCTGGTAGGTGCTATGCATTATGTTTATTCTAGATTATCATATTACCCCCTGTAGGTATCCCATTTTCCCCCCATAATAGCCTCTTGCTTTCTCGAGATCCACCCACACCACACCCATGATATTATTGACCATTTCTGATTGTGCTCTGTGTATAAAATAAAGATTTGTTATACCATTCTAATCGTTTCAGTGTGTTTTCAATGGTTGCAGTTATGGGACATCCACATGCATCACATTAGTGTCACATTTCTATGTATGTAAACTATGAGTCCTAGTTAACATGTAATAGATCAATACATATAAAAAGAATAATAGTCATAGTAGCAATAGATATCATATAATACTAACTATCAAATATAATAATAACTAGAAAATTGCCCGTCAAAAATGATGGGAATAAAATTGTAAGGCTGGCAATGACACAATGTGAGGCTTTTGCTCCTCTGAGCACCATTTGTGTTGCACACTCTGACTGCCATTGGTTTAATTTTCAAAGTCCTGCATGGCCGGCATTGTTCGTCTAAGTGTTACTGTCTCCGGCGTCGTGTATTTTCTAAGTTCTGTGTGCCTGGCCTTGCTGAGCCTCGTTTTCATCACATTTCAGAATTTTACTTTTTTTCGGCCGCCGTTTTTTGCCTCGCTTAGTCGATTTTCGAGCGACGAAAAATGCCAAATATGGCTCCAATTCATTTGCAACTTCACACTCAGGCTTCCTGGCTCTCCCCCTGTGCTGTGTGTGAGTATGTTATTATATTTTTTTATACATTTTTTTGGTGTTTTTTTTGGTGTTTTTGAGTCACGTGTTTGAACCAACTGCATGCATCAACTGCTTGCCTCGCTTTGCGAGGTTCGCAATGCAATGAGTACCTTCGGCACTCATTGCATTCTATGTCCCACGTGCCTCAACTGCTCGCCTCACTTCGCAAGGTTTGCAGTGCAATGAGCTCCTTTGGCGCACATTGCAGCCTAAGTCCCGCGAGGCTCGCAAAGCGTGTTGACAACTCGCAGTACGACAACTATATAAATGATAACGGGGGTAATACACAGTCCAAGTCCAATTAGTGATACTGTGGAGTATGAACATTCCCTTGAGGGCCTAAAATGAATATGACAGGTGACACTGGAGTAGGTTCCTTCTCTAGTGGACTGTAATTTGTCTGACCTCGCTGCTATGACCTGCCCACCGAGAAGAACCCTACATGGTAAAGCTCACAGCTTCATTGCAGTACACAACCCCTTCACCACCACCACCACTACTTAGCAATGCTGAAGGGGACCAGGGAAACATACACCACACTAATCTACTGTCACCCATCAGGAGGAGCTGCAAAAACACATGGAGGCGTGGCAGAGGCACGTGGATCAACAGCTAACTCACCTCCATCAGGGGTAATCTCCTCAATACCCAACCTGGTAAATCCCATGACATTTCCGGTGGCCATGTGCCTAGATGTAAAGTAATTCACATTTGGTAACCTTGCATTATGTTCTGCTATTCATCAATTTACATTAGTGTGGGTTGCTAAGTAGTGGTGGTGAAGGGGCTTGCATACTTAAATGAAGCTGTGAGCTATACCATGTAGGGCCAGTGTAGGTGGGCAGAGATAGCAGAGAGGTCAGACAAATCATAGTCCACTAGAGAAGGAACTGGCAACCCAGTCCCGTATCTTTGGCATGCAAACCTTGTAGAACAGCACAAGCAGAGACCTTGCTGCAGTCCATAGAGTCACAGAGAGTTGGACATGAATGAAAGACTGAACAACAAATATAAAATGCTCCCCGAATTAATTCATATATGTAATGTGGTGGTGAAATATGGCCACTATTTGTGTTCCCAAATGTAGATGTGATGATCGAGATGTATATGCAATTATATTTATATTTTAGGGTTCACAATAGAGCCTCTGTGAGAAAGGGTTAATATGACAAGAGTTTCATGTTTTAGGGTTGCTATTTAATCAAGTAGTGTGTCTTTAATTGCTTTCTGCATGTTGCAGCATGGCTTTTCATATTGGCATATGCATGACCATTCCAACATATGGTAAAAGAAAAAACTTTTTTAAATGCATTTTTTTATTTGGTGATTATTCTGCAAGTAATTCTAATGCCTTTCCATGCTTTTCCTACATTTGAAAGTAAACTGGTATGTTTATACTGTCATTTATAGTGTTTAAAAGTTGTCTGTAAACCCTTTGAGGGTCCTATTTGGAGCCAGTAATGTCTTGGCCTCCATTTGCAGGTTAAGGGCTTACGCGCCATGGCGTCTTCGGAAATGTGTTGCAATATAATAGCGAAATTGGAACCTTGCAGTTACGGGCTTGACAGAACAAAAGATTTGTGGGTGCAAAGTTCCACGTTCCACTTCCTGTAGGCTTTTTTCGGCCTTGAGCTGTCAGTCGTGAGCCGCTTGGGGACAATTTAATAGCCGCAAATCTTGCGGGCTACGTTATGGGCTACGGATTTACACATTGAGGGAATTTAACAGGGCTAACGTTCCACTAGTCTGAATTCTCCAATGCACACCACTTACTTGCTCTTGATTAATGGTAAATGTGGTTGCAAGCTTCTCTTGACAGTGACTTACTTGAAATATGCATGTGTCTGCCAATTATTTGCACCAGATCACTGGCCTAGACTCTTGCATATCAACCTTGACTGGTCAAGACCTGAGTGGAGTTATATGACTTGCTACACACCAAATGGCCATTGCAAATAGTGTTCACCTGCACCCTATACATGGCGAGAGAGAGAAAATGACAGAGATGTGGTTCCTAACAAATATTGATCATTTTGGTAAATTGCCTTTAAAACAGAACTGTATTATAAATATTTTATTCTTAGTATACATGATGGTCTGATAGATAAATTATATTGATAGATTCTTGTGCCTTGTGATAAAACTCTCTTGTCTTAATCAAACTTTAGTGCCTGTCGTTTTTGTGTGCCAGAAGCATAGATGTCTTTGTAAAAGACATTTTAATGTCAAACTAAATCTTAAGTATGTATCAGTGAACTGGTTGAAGACAGAAATAAATTAGCTACAAATGTATTATCAAGCTAAAAAGGATCACATTCCATAAAGTAGGCTTCCAACTGTGAATGTGCAGTTACTTTGCATAATATATGGATAATAAGGCAAATGAAAAGTAAATTTAAAGTGAGGCAGGAAATGTTATAGAACAAAAATAACCACAGCATTTGCAATTATTTAAGACTGCAGGTAAGTTTGCTAATGTGTACTCTGTAATACATCCTGTACATTCATTTAAATAGACAGGTTGTCTATTATTAATACAATATTTGATGACAACATCCTCCTAGCAACATGAGCTTGCATTTTTATCTATTAAATGAAGCAGGAATTCAGCAGTAGCAACATTATTGTATCATGTATTGCAAACACTAAGCCAATCTAAGACATTGGCATCATCTTGTATGGGACAAATTTGAATGAAGTATTCTCTGACAACTCTTTTTACTATATGTATGTATTTGAGTTAAATTGTTGTCATACACTTTTATTTTATTTGTGTACAATTCCATTTTTTACATTATTACAATACAAGACTATATATATACTAGCGAGTTGCCCGTCAAAAGAATGACGGTCAATACTATTTTAATACTGGGAATGCTGTTTGCCACACAATGTGAGTCTTTGACACTCTTAACCTTTTTGTTATGTAGAAAGAAGTACAACAATTATAATAACTTTTATTTTATTTTGTTAACAGTCAACTTGTCTTTCAACAACCTGTAAACAATAATTTTTTAACCATATTCAAATTTTTAATCGGCATGTATGAAGGAATAATGTCACAATAAATGAAGTTTGTATGAATAATTATTTGTAAACAATTACATAAATGCTTAGATTTGGAACATTAGTGAACCATTTTTATTAACAATACTAACATTTTTAAATCTGAGGTATAGATGAGTATCATAAAATTAGGTCAACTTTATATGAATGAGTATATGAAACCATTTGTTGGTTTGTAACATGCAACTTTTATTTAAAGTACTGTTAAACCACATAGGTATTGAATCCAGAGGAAGGCAAACAGTAAAAAAAAAAAACATGAAAACTTAGCCAGTTGTATCAAAGAAGGGAAAAAAATAATTTCTTCCTAACCCCATTAACTGGAGATTGAATTACTCCCTGGATCAATACTATGTATTTAATTATACATTTAGTTTTTACAACAAATGATCATCCTCCTACCAACATTATTCCTTAATTATATACAATGAAACAAATTTTGTGACATATGCAAAAACTATTTTAACATTACAAACAAAAAGTTAATGTATTCAACTATAAACACTATAATAGTAATAAAAAGCAAAGTAACTGTTTTAATCCCGGCAAAAGGCCACTTCCAAGACATTCCAATACTTTTTGTTTTTGCATGTCCAAGTGGTTCCCTTAAGAAGAGCCCAGCAGACTTTTAATTTTGTCCATGGGATATAAAGACTGTTAACATTGTTGTTATTGTTTTTTCCATTTTTTTTGTTATTGTTGTAGTTTTGTAAAATTGTACATAGAGTTTTGTATGTGAAATAGTGGTCCTCTAAAAAAAGGCCAAGTCACGTTAAATTTCGGCCTTGAAATGAAACCATTATTCTCTATTTTTTAAAACCTCATGGGTTGTCTTTAATTGAAGCTTTAATATCATCTGGATTTGTGCACCTTGAAAAAGCAACATAGAGTTGTCCATGTGCAAAAAAGAGGATCCTGTTGAAAAATACCCACAGACTAAAAAGTTTGTCCTTGGGATTTATTTATGGTCATGGCAAATGCCATGATAACTGGAAATTGTCTAATTTGAAGGTCAAACGGCAAACCACTCTCACTTGGAGCCAAATACATTTTTGGTATAAAAATTTGTTCACTTTTATGGGTACCAGTCATAATTTCTGAATGTATGAAATGATCTTTTAAATTGTGCACAATTAATCTGGTTCCATTACAAAGTCCTTTTTTGGATTCATGTTTCTCAATAGCATGACAATTGCCCCTTTTTTTAATTGCAAAACATGTGGTGGCATTCCAGATGGGTTAAAGAATTAATACATTCCATACTAAAAGTAGATTCACTGTCTGAACTGTAATAATTCCTTTGGGGTGCGTTGATGAATTTTAAATTTTCGTTATTTAGATTCAAGGGCCCTCATTCAATTGCGATTTGGCCAATTGAATAGTGCTCTAAATAAGCACATAACATATATTTTTTAAAGAAGTTTTTAGTTATTGAAAACCTTGCTTTTAGATAGATGCTTACTAAGTAAAAACTTACTTAAAAAAATATGTTATGTGCTTATTTAGACCCCTATTCAATTGGCCAAAATAGCAATTGAATGAGGGCCAAGGCATCTATATATTTGGATGTTAATATCACTTTGTTTGCAATGTCTGAGTAATCATCGTTATTGAGAGTGCTTAGAAAGATTATCGATATGAGTGATTCCTTGCAAACATCAATTGCGATTTGGCCAATTGAATAGTGCTCTAAATAAGCACATAACATATATTTTTTAAAGAAGTTTTTAGTTATTGAAAACCTTGCTTTTAGATAGATGCTTACTAAGTAAAAACTTACTTAAAAAAATATGTTATGTGCTTATTTAGACCCCTATTCAATTGGCCAAAATAGCAATTGAATGAGGGCCAAGGCATCTATATATTTGGATGTTGATATCACTTTGTTTGCAATGTCTGAGTAATCATCGTTATTGAGAGTGCTTAGAAAGATTATCGATATGAGTGATTCCTTGCAAACCATTTGTGATGGAATTTCGATGGTGTCATTGGGTAAATAATTTATTTGTGGATGTTTTCCTTCTCCAATTTAAATGAGCCAATCATTGAATTTGTGTTGGCCTCCAGATCTCATATTTAATTCTAATTTGAGGTGTGTAAATATTTTACACAGTTTACTTACTAAAATCTCCTCCTAACAACATCACCTTTCCACCAAATGGCAAATTATTATCCATCACTTCTTTTAAGAATGTATCAATACATTGCAAGGCATGACATGACATTATTGTTGCCTCATCTATGATAATTAATTTACTTTTTTCATTTTTTTTGCTCGTAAAGAATTCAGTCCAATATCTGACACTGATGTTTCTAAAATGGGAACTGGCAGTTTAAATCCACTATGCACAGTTCTGCCACATTCTGCAACAAAAGTGTGGCAATTCCAGTTGTTGCAAATGGCATTGCTATTTGACCCTGTGCTCGAATGTAACTCATCAAACATTTGTACAGATACGTTTTTCCTGATCTAGCAGGGCCATCTAGATAGACGGTCTAACGATAACGGTCTTTGACCATTTCATCATCTGTAGCATTTGTAATGGTATTAAATGCTTTGAAATTGTAAAGTATTTAAAGTTGCCAGTTTTTCTTGTATTTTTTTTGTTGAAGCTCAGTGTCATAATCATCAAAGTTGATGTCATCTATAAGTCCTGGATCAAGCTAATTAAAACTTGCCCAATTTAATCCATGAGCAAGAAATATTTCTTGAATTTCCATTAGCGCTTTTAAAAGTGCAATGGGCTCATAGTAATGTTTTAAGAAGTCTTCAGACATATTTAATTTAAATGTTTCCCACAAAGCAAATGCACCAGGTACATTGCAAAAGATGCAAATGAATGCAAATTGTTCTCTTGCTTTGGATTTTGAGATAGTGCTGCTTCTACCAGACACCTCTCCCATTCTGTATCATCTGCTATGAAGTTTTGATGTCTTGCAGCTAATAGGAAAGTATCGTAAACTATGTCATTTACTGTGCATAAATGTTCATAACTTTGTGCACCGGGAACATGTAAAAGTAGTAATCTTAAGCTGAAACGTTCAATGTCTCTTGGACTGAAGGTATAAATTTGTGGTATAATTTCATGAGTATCTCTTTTTCGTTGTCACCATTGGCCATTTACAAATACATAGTGATATGGAATCTAAATGTATAAAAAGTGTCTGGCCTCAGTGTCCTGGCAGTTTAATTGAAACCAAGCAGTAAGCGTTGATTCTCAATGTTAACTTTGGGCTAAGGCAGTTCTTTCATTGCCTGCAGTAAAGCAAGCAAACTGACTGTGTGGCAAATGGATAGCTAATCGATACACAGCACACAGCTAATCGATACACAGACGCCACATTGCTTCTGGAGCACTGACATAGCGAGCATCTAAACTAAACTGTTCTTTAGTTAAATCATGTATTAATGAATTGAGTTTTATTTTGAATACTCTTGCCACTAAATCTGGTCGGTCAGAAGTATTTTGGCCAAGATTCATATTTTCCTTGATCTCTGGCCATTGTGGATTACATGTGACTGTAATGAATAGATCTGGTTATCCAAATTTTATTACAATAGCCATGGCATCATTATATCTTTCTCGCATATTGCGAGGAGATCCTTGGAAAGTGGATGGCAAAATGATTGCTCTTCCAGCTGGAATGTCTCTGTTGGTAGCCAATTCAGCAACATAATCCATCAATCCACAATATTGTTCTATGCAAAGCTTTTTTTGTTCAAATTTGATAACAATTAGATTATTTGCTTGTAGATAGGAATCAATAATCCATTGTTGTGTGAGTTTGCCCCCACATAAAATAGGATTAAAATTACCCCGAATAGCAGTTTGTGCCACTTTATATCCCAGCATAGAAATATTTCTTCTAACACAAACTTTACTATTGGGATAACTTTGCAATTGTAATTTTGGTTCCCATCCATTTGGAATGAAAATGGGATATGTCATTGGATCCAAATTAATATATTTATATTTATAAAAGATTGGTCTTCATTGCGTGGATATATTCTAATATACCGCTGTTCACATCCTCATTTTTAAAGACCATGGCAATCTCATTTACTGTTGGTAAATTATACCGTATTTGATCAGTATTGCGATCTATTTTTAAAACCATATTTGCTCTTGGCATTGGCAATTGATGTCTTTGAGCATGTTGCTGTTGTTCTTTTTCAACCTGTGCTAATTGTTTGTATGCTTGACTTCATGGGTTTTTGACCATAATTTTTATCTAGCTGTTCAAAGATGATGCACAAACACCGTTTATTTTCTGGAAGCCTCATCCATTTTTAAACAGCTTCCATTGTATCTAAGTCAAATAACTGTGCAAATTTCCTTTGCTCTCCTTCGTGTGGGTGTAAATGTGAAGTGCAGTAGTACATTTGTCCTTGAACACTGAAACAATATGGGTTCGTGTAACCTCGTTTTAATTTTTTTGTTTAGCCGATTTTCAAGTGCCAAAACTGCTTAAATTCGGCATAAATTTGCGTCTCACCTCACTTCAAGACGTCCTGGCTGTTCTCCCATGCTGTGTGTGATGTTTTTGTTGTATTTGTTTTTGTATTTTTTGTGTTTTTCTTGTTTTTTGATTTGCTCGGTTCGGCCATTAACTTCGTAATTTTTCCTATGTCGTATTTTTTTTTCTGAAGTGCTGCGTCTCGTAATTTTTTTTTCTATGTCCGGCGTTCGTCAAATACTGGCAGCCTAAGGCTACCCTGCGTTTTGTAAGTGTTTGGAGGCTAAGTCTCGTGTGTTTCATTACCTCCACTGCTCGCCACAAGATCAGCTCGAGCCACGAGATCAGCGTCAAAGGTGCTCATTATGGGGCTCACGATGAGCACCGCGAGTGGGAAAGGCTTGCAGTGAGTGCCGAAGTTATTAATAAATATTTTAAAAAGGAGAGGACCTAATACTGAACCCTGAAGAACCCCACTTACCACATTAGTCCAATTTGAGTATGTTCCATTTACAACAATCCTTTGCATCCTGTCTTTTAGCCAGCGCTCAATCCATGAGCAGATATGTACTGCAATTCCTGTATCCCTTAGTTTGCTCAATAGTCTCCCATGTGGCACTGTATCAAAAGCCTTTGCAAAATCCAAAAAGACTGCATCCACTGAGTTGCCTTAATCCAAGTTCCTACTAACCTCTTCATTGAAACTAATTAGGTTTGTTTGACATGACCTATCCTTCATAAATCCATGTTGTCTCCTACTTATAATCTTGTTTAAATAGACATGTTCTTGTATATTATCCCTTATTAACCGTTTTAAAAGTGTTCCCACTATAGAAGTGAGGCTTAGAGGTCTATAATTTCCATGAATTCTTTTTGCTTCCTTCTTAAAAATAGGTATCACCTCTGCATTTCTCCAGTCATCTGGTAGAAACTAATTAGATTTGTTTGTTGACTCCTACTTATAATCCTGTTCAAATAGACATATTCTTGTATATTATCCCTTATTAACCCTTCTAAAAGCTTCCCCACTACAGAAGTGAGGCTCACTGGTCTATAATTCCCCTGATTTGCTCTTGCTCCCTTTTTAAATATAGGTATCACATCAGCTTTTCTCCAGTCATCTGGTAGAGACCCTGTGTTGAGTGAATCTTGAAAAATTAAATATAATGGTTTGGATATTACAAAACCCCCTTCCCTCAGTGCCCTTGGATGTATTCCATCAGGACCTTTCGCTTTGTTAACATTTATTTTTTCCAACCTCTTTTGGATTTCTTCCTGCGTTAACCAATTATTTGGTGAAGGAAGTGCAGCCCCATTTTGTTGCAGTGACCCAACCATTGGTACCTCCCTTGTGTATACCGAAGAAAATAACCTATTTAACTCATCTGCCTTTTCCTGGTCACTAATTGTCAGACAGCTTATGTTCTTATAGCTTCCATCCTGGCCTTCTTCCCATTAATATATTTAAAAAATAATTTAAGGTTAGTCTTACTCTCCTTTGCAACTAACTTTTCATTTTCAATTTTAGCCAGTCTAATAGCCCTTTTGCAAGCCTTGTTGATCATGTAAAGCATCCTTTGCCCCCTCTTGTTTGTATAATTTAAATGCCTGTTTTTTTTACTCCTCATCTTCATATTTAAGTCATTATTAAGCCACATGGGTTGTGATTTACTCCTATTTTTTTTCCACATGGTATATGGTGATAAATATGTATATTTAGTAAGGATTTGAACATTGTCCATTTATGTTCAGAATTTTTACCTGCCAGTTCTCTGTCGCAGCCTATACTTTGTATTGCTGCCCTTAGACCGTTAAAATCTGCCCTTTTAAAATTTTGAGTTTTTGTTGGCCCCTTACAGTTATGTTTTTTAATACAATCTCAACTGAGAGTACGTTGTGACCATTGTTTTCCAAAGGTTGCCCTATTTAAACATTTGATACTATATCTATTTTATTTGTGATAACTAAATTCAAGATAGCCTCATTTCTAGTAGGTTCTTGTATAACTTGGGCCAGATAATGATCCCTGAGTGTACGCAAGACCTTGCTCCCCTTAGCTGAACTGCTGGTCTCATTTATCCAATTTATTTCAGGGTGGTTAAAATCTCCCATTATTAAAACTTGACCATGCTTAGCTGCATTTCCAATCTGTAACAATAATTGCATATCCTCACTTTCAATTATATTTGGGGGTTTATAGCATACTCCTACCACTATTCTTTTAGAATTTGCTCCTCCACTATTTAACTCTACCCACAAAAAATTAATCATTACTGCTAGTTTCACCATAAATATCTTCTCTGACTATAGGCTTAAACTCAGACACAACAACATTAGAGGTACTCAATTTGAGAACGGACAATACCTAAAGTAGGTTTTTTCTATAGGTCTGGTTACCTACTCAGAGAGCAACCTTTTAGCTAACTTGTGCCCTTCACAGGGAAAAATATCCTGGAGTATATCAGTCTGGTCTCACTCAAAAGAATGACCCAGCCCCAAAATACTAAAATTCTACCCTGAACAGGAGAAATAGAAGAACCCAGACACGTTTTGACCTCTGTGGGCCTCGTCATTGAGGTGCAGCTTTACTCCCTAAGGCACAGTGAGCACCTCTACTCTTTTTGCATACATTTTCCTCACCTTATGTGTGATAGGGGGAACCAGACGTGGACTCCTTGTTCACTGTTTTGAGTGAGACCAGACTGATATACTACTGGATATTTCTCCCTGTAAAGGGCACAAGTGAGCTAAAAGAGGCTGCTCTCTGAGTAGGTAACCAGACCTATAGAAAAAACCCACTGAGGTATCGTTTATTCTCAGATGAGCATACTCTTTTTGCTTAAATTCAGGCTTAACATACAGACATATTCCTTCTCCTCTTTTATCATAGGTTATAACCATCCAGGTTAACAGTCCAGTCATGTGATTCGGCCCACCACGTTTCAGTAACGCTTATTAAATCCCATTTCTCATTAACTGCTAATAATTCTAACACTCCCATTTTTCCTGGTAAGCTTCTGGCATTAACAAGCATACACTTTATGTAGTTCTGAAATGCCTGCCATTGTACTTGAGTTACCTAGTAATACCTCCCTATTGACTAACCCTCCAACATCTCCTCCCCCTTGACTAGTTATTAGTTCCTTACCCTCTCTACACTTTCTGCCCCATTACTTTTATCTAGTCCATCCACCACCAACTAGTTTAAAAACTCCCACAGCAGTTCTACCATCCTATCCCCTAGCACACAAGCTCCCTCATCATTAAGTTGCAATCCATTCCTGCTATAGAGATTGTACCCAAGTAAGAAGTCAGCCCAGTGCTCTAAAAACCCAAACCCTTCCTTAATGCACCACATTTTTACCCACGCATTAACCTCCCTAAGCTCCTTCTGCCTCCCTGGGCTAGCACGTGGCACGGGTAATATCTCAGAAAATACTACCTTGGAGGTCCTTGCCATCAGCTTGTTACCTAGTTCTATAAAATCATTCTTTAGGACACTCCATCTTCCAGTAACTTTGTCATTGGTATTATGTACCAAGACCACCGGTTCATTTCCAGCCCCTCCCAATAATTTATCTACCGATCCACAAAATGCCGAACCCGAGCACCCGGGAGATCGCAAACTGTTCAGTTGCTGGGATCTAAGTGACAAATCATCCTGTCTACCTTCTTAATAATAGAGTCCCCAATCACCAAAATCTTTCTCTTGCTTTGCCTATGCTGCCCTCCCTCTCCTCCAGTAGAACTGTTCTCCCGGCTGTTAGAGGGAACAGCTCTATCTGGCATTGCCATTCCTGTAAGGACATCCCCAACAGTTTCACTCAATCTGTTGGTGTGTGCCAATTCAGAACTGGCCTTCCTCCTCCTCCTGTTCCTCCTGCTTCCCCTTCTAACTGTAACCCAGCTACCTCCCTGGACATTCTTACTATCCCCAGCTCCACCCTCCATGCTAGGCCCAGCTAAACTGTGCTCCGTGAGCACCAACTCCCTTTCCAGTGTAGCAATATCACTAAGTGCTGCAATTCTTCTCTCCAGTTCTCTAATTGAGTTTCAAGATAGGCAACATGCACACACCTCTCACAGCGGTATGGACTCTGGATTAGCTGTTCCAGTAGTTCATACATGTGACAGGATGCACACTGTGTGAGTTTGTCACTGGACTGAGTCATAATTACAAATTACAGTGAGGGAAAAAAATGTATAAAGCACTACAATGTGCTCCCCTTTTCTTTGCACTCCCTCCTTTTATTTAAACTCTGACACTTATACAACAACTGCACTTGACACTCACCTGCCCACTAATCACTGCACAAGAACCCAAACACACTTTACTGTTTAGGAGAAATCACAGAACAGAGGCAAATAGACCACACAAATCCACACACTGATATAGTTTTACACAGACAAAACCACCCCCCCCCCCCATGCTGCAGACTAATTACTGCACAAGTACACAACACGTACTGCTCATAAGAAATCACAAAACAGAGGCAAATAAAACACAAAAAGCCACACACTGATATTGCTTTACACAGTCAAAACCACCCCCACCCCCTCAGCTGCCAATAATCAATGGACAAGTACACAACACACTTTACTGCTCAGGAGAAATCACAGAACAGAGGCAAAACATCTAAACATTATTTTATTAACGAGTGCTTAAAAACTCTGTTTTCACTTACTCAAACCTTCCAAACATACTTCTGTTGGTACCAGATGTACAAGCCACTTACAGACTGTTCCACATTTTTTAAATGCTACTTACTACAAATAGCTAGTATATCTAGTACCAATAGAAACACTGTATGCATGAGCTGTGAGGGCAGACATTTGTAGGGACTGTTTGGAAGGTTTGATTAAGTGAAAACAGAACATTTAAGCACTTGTTAATAATATGTTGTTTAGATATATAAACAAATACCTAGGTAGTATATTTTATATTAAAACAGGGAAACTTTCATATACCTTTAATGCTAGCCCACATCTAAGCCATGCTACACCTGATTCACACCTCTGCTGAAACATGTTAATCAGCAAACATGCACCTAAACTAATACACTTGATAATAACTATGAAATTCAAAAAAATATATATTCTGTAGAGATGTTGATTGGTTTCAATTATCAGAAGCCATTTTTGCAAGTACCAGCATCACAAATATGAAAAGTCTTACAGATACCTAGTAATGTAATCCCTGGGTACGTAGCTGCAATAAGAACCCAATATTTTGTATAAAGTACTAGATGCCTTGCCAATAGCAATGTTATGAGTCCATTAAGTCATTTTACTTCAAAGACTATGAACCGAAAAAAGAATATTTTGTTCAATAAACTACCGTAGTAATTTGTAACCTGTAAATAGAGCTTATAGTTGTACATTGGAAATGTTTTTGGTAAGGAAAAATAACTCACAAAATAAAATAAAATAAAATAATATGTGTTTGTCACTATTTGCTTTCTTTTTGTGACTTATATTTGCCCTACAGGAATGCACCAAAGCTGAAATATGCAGTACCTGAATTCCTATCAATTCATACCAAGTAAATTGAGTCTCTCATCTTTAATGAGCAGAGTATAGAAAAGATAGACTTTGTCACAGAAATTTTCTTGAGCTTTAGCTAAAGTAGACATGAGGCCTTTCTTGTCTTTCTCATACGTATTTAGTTGTAATGTATTTGCATTGGAAAAATGTATTTCAGCACGATGGCAATGGAATAACGGCCCGTGTTTTGTTTGCCACAAGAGTTGGTATTTGTCTGTTGGCAGTTGCTCGGTGGCAGAGATACAGTATATTACTGTGTGTGTGAAAGAATGACCATACAATAGGATGGAGCTACAGCTCACACAGGTTAGACATAAAAACGTTTAGCAATGGATAACATCACCTCTGTGTATTCAAAATAGAAGTTTAAGCTCTAACTCAGGTTAGAGTAGTAAGGTTTTTCGTTCAAAAAACGGTACTTGATATGGGGAAAGTATTCAAGGTATCTGATCCACATCTATGTTAATTATATATATGCTTAATTTATTACATGATTTATTTAATAAAACTAGATGAACAATATGTAGACATACTAACTTGTCTAACTGATTTCAAGGACCCAGTCGCACACTGTCTGGTGATGCTGATCACCTTGGTGTGGGAAACCACTCCTGGTGACTGATAATGTATTAAGCAATTGTGGTATTATTCCAACCGATACATTATTGTAGAATCTGTTAATGATTTTTCTCAGCTCTCTATGCATTAAAGACATATAAGCTGTTTCTTAATGGTTGGAACTTTCTAATCACATTTGAAAATATCCAAGTGGACTGCCATTTCTCGCTGAGTTGTTGCTGACAAAATATAATTTATCTAAACTATTTTAAACTTATAGACACTACAGTAAAGCTCCTAGCAAAACTATCTTTATCCCCTTGGGTGTTTTTAAGGTACTGAAAAAAGTCATGGAGAATATGAATGCTGGGAAATGTTTCAAACTTTAGCACCAAGGCATTTATTTAATAAGGCAGAAAATGTCAAGTCAGATATGCTACTATTGTGACAACTAATATTAGAGAAATAAACTTTATGGTGCATACTGTAATTACCACTCAACAACAACAACGAACGAGTACTTGTAAAGTAATATTTTATTATGATTTTCCTTTCATTATGAACATATTTACATTAAACATTGGACAGATTTTGAATTATTTACTTACCATATTCGCCTTAAATTATAATTTTATGGAAATGTGAAAACTGAGAATATAAATAAAGTATAAACCTTTGGTCTTAGAAAATATTAATAAAATTATAGGCCCCAAGTAGGTTTGTTTTGTTATTTTACATTCCACAGTGCCATCTAGTTGCAATCAAATTCTATTTATATCAAGACCAGATAACGTACATTTTACAGTATTGCAGGTACATTCTCTTTACATTTCTGGCAGCTCAATATAATATAATACAATTTGCATAATGTACAGTATTACTGAAAAATCACAGCAAAGCTAAGATCACTTAATGGAGAAAATATGAAAACTATATAGCAATTATTAGCAAATGTCATTTCTTCCATCCTGTAAAACCTTTATAAAACCAGCAATCTCAGACATGCATTTATAAGAATCATGATGGATAAGAAAATCTTTTAAAAAAATGTTCAAAGCAATTTGACATATTTCTCTTTTGTTACATACATTTTGTTATAAAAAACAACAACATTATTAGGATATTATAAAATTAAAACTTCCTTTAAAGGGCCAGTTAATTCAGTACAACTTGGAGCAAGCCATTGTAAAGTTCTCATAAAACCATGTTAAAATACTTTTTGAATTCTTTTTTTACAGAGAGATTTATAAATGAAATGTCTGTTTACATGAGACTCTGACAAGCCCCCAGACAAACCCACAAAAGCAGCTCCGTGCAGGGAGCATAAGCAGAAATAGAGTTAACCCTTCACAAATTCATATGTGCAGATAAAGACTGCTGGAACCAGCTAAAAATTACATTTGTTGGTTAATATGTCATGGAGAAATCTTTGTCTTCACCGAGCCTTCACTACTCAGTGTCGGCAGGTATTGTTAATCATGGGACAGTCAGTGGTGTCTTTGTAAACAGACCTAAGACTGTCGATTTTTAGCTGTTATTAGTGTAATTTAAAAAAAAGAATAGATCATTTTAACATATAAACGTGTGCTCTTTCACACCATGAAAGCACTTATAGTGAGGTAAATGGCCCTTTAAACTCTGCAAAATATGCATTTTTATTAAAAATACATGATCAAATTTCAGTTCATTCTCATTCATGGTTACAAACTAAATACATTTAATGTTACAAAAATATATAGCAAATAGGGTATAAGAAAAAATATAGCTATCAGCACAGACTTTATGAATAGATGTTATTTAAAATAATGCATTTACATACAGTAAATTTGTATTGAAGTTTCTATTTTTGTCTACCAATCAGTTGTTCTGATCCTCCTGCTAATAACTCTTTGGGGTTTTGCACATGCTCTGTCTGAATCTTTCATTTGCTTTTGGATTGAAAACCATGTCCAGTTATTTAAAGTGCCATTTCATTTAATTAATCTTATCAGACTGTCAACTATAAATGATTCATTCACAAAGATTAACAATGATTATACTCTAATGAAACAATAAATGTAATGTCCAGTAAAGACATCTGACAGTCAAAAAAGCTCATTTCAGTGTAAGCTTAATTTAGTATTTTTTTTAAATAACAACCAAATGATAAACTATCGCAACATAATTTTACCTTGCATTAACAGTAAGTTTATTTTGTAAATAGCTCATTTTGAGAAAAGGAACAGAGTGGGTGATCAAACAAACCACTACAATCTAAGCTTTTCTCCAGTTCATATATTTTGAGGACTGGAACTATTTACTACTAGCTCTATAGTTCTCTGCATTGCATTTACAGTCACAGTGACTTATTAGTTTACTATGCACCTTCAGGGTATCACTTTTTTCACTGCTTACAAAACATTGCTTCACTCATACTCAGTCTAATATTCACCCTGAGGTATTTCATGAGAGTCTCATAGACAGCACAGAATGCTCCACCCCAAAAGAGTGTAACATAGCTTATTTACCTAACTGACTGGTGTCATGAATACATTGTTTAGGAACTGTAATATTACCAATAATTATGGATATTGCCAGATGTGCTGATATCACACACATACACAAAAGTACACAAAGGTGTGTTATGGGAGATGTATAAATATGTTGGTTCTATGATTCAATAAATGTTCAGTCCTAGTTTCACATATCCACAGTGTGAGTCTGTTTTGTGATTGTATCCTGAATTCGGAAGTGCCTTGCCATAGGCCACTAGTAACTTGTATCCAGTATTCCCTACCTGTACCTTTGGGAGTTGTCCTCTTCAGATGCTATCTTTTGTGCCACAGAGAACAAGAGCTACAGGATTCTGCTGGGGTAGGTTTAAACTAGGCTCATATCATCCCTTGAAGAAGCAGATTGTGACAACTGGTCACAGGAATGAGATCAGTAGCAGTGTGGCCAGGCCTCTATCCTCATTATTTATACACCTTTTAGCAAGAGGGCTTAAAGGGATATGCAAGCAATAACTCAGGGCTTGATTACATGGATCCTGTAGGAATATCCTACATAAATATTCCACGTAGAAAGCTACAGTGATATTAAATTCCATTTGAAGCAATTCTGTTTGTTCTAAACTGCGATTACTTGGAACCCGTGAGTGTAAATTAATATCCTGCATGATCCCCATGGCACCTAAAGTTAAAACCAACCCTCTCTGAACTCACTCTCTGGGCCTCTGAACACAGCCAGAAAGCAAGCTGTCTGGTTGTGAGACTCCGCTTTCAAACCTCAAACCCTCTCAGAACTCTCTTTCTGGGACTCTAAACACAGCCAGCAAGCAAGCTGCCTGGGTCTGAGACTCCACTTTGAAACCTCAAACCCTCTCTGAACTCACTATCTGGGCCTCTGAACACAGCCAGCAAGCAATGTACCTCCATTGGACTCTCCACATCTGCAGATAACTCCTCTTCATATATTATATTTATGCACATAGCTTTTTACTCGTTGTTTAGTGACTTTTAGTGACTTGAAAACGTATTCTGATTCATAGCCATTATCTGATCGCCCTACCTTATGCTGAGATTTCCTCCACCCAATTTGCACATCTTTGCCTATTATAGCTGTCTGGGTCTGAGCCTCCACTTTCAAACCCTCTCGGAACTCACTCTCTGGGCATCTGAACACAGCCAGCAATCCCCTGGCTAGTTTTAATTTATTTATTTAATCACTCAAACTACTTGCACCTGATCAATCACAGTGTCATTTGAGATTGAATTAAAAAAACAAAATTTTACGGGGCCAACAAAAACTCTTAATTTTAAAAGGGCAGATTTTAACGGTCTAAGGGCAGCAATACAAAGTATAGAATGGGACAGAGAACTGATAGGTAAAAACACAGAACATAAATGTACAACATTTAAATCCTTACATATACATACACATCGGCATATACCGTGTGGGAATAAAAGTAAAAGGAGTAAATCACAACCCATGTGGCTTAACAATGATTTCAAGATCAAGATACGGAGTAAGAAACAGGCATTTAAATTATACAAACAAGAGGGGACAGAGACTGCTTTACAGGAATACAAGGAAATCAACAAGGCTTGCAAAAGGGCGATTAGACTGGCTAAAATAGAAAATGAAAAATGTATTGCAAAAGAGAGTAAGACTAACCCTAAAATATTTTTTAAGTATATTAATGGGAAGAAGGCGAGGAAGGAAGCTATAGGAACATTAGAATGTGAAACAGGCTGTCTGAAAATTAGTGACCAGGAAAAGGCAAATGAGCTAAATAGGTTATTTTCTTCGGTATACACAAGGGAGGTACAAGTGGTTGGGACACTGCAACAAAATGGGGCTACACTACCTTTGCCAAATAATTGGTTAACACAGGAAGTAATCCAAAAGAGGTTGGAAGAAATCAATGTTAATAAAGCCCCGGGTCCTGATGGAATACATCCAAGGGTACTAAGGGAACTGGGTTCTGTGATAGCCAAACCATTATATTTAATTTTTCAAGATTCACTCAACACAGGGTCTCTACCAGATGACTGGAGAAAAGCTGATGTGATACCTATATTTAAAAAGGGAGCAAGAGCAAATCAGGGGAATTATAGACCAGTGAGCCTCACTTCTGTAGTGGGGAAGCTTTTAGAAGGGTTAATAAGGTATAATATACAAGAATATATCTATTTGAACAGGATTATAAGTAGGAGTCAACAAACAAATCTAATTAGTTTCTATGAGTAGGTTAGTAGGAACCTTAATCAAGGCAACTCAGTGGATGTAGTCTTTTTGGATTTTGCAAAGGCTTTTGATACAGTGCCACATGGGAGACTATTGGGCAAACTAAGGGATACAGGAATTGCAGTAAATATCTGCTCATGGATTGAGAGCTGGCTAAAAGACAGGAAGCAAAGGGTTGTTGTAAATGGAACATACTCCGATTGGACTAATGTGGTAAGTGGGGTTCCTCAGGGTTCACTATTAGGTCCTCTCCTTTTTAACATATTTATTAATGACTTAGAGGTAGGATTGGAGTGTGGGGTCTCCATTTTCGCTGATGACACAAAGTTGTGAAAGGTAATTAAATCAGATAATGATGTGCTTTCCCTCCAAGGGGATTTACATAAAATTGAGGAATGGGCATCTAAATGGCAGATGAGATTTAATATGAATAAATGTAAGGTTATGCATCTGGGAAGGAAAAATAGCCATGCAATTTATAATCTTAATGGAGCAAATCTAGGTGTATCAGATATTGAAAGGGATTTGGGAGTGCTTGTGGACAACCACCTAGGTAACAGTGCTCAAAGCCAAGCAGACGCTGCAAAGGCAAATAAAATATTAGCATGTATTAAGAAAGGTATAGAAGCCAGGGAAGCAAATATAATTCTGCCACTATACAAATCTCTAGTACGCCCTCATTTGGAATATGGAGTACAATTTTGGGCACCACTTCATAAAAAGGACATTTTAGAGCTGGAAAAGGTACAGAGAAGGGCAACAAAACTAATAAGGGGAATGGAGGGGCTAAATTATGAAGAAAGACTAACCAAATTAAACTTATTTTCTCTAGAAAAAAGGCGTCTAAGAGGAGATATGATTACCTTATATAAATACCTCCAGGGTCAGTATAAAGATTTGTCAGGGGAGCTTTTTGTGCCAAGAGGTTTTCAACTGACAAGAGGACTTCCCTTGAGGTTAGAAGTAAAAAGATTCCACCTTAAAGAAAGAAAAGGGTTCTTCACAGTAAGGGTGGTTAATCTGTGGAATTCTCTACCAGAGGAGGTGGTGACAGCGGATTCGATAGATAACTTTAAAAGGGGACTAGATTTATTTCTAATTAAAAAGGGAATTTAGGGTTATCATGGATAATTAGAGAGACAGTATTGATCCATATTTTTTTTATTTCCCTTTGAGACAATTGGCTAAGTCTCGCTTGTGTTTTTTTTCTATTTGCCTTCCTCTGGACTAATAAATAATTGATTAATAATTAATTAACAACTAATGAATTAATAGTTAATCCGCATATTGCAGATCAGAGGAGATCTTAAAAGGTTGAACTTGATGGACTGAAAGTCTTTTTTCAACCTTAGAAACTATGTAACTATGTAACTATGTAACTATGTAACTATCAATCAACTGCACGTGATTACTATCCCCACTTGTTCCTCTTAGATTACTCTCTTGGCCACTATGTTTCCTTTTACTTCCTTCCTCATCATAAGCTCCTGCTTGTGTCTCAGACTAGCCTCCTCACTCTCTCCACATGATGTCTCCAACACTGTTTACATCTGTCCTTCCCTGCCTTCATCCCCTCTGCTCTGCTCCCACAAGCTCCTTTCCTTTATCCAGTCATTATTTAATTCATGTTCTAAAGCTCATAAGAATCTCTTCTCCTCTCGCTGCTTATTTTGCTGGCTCCTGGAGATATATCTTCCAAACCTGAACCCTTACTCATTTCCTTTTCTCACCTGCCATGCTCAGCCCCCAGGGCTGCTAACTCTGTCCTGACTCCATGAATTTGTATTCTGACCCTCTTTGTCAAAATGTACCCTCCACCACTCTGTAAAGCTAACCCCCAACTTTCCCACGTGCAGGTTATATTATCTGACCACTAGGGGCAGATAACATAATACATACTAGAGCCAGTCACCTCTACCAGTAAATTAAAAAAACTTTTCAAGTTTTCACACTTTCCCACCTAAGCAAGCTTTCACCTCCTTCCTGACTCTGCTATTCCTTATCTTTTCCCCAGGTTTCTGCCTCTTCCCTCCCCTTTAGATTGTACGTTGCGAGTTTCCTATCTTGTATGGTGCTTTTGTAAAAAGCACCTTCTACAAAGATTATATGCTCAAAACTGGGCCCTCCATTTTCTTCAGCTGTTAATATTATATTTTTTCCCGATCTATTCCCCTGTACAGCGCTACAGAATATGTTGGCGCCTTACAAATAAAACTTAATAATAATAATGGGGTCTCAATCCACATGGCACAAAAAATTAAGCCTTATACCACCTGGGCCCTTATGTACCCCTATGGCAAGAGATCCTCATTGACTCCCATTGCACATTTAACCCCTATTCTATGGGGATATCAACAGACCCCATTATATTATTTATTATAATAATTATTATTATAATTATTATTATTATTATTATTGTTATCCTTTAACGTGCTAACATATTCCATAGTGCTATACAAGGGTTAAGTACAAGGCAAAAATACATTTTAACACACTGCAAAACAGTGGAGGACCCTGTCTTCAAGCTTAGAATTCAACACACATAGTGCTTTCTTCCCTGAAGCACCTTAAAAGACTGAAAATTCATAAACTTATAGTCTAAATGGTTTGGGTGTGATACAGGAGGGTTATAGATGTGTTGTGTATATTAAGGACGAAGATTCTTTAAACAGATGCATTTTTAGTGAGTTTTTGAAGGTTTTGAAGAAGTAAGATAGTCTAGTGGAGCGAGGCAAGGAGTTCCAAAGAGTACTGGCACAAGAAAAATCTTAAAGGCTTGCGTAAGAGTAGGTGATAATAGAGGAAGAAAGAAGAAAGTCATTAGCAGAAAGAAGATGTTGGTGGGGGGAGGGGGGGTATTTGAGACAAGAGCTCCCCATGGGAGCTAAAGATAAAGCCTATATTATGGGAGTCCTCAAGGGCCCCATGGCAACTTTCCTATCACCAGTATGCCTATGAGCCTTAACCACCCAAGTGGGGTCCCTAAGTTCCACCATAGTCCTTAACACTAAATACAGGAAGAGAATGCTATATAAAATAAAAACAAAATTAAACCTGGAAACTGGACAATATATTACCTATCCTTTTGACTCCCTCAAGTGACAATAATCAAGGCCCTTGTCCTCACTCTTCAGCCCTGGCTAAGCAGACACTTCCATGTTGATTGAAGAATCCAGCCTAATTTTCTTGATTGATGATCTTGATGTAGAAATGGGCTTGGATTACATTGTGAGGGTCACAAGTAGGACATAAATAATATTTACATATGCAAAACGTCAAAAATATGAAAGGGTCTCTATAATAATTTTTTACCATCACAGAATTAGCAAAAGCATCTGCTATTTATTAAAAAAATACTTTAAAGATGTTTTAAACTCACATATAAGTTGTTAAACAAATAAAGAGCAAGTTGACACACATATCAGGTTCAATCTATTTTTCAGATATATTTTTCAAATTTTTAAATTATATTTTCTGGCTAAGGATTTGATGTTTCTACTGTTTTCAAATGTGATTTTAATGTTAATTAATGTTGAACTAAAAAATAGGTTTAACATTAAAATTCGCTTACACTTTCCCTTTAAGTAAAGTCCAAATGTGTTCTCCACCCTAATAGTTTTATTGTTCTATGATACTGTCATTAGTTTTTGTTTGTTGAAATGGAGGGAGAGGATATATTGGTGGAAGAAGAAACAAGCAGTACTAGCAAAGCCAATAACCATGCATTAAAAAGAACAGAAAACAGCATTAGGTACATGTGTTAATTGACAGATCAGTACCAGTCTAAAGGTCTAGGTTTTATCAATTTACTTATGACTTAGCAGATGTGTAATGGTCGACAAATGTAAATGGTAATCATTACATGGGACTAGGAACATAAATATACCCATTTGTGGCACCAACATCAACACTTCCTATAGGGACCCTACCAGATGGATCTGCTGGCTGGGATCAGAAATCTGGGCCTTGGACGTAGCCTATATTCCCCTGAGTTAAAACATGGGATGGGCACTATACTCCATTTTCCCCTGCACCACATTCTGGGCATGGTACCCATGCTCATCTGGAACAATGTCGGGGCATGGGACTCCATTACTCCGTCTCCTTGGACCACAGTCTTGGCACTATATTCCACCTCACCTGGAACCATAATGCTCCAGCTCTCCTTACTTTTGGCACAGAATATAGAGTGCTGTCCAAGTTTAGCTTATTGGCTTGGTCTCTGTCCAACAGGATTTCAGGGCTCATCCCTTTCCCTTGCCCTCTGGTCTATTGATAGCTCAGTGACCGTTTATATCATCTGGAGCTTCTTCAATGGTTCACAGTACATTCCAGCTTTTCCCAAGGGCAAGTGAGCATAGCTCCCACCCAGACCATCTTCGTTGCTTGGGTTCTGCCACCAGTCCTCTGTGCCAGGGTTATCAATACAGTCACACACATACTTTAGGTTGTAAGTCTGCGAGTTTCAATCCCACAAGGTGCTTTAGGGAAAGCACTATGGATTTGAGGCTCAAAGACAGGGCCCTCCTGTCTTGCTATTTGTTAATTTGTATGTATCTTTGTCTTGAACGTATCTTATGTACAGCGCTACAGAATATGTTGGCGCGTTATAAATAAACGATAATAATAATACACTCCCTAAACCCTTAGCAAACTGTTAGGGTCCCAGAAATCAATCATGGCACCTACACACAGGTAACTGTTCTATTGCCACATTTTTGCCGCTGCCATAAGTGCCCCGACCAGTCACAGAGTCTTTATAACTCCCATTACTGAGAATACTCTGTCTGAAGCTTATGATAACCTAGACTGGTCAGACATTAATTTAAGTCCAGGATACAGGAGGAACTTGCCACACGCACACCTGATAGACACAGGCAGGAGGAGAAATGCAGCTTTGCTTGAGGATAAAAGCAGATATTTTAAAAGTTAAACATGTTAACTTTTATTTATTTTAAGCTACATATTGAGAAAACTATATTGCAGAAACTACATTGCATTTACTATGTTGCAAAAGGATAGTGTCTTTTTATGGCAGTGAATTTGCTTACACAACAAATACGATAACAACAATACCAATTAAACATATGCCTGGTATTTTAAAACACCTTCTCATGTGTGATTTATAGTAAATTATAGGAACAGTACTATAATTTACCTAGTATAAGTTGTAGTTGATACAACAGTGACCCCTGAAGGTGTAATATGGTCAATGATTAGAGAGACTGGTCTGATTCCATAACTGATTGCAAACTGTTCTACAAACATAAAAAGAATGACTAAATTAGCTATTATCATAATGTAGTTATAATTGGCAGCAGGTAAAAACATATTATATAATTTATTTGTTAAAAACAGGCTGTTAATTAATATGTTTCTAAAATATGAACAAAGTTTTAAAAGAAGTATTAGGCTGCTTTTCTGTTTTGGGAAAACTATAAACTGAGTATGATTATTTGCTAACTTTCTAAGCATCCCCAAAAGGTTTTACATATCTAAAACCTATTTTTAGAATTCAATTTAGTATTACATTTTACATTACAGTAAATTACTTCTGCACGTAAAAACTTTACATATGCATGAAAAATGTATATGTATACACATACATATAGACACCATTCTTCTTTGGTATATATACTGCATATATATATATATATATATATATATATATATATATACTTCTCATTTTATTCTTTGTAGCTTATATCAAACTAGTCAAGTCCGTAGTCAATTGGATAACAATAAAAATAATCAGGAATGACTTGATGGGTGAGTTAGAAACAATTTAAGATTAGAATATTTTTCAGCATATTTTATGCAGCTATCTGGTCAGATGCATGTGATTTGTATAGCTCTATAAATGAAAACTAATCCCAAGGAAAAACTCTCACTTTTCCATGAGCTATAGCATACAAAAATAGAGAGAACAGAGATGGGCAAAGTGTGGAAAGTTTGAGTATAAATGTTACTTTCCCTAAAGTGACAAAGCAAATGTCCCATTTATGGGCAGAAATGAACATATACTGTATAATAAATATAATTTCAATTGGTTATTAATAAGCATTCTCAGAGAAGTGTTACAATATTTAAAAAGTATAAATGGTCTGAAAAACTATTCCTCTTGTATATCAAGCCATTAATTTACTTGCAAATGGGGAAAAAGAAAAATTAGTCTGCCTAGTTGGTGAAATCAGGAGCGTACCTAGTTATTTAAATCATATTTCTCACATAGACTTAGGTCTTATCAGTATTTTTATTTATAGTAACCAGTCATGCCCAAAGAATTATCATAACATGCATGGGCAATGACTCCGCTACCAAGCAGAGGACCCCATTGTGAAGAGAAAATTGTGAGAATAACTTGCGGGAGGGAGAGTGTGTGTGCACATGTGTAAATTAGACATGTCTGAAGTAGCTGAGACTTCTGGGGAGAAATGGTGACTTGGGATGAAGCAGAGAGTGATGACTTGAGGTGGTATAAACAGAAATCTGGGTGCAGGATAGTTACTAATGAGGATATTTCTTCTGATTTAAAGTATTTACAAACCTAATTAAACAAATATCAGAAACATTGCATCCATATTTATTTTCAAAATGTGACCTTGGAAAAGTCAGATTAAATCAGTGTTAATAATATGGAAATGTGTTGGGATGTATAGTGGAATAATTGACTTTGTTTGTCTATGTACAAGTCAAGCATATTTCACCCATTTTTCACACATAAATTTGACCAATATTATGGTTTAATACAACCTTTAAAAAGAGTTTCAGTTTTTTTCTACAATAATACATCTATTATTTATGGCTTTCAAAATCCATTAACTTTTCAGCCCAAGAAAGTTTAAATTCTTTTTGAAGTGAAGATAGATAGGAAAGTAATTTTGTTTCAGTAGAATCTTCCTTGTAGACCATTTCCCAAAGTATTTAACTGTGATTGTGAAATTGTAGAGAGGGACAGCAAATATAAAGATTACAGAAGGAAAAAGGAACAGAGAAAAACACAGGGGAAATAAGATGATCCCAAATAATTTATACAAGGTTAAACTGAGGGAAAAAATGCTGGATTTAGATTCCTGAAACATTGCTGTAATTTTAACTAAACAATTTATACTGTTTCAAATGTAGTTTTTAATAGACTTATACAGTCTATTTTCAATGTAGAAAATGTAAAATGTGCAGAATTCATGTTTCGAAGAGAAGTGTGAATCTCTCATACAATGAAGCTGTGTAGAACAAATCTCTGTAGCCTCCGTGCTCTCATTAGCTTTTGTTTGGCTCATATTCTTTTGAGAATGTAGTGGAAGTTGCAGGAAGTTTTGAACAAAGATAAACACTTGATTTAAGGATTGATTCTCAACAGCTAGGACCAGTGTTGGCCCCTGACACATTACCTGCCTGTCCTTTGAGAGAAAGAGAAATGCAGAAAGCCTAACAATTTAAAAATGCCACTGTTATTAGCCAGTTATAGACAATAGACAAATGTTAAGAAGTTATTATAAAAAAAAACATTCAGGGTTTTCTAAGTTTTTGAGCACTCGAGGGGTAACAATAAGTAGTAAACAATTGTTAGCATGAGATAAAATACAAGATGTTGCATATAAACTGAGGAAGTATTTGTAAATATAAAATTTACAGTAAGTCATAGTGTAAAAGGGAAAAAGTAATCAATATAAAACAAGCTACCAGAATATATATTTTAATAGGGACACCTTCCTTATGTATAGTGCCTTGCAAAAGTATTTACCCCCCCCTTGGCATTTTTCATATTTAACCTGGAATTAACATGGATTGTTTAAGGATTTGCATCATTTATTTACAGAACATGCCCACAAATTTGAAGATTATTTTTTTTTATTGTGAAGCAAAGAACAAATAGGACAAAATAACAGAAAAAGTCAATGTGCATAACTAGTCACCCCCCTAAAGTCAATACTTTGTAGAGCCACCTTTTGAGCTTGCCACACCTTACATCTGGGATTTTTGCCCATTCCTCCTTGTAAAACTGCTCCAGCTATTTCAAGTTGGATAGTTTGCACTTGTGAACAGCAATCTTTAAGTCTGACCACAGATTTTTTGTTGGTTTGAGGTCTGGGCTTTGACTAGACCATTCCAACACATTTACATGTTTCCCCTTAAATCACTCAAGTGTTGCTTTAGCAGTGTGCTTGCGGTCATTGTCCTGTTGGAAGGTGAACCTCGGTCCTAGCCTCAAATCACGCACAGAGTGGTACAGGTTTTGCTCAAGAATATCCCTGTATTTAGAACCATCCATCTTTCCCTCAACCTTCCCGGGTGCTAGACAGATCTAAAAAACTGGTGGATAAAAATTTAAAAAGAGTCAGCAAAGTAACCCAATCATTTACTGAATGGATTATTAAAAACAACTTATTTGATTCTTGGAGAGTTCAGCACCCAAATCAAAAAGAATTTTCTTTCTACTCAAACCCACATAATATATATTCACGGATTGATTTAATTTTAGTAGATTCACGAATAATAGATAAAATTTCACATACGGAAATAGGCAAGATCGCTATATCAGATCACGCCTACACTATAGTAATAGTTGATATAAACAAAGTAAAATTAGATAGATCACAATGGAAAATGGATGATTCCCTATTAAAAATAGAAAAGAATAAAGAATTCTTAGAGAAAGAAATAACACAATTTTTTGATATTAACAACTATTCGGTTCCATCACACTGCATGATTTGGAACACCCAAAAAGCTTTTACACGAGGTTTGATGATTAAACTAAAATCACAAATGATTAAACAAAGAGGAGCACCACTAAAAAAATTGTATATAGAGCTAAATAAATTAGAAACAAAATTTTTTGGGGACGCACAACCACATATTATAACAGAAATTAAAACAATACGGAACAGAATAAATAAGATTAATCAACAGATATCGGATAGAGAATTATGGCGCTTCCAACAGATACATCACCATCAAAACAACAGAAATAGTAAATTATTGGCTTCTCAAGTTAAAAAAAAAAAGGAAAAAAATAGAATAACAGTTTTAAAAGATAAAGGGAGGTACATCTCCTCACCAAAAGAAATTGGCCAAGCTTTTTTTGATTTTTACCAGAATCTGTATAACTTGGAAAAAGATACCACCTTTGGTAAACCATTAGTAGAAGAAATTCATTCATTTTTGGACGGTATTCAATTACCTAAATTAACTGAAAGCGACCAAAAAGAACTTAATGAACCAATTACTACTCAAGAAGTACTCCAAGTCATTAAACAACTGAAACCTTACACCACTCCAGGACCAGACGGATACACTAATGGTTTTTATAAAACTTTTGACCAAATATTAAGCCCTCACCTAACAAACATGTTTAATGAAATCAAGAGGACAGGGGCAATCCCAAGGGAAATGATAAAAGTTGCAATCATAATGATTCCCAAACCTAAATTAGACCCACAGTACTGTGCGAACTATAGACCTATTTCACTATTAAACGCAGATATTAAACTATATGCGAAAATTCTGTCCTGCAAAATCCAGAAATTCATAGAAAAATTAATAACAATAGATCAAATGGGATTTGTGGCGGGCAGACAAGGATCAGAGAATATTAGAAAGATTATGAATTTAAGTGAAATAGCGAAAGCCAAAGGTACTCCCACCCTATTCCTATCCTTAGATGCCGAAAAAGCGTTTGACAGAGTAGGGTGGGACTACATGCGTTTAACGCTATCTAAATTCGGGTTTGGAGAATTTGGTGCCAAAGCGATTGGAGCCTTATATAGTTCTCCTTCAGCAGAAATAACGGGTTGGGGAGGCAGGACAAGCTCATTTGGAATATCCAATGGAACCAGACAGGGTTGCCCCCTCTCCCCCACCCTGTTCGCGCTGATGATAGAACCATTAGCTGAAATTATTAGATCATGCGCTCAGATATCTGGGATTAGGGTGGGGGAGAGGGAGTACAAAATTAGTCTATATGCTGACGATGTGGTACTGTCACTTACCCATCCAAAAGAATCACTCTATCAATTATCAAAAGTGATTCAATGGTATAGCAAAGTTTCCTATTATAAATTAAATTATAAGAAATCAGAAACTCTTTTTTTTAACTTTACAGCAAGTTTGCTGTCTCAACTTGATTCTATATACCCTTATGACTGGAATTCAAAATCATTTAAACATCTTGGAATTGTATTTTTGACTAAACTACACGAAATGGTAGATAGGAATTATAAAGACCTATATGATAAGTGTCAAAATATTATAGTTAACTGGAAAAAAAATAGATTTTCCTTTTCGGGAAGAATTGCAGTAGTAAAAATGATGATTCTCCCAAGAATTACCTATATTTTGAGATGCATCCCATTTAAGCTTCCCAAACTCTGGTTAAAAAAACTCCAAAGCATGATAGACTTCTATATACACCATACTAAATATATAAGGTTAAAAAAAACAACCATGGGAAGACCCTTTACAAAGGGAGGAATTTCATACCCTTTATTATATCCTTACCAAGAAGCTAATGGTATAGTACAAGGGTTAAAATGGTTGGAAACTGCAAATAAACTCCCTTGGATGCAAATAGAACAAGCATTAATCCGAAATTGGCACGTATCAGCTATGGTATTTAGAGAAAATCTCCACTATAAGAATCTGGCAATTCAATTGGATCACGGGTGGTAAAAGAAATCTTAAAAAATTGGAGACGGATCAATAAGAAAAATAAGCTGATCCCGGAGGGCAGCCTAATAACCCCAATAAAAGCTATTCTACATATAGATATGGAAACCATTATAAATGACTGGAACAGCAAAGGGCTGGTGCGGGTTAAAGATACAATATTCGAAGGAGCTATTGCTTCCTTCGATCAGATAAAAAAGAAGTTTAATATCGCAGTTAAGGGATGGTTAACGTATGAAGCCTATAGAACCGTTACTCGTCAATTTAACATTCCTCTACAAATTGGTAAAGAATTCAATTCTATAGAAAAAATTATTCTTAAACGGGAAAAAAAACATCTAATATCCAAATGCTTTAATATCACAAGATTCTTTGGAGAACAACCTAAAACCAAGGGTATGTGTCAATGGGAGGATTCCTTAAATTTAGCATTAGAAGTCAAAGACTGGGATACAACCTTAAAATTAACAAACAGGTTTATTAAACAAACAACATACAGAGAAACATTTTTTAAAATAATTAATAATTGGTATTTTACACCTGTTAAAACTGCACAGATTTCCCATAATCCTTTGGAAAAAATGTGCTGGAGAGATTGCGGTAATACCGCTCATTTACTACATATTTTATGGGAATGCCCGAAATTAAAGGTTTTTTGGGAAAGTTGTTATAATTTTCTGTTTAGTATTGTGGGAAGTCAATTTCCTTTTAGTGCAGAATGTAGTCTGCTCCATATTTTTCCAAAAGGTGTTAGCATAGAGGAAAAAGCTTTCGCCATTTTGGTTTTTTCAATAGCCAAAAATATAATAATTTCCAATTGGAAAGCGAAAGCTGCTCCTATTTTTGCTGACACTGTTTGGAAAATTAAACACATCCGAGAAATGGAAAAAAAAATTATACAAAAAGGCTTAACCAACGTTGACCCATAAAAATGGAAAGCATGGGACCAAAAACAGGATATATTAGATAACATCAAAACTTTAGAAGGGTTGGATGAGGTTTGAAAGTGAGTGAGTGGTAATGTATCTAAGGTATGTATTTTGTTGATATGTTGTTGTAAAAAATTCTTATTGATGATATTTCTATTTGTTAAATTTGTTTTTTTTTGCAATAAAAAAAATAAATAAAAAAAAAAAAAACCTTCCCGGGTGCTGAAAAACATCCCCACAGCATGATGCTGCCACCACCATGTTTCACTGTGGGGATGGTGTTCTTTGGGTGATGTGATGTGTTGGGTTTGCGCCAGACATAGTGTGTTCTTTGATGGCTGAAAAGTTAAATTTTTAGTCTCATCAGACCAGAGCACCTTCCTCCATACATTTTTGAGTCTCCCACATGCCTTTTCGCAAACTCAAAACGTGCCATTTTGTTTTTTGCTGAAAGTAATGGCTTTCTTCTGGCCACTTTGCCATAATGCCCAACTCTATGGAGAGTACGGCTTATTGTCATCCTATGTATAGATACTCCAGTCTCTGCTGTGGAACTCTGCAGCTACTCCAGGATTACCTTAGGTCTCTGTGCTGCCTCTCTGATTAATGCCCTCCTTGACTGGTCCGTGAGTTTTGGTGGGCAGCCGTCTCTTGGCAGGTTTGCTGTTGTGCCATGTTCTTTCCATTTGGTTATGATAGATTTGATGGTGCTCCTGGGTATCATAAAATATTTGGATATTTTTTTATAACCTAACCCTGACTTACTTCTCAACAACATTGTCCCTTACTTGTTTGGAGAGTTATTTGGTCTCCATGGCAGTGTTAGGTTAGTGGTGACTCTTGCTTAGGTATTGCAGCCTCTGGGGCCTTTCAAAAAATGTGTGTATATGTAATCACAGATCATGTGATACTTAGATTGCCCACACAGGTGGACATAATTTCACTAATTATGTGACTTCTGAAGGTAATTGGTTGCACCAGAGCTTTTTATGGGCTTCATAACAAAAGGGGTGAATACATACGCACATGCCAATTTTCTGTTTTCTTTTTCTAAAAAATAGTTTTATGTATATATTTTTCTCATTTCACTTCACCAACTTAGACTATTGTGTTCTGATCCATCACATAAAATTCAGCTTAACAAAACATTGAACTTAAGGCTTTAATGTAACTAAATGGATAAAAAGTCAAGAGGGTGAATACTTTTGCAAGGCACTGTATATAGCTGGAAGGTAAACTACTTACATACAATTATAAGATACATACAAAATGTGTCCTTGACTTTTGAATCACTTTTTAATGTATTTTAATTTATACATAGATACATTTATACAACTCTTAGAGTGGACTGCACTCTGTAAAAACAGATTGCAATCTCAAAGTATTTGCTTATAGTTATGTTGTAGTAATTATATCTGCTTCTGGGGAGGAAGGGTATGGCAAGCTTGGACATGCTAGTAAAAAGTAAAGACATTACACTATCAGCAAAGGTCTGCCTAGTTAGACCTATGGTATTCACAATAGTATAATGCATATTTGAGAGTTGCACCATAAAGAAGGCTGAACAATGTATATTTGACACTGTTGAATTGTGGTGTTGCAAAAAGAAAATCCAATAAATCAGCACTTCAGGAAATCAAGACAAACTGTCCGCTGGAAGGTATGTGTCACAACTCAGATTTGGGGGCTCAGTAGCTTGTAGGAGCAATCTGGAGGCTGTGATTTCATGTTCGTCCCAGCACCCAGCAATTCAAGACATCATTCATGGAGCAGCCGAGAAATCAGATGAACCACGCCATTTTTAGTTCAGAGCAGGCTGAACATTTCTTTATTGTTACAACGATTTTTTAAAACACAAAAAAATATCACCCCCACCCACACACAACCCCCCTTCTTAACATTAATTTCTCTAGGACATATCTGGCATATTTCTCCTGTCCGTAGGTTGGGGGAGGAGGGCACTCCTATTGCTAGGTCAGAGGCCAGATGTCTGGCAAATTCCTCAATGTGGTTTTAAAAGTATTATTTGCTTATATGTGCTATTGGAGGAGGTTAACACCTAGGATGTAAGTCAGTGTATCAACATACAACATACATTTTGTATACATTATACATAAAAGGAAAAACACCTGTCACAGTCCTTAGACCTTATCCCAGGTCCATTTTGATAGCCTTTCTGTTATCAATGAGATGTGTAAGAGTCACAAATAACAGTGGTACATTTTTGGGGTGCTGGGGGACTCCAAAATCAGTCATGACTGTATGATCATGAGGTTGAAGCTCAAATATTTTGTCCATTTCATGAGAAGTCCGGATTCCCAAAGAAAATGTTCTGCTTTTGGGAAAGATTGAAGTAACATGAAGAAAGGTACGTCCGTGGTGGAGATGGATACATGACATAATTGAAACAATGAACACGAGCTTGACAGAGCTCAGAGGGGTATGTGGCTGACAGATGTTCCTGGAGTGCTGCTGTCCATAGAGTGAAAGAGAGTCAAACATGACTGAACAACGAAACAACAATTTTTGTATGCACGTGTAAGCAAAAAGGTGTGATTTTCAAGTTTGGTTAAGCATTCCTTATAATGTATTATAAATCTGAAACAACTCAGACATCTTTCCCTACTTCCTTACCACTAGAATGGCCAACACTGTATGAGAACATGGTCAGTGGGAGGTAAGTGACATTCTGCAGGACTTGTGTGTCATATCAATTAATTTAATGCCTATTGTCAGTAAAGTATTTGAGGAAACAGGGACCGTTAGGAACCCAGGCTGAAATTCCTAGTCTAAGCGGATATAACTTTGATGGAGAGTTTATTTTTCCTTGCCTTCCGATCCATCTGAAAAAAAAACTGTAGATTCCAATTTTTGCGACAGACACATGATTGCAAAGGGTGGACCACAGAAAGAGAAAAAGTGAAATAAGTAAAAACAGAATTGGGTAAAAAATATATATATGTGAAGTATGTTGGTAATCTGTTTTAACACTGGTGATTTATATTTTTGTCATTATTGATATATATTGCAATTCAGTTTGATAATCCAGTGCAGGATTTTGGATTATAAACAGTGACATATCAGATACTGTGAAGAAAAGGGCCCAAGAAATCTTTGTCTCAGATAATTAGCTATGCAAAACTAGGAAAATTGTGAAGAAAGCAAGCATAATTGAAAAAGTATTGGAAGGGGTAAGAGAAGACTTGTATTAGGCATGACACTTTCCAGTTCACTCTTGAATCCTCACTGAAAGAAACTGAATGTTGAGCATGCAAAAAGAAAAGAAAAAAAAGAAAGAAAATTCATAATTTTCTTCTGGTGACCCATTACATGACAGCACTAGCCAATACTGATAACTGCAGCTTTTTGGATATGAATAGAAAAGCACATCAACAAATGTCACTATCCTCCCCATACCTCCCTCGATCTTAGTTTTACTGTAAATATTGTCAATGGACTGCAGTGAATGTTTCTATGGAATATGGACCAGAAAAATAATTAACGTACAACAAGAATATATATTTTTTTATTTTTCAGGTCAGCCATAACAACATTCACAGCTGATTAGTACAGATAAATAAGAGTTGAAAGTCAATAATAAAAATATCACTGTACAATATCACTGTGGAATACAGTGCTCTGTTTTTTCATGTATATATTGATGTATATGTGTATATAATATGTGTATATATGTTTCCTTTGCTATGTTGTGTTTATTCCCCATATTTGAATTTACCTGATGATGTCAGATGCTGTTTCCACTCTCTCTGCATCTGCTGTTATTATTCAAACTGAGGGTTCCATCTCATGTAGTATTGCTTGAGACTTGATAAAGGGAGGCTAAGCCTCTCGAAAGCTCGTCATTATAAATAAGACGTTTGTCCAATACAAAAGGTATCAAATTATATTGCAATACTCATTATTAATCTATATTTATATGGATTAATAATTACTAAATTACTATATATATATACATATATATATATGTATATATATATATATAGTATATATACACACACACAAATACACCCTTTAAGTCTTACTAAAAGCATAATGAGCATGAAAATGTAATTAAGTGTGTTTTTCATTTAAAAATATGTATATTAATTCCTCTGCTGGACCCTCACGGTATCCATGACTCACTGGTGATGAGAGGGTTGTTGTGCGAGAAAGCTTATCATTTATGGACTACAATTATTGCATTTTCTGATGCAAGCAGTCTGTTATTGAATAGTGAGGGGAAGGTGTGGTGTCAATTTCCTTCTGAGTCAAATATCTAACAAAGATTACCGATCACTGCTGTTTCCCCCTTCCCCTACCCTTCCCTCAGGAATAGGGAAAATGCATAAAATGCATCCTCATAAATCCAAATGCCATCAGGTGATATAACAAATACAAAATATATTCCTCTACTTATAAACAGTCTTTAAAAAATGAAGTATAAGCTGAGTATAAGCCGAGTTTTTCAGACCTTTTTTTAAGGCAAAAAAGGGCCCCCTCGGCTTATACTCTAGTCACTCTCCCCCCCCCCCCGTGTGTCTCTAACCCCCCCTGTGTGTCTCTAACCCCCCGTGTGTCTCTAACCCCCCGTGTGTCTCTAACCCCCCGTGTCTCTTTCCCTCCCCCCTCCACAACCTAAACCCCCCTCCTCAGCATAAACTCCCCTCAACCCCCCTCCTCCACCTAAACCCCCCTAAATACCTCTCCCCTCACTTACCTGCTTGTGCTCCGGCCTCCGCTCCTTGACCCGGCGCCGGCGCGCCTGTGACGTCACATGCGCGCCGCGCCATTAGCATATACCGGGTGCCGGCACCCGGTATATGCTAATGACATGGCGCACATGTGATGTCACATGCGCGCTGGGTCAAGGAGCGGAGGGCGGAGCCCAAGCAGGTAAGTGAGGGGAGAGGGGGGAGGTATGTAGGGGGGTTTAGGTGGAGGAGGGGGATTTGGGGGGTTTAGGTTGAGGAGGAGGGTTGAGGAGGGGGGTTGGGGTTGAGGAGGGGGGTTGAGGAGGGGGGTTGGGGTTGAGGGAGGTTGAGGGTGGAGGTTGAGGGGGGTTGAGGTTGAGGAGGTGCGTTGGGGTTGAGGGGGGTTAAGGTTGAGGAGGGGGGTTGAGGGGGGTTGAGGTTGAGGAGGGAGGTTGAGGATGGGGGTTGAGGATGAGGATGGGGGAGTTTAGGAGGGGGTTTAGGATGGGGGGTTGAGGAGGGGGTTGAGGACGAGGAGGGAGGTTGAGGAGGGGGTTGAGGATGAGGAGGGAGGTTGAGGATGAGGGGTTGAGGAGGGGGGTTGAGGATGGGGGGTTGAGGAGAGAGGATGAGGATGGGGGGTTGAGGATGGGGGGGTTGAGGAGGGAGGTTGAGGAGGAGGGTTGAGGAGGGTGGGTTGGGGTTGAGGTTGAGGAGGGTTGAGGTTGAGGAGGGGGTTGAGGAGGGAGGTTGAGGAGGCGGTTGAGGATGAGATTGGGGATGAGGAGGGAGGTTGAGGATGAGGAGGAGGGGTTGAGGAGGAGGGTTGAGGCTGAGGATGGGGTTGAGGAGGGGGTTGAGGATGAGGATGGGGGGGTTGAGGAGGGGGTTGAGGATGGGAGGATTGAGGAGGGAGGTTGAGGAAGGGGTTGGGGAGGGAGGTTGAGGATGAGGAGGGAGGTTGAGGATGAGTAGGAGGGGTTGAGGAGGGGGGTTGAGGATGGGGGTTGAGGAGAGAGGATGAGGATGGGGGGGTTGAGGAGGGGGATTGAGGATGGGGTTGAGGAGGGAGGTTGAGGAGGGGGTTGAGGATGAGGAGGGAGGTTGAGGATGAGGAGGGAGGTTGAGGAGGGAGGTTGAGGTGTGGGTTGAGGAGGGTGATAATGGAGGGGGGAAGAGACACAGGGAAGGGAGAGGTTGGAAGAGACACAGGGAGAGAGGAAAAGAGACACGGAGAGAGAGGGGGACACAGAGGGCACAAGAGGGACACAGGGGGCAGCACATTTTCCGCCCTCGGCTTATACTCGAGTCACTCATTTTACCCAGTATTTTGTGGTAAAATGGGTGCCTCGGCTTATACTCGGGTCGGCTTATACTCGAGTATATATACGATAAGTAAAATATTTTTTAAATTATTAATTATATAAATGATTGATAAAGAAGAAAGCGATAACTGTTCTCTATGGATACTGAATACAATCTTCAGACTGTCTGTAGTACTGATTATGCCTTAAAGGTTAATAATATTTAGACCGACACAAAACTTTTGGTCTTCCTTTCCATATTAATGCTATGCATTAATATGAAGTGGTGCACATTACCTGTAGAATCTCTACATAATGTCAATACAATGTTCTAAAGTGAATGACATAAAATATTGGAGTTAGTTTTATGCCAGTTCTTTAATATAACTTCTTCCAAAATAGAGCAAATATGTTTAAGAAAACAATAAGAAAATGTGACTACAATTTTAATGCACATTTTTTTTTCATTTATGGAGAATTATGTAAAAGTATTTTTTTCCCATTAAAATATTTAAAATATTACTTTATTTTGCGAAATAACAACAATATGAGAAAAGAATAATATTAACTAGTTATTTGTCTTGCAAAAGCTTAAATTATATAATATTTTTATTTATACTGTATTTCAATAATCAAATACAAAAACAATCAAAAAATAATCCTAAAACAAGTATTTTAAGTTATTTAGAGGTGTAAGTGATAAAAATGTTTTACACAGATTCTTCTCTAGCTATTTGTTTGGTATTTCAAATATCAGAATATTTGCAGCATTTGAACTTAATTCCAATAAAGGGTAACCGTTATAGTTTCATAATGACTTTCATAACGTTTAAGTAATAGTTCATAATAATCAACCTTTCAGCATTGTGATTAAAAACAGTTGCTTGCTTGTTTTCCCCTGATTTTTTAAGGAGGAGGTAGGCCTATTCTTCACAAACTGCTCAGTGTTAGTGACAACCCCCATTCCATGAAGCTTCCTTATTCTGAACAGAGCAACATAGTCAAAGTAAATTATATTCTGACACCAACAATATGCTTTTTGTAAAATATGGGAGGAGATGAAGTATAAAGATAAAAGAAAACTTGGCTATTTTCACTTAAAGTTTCTCACTTTAAGTTTCTCATAGAAGATCAACTTTTCTTATAAAGAAAAAGTTTTAAGCATTTTTTTATTGATCTATTTTATTTCACCTCACACTTTTACTTTATACTCCTTTACCTTTCCCTTTCCAGTATTTCATTTGTAATGTAACTGTTATCTTACAACTCTTGCACTTTGCCTTTATCTTGTTTTTATCTAATTTTCCTCTGTATTAAAACACATTATCTATTACAGGAGGGAGCAAGCATTTTGGTGTGGGCCCCCTTTCTATCCATACAAATTGTTGCCCCCCCTCCCCCCTTGTACTACACCCTATCATCCTAACTTCAAAAAGTTTTAGAATACTGCCCTACAGACTGAGGGCACTATTCTATTGCCCCCGTAATGAAAATGCCTGCTGCGTATATTCAGTTCGCAATTGCCACATATTCTATTGCAAACTGATTATAAGTAGACCACCTGCAATCATTACTGATGAGCCAAACTCGCTAATCCTAGCTGAAAACTCCATTGGTTTTAGCACAGCTCAAGATTTATGAGTGATAACCAATTAAGGTTACACAAAATTGATACTCTATTAGACTCACAGCTCTAATTTGCAAATATTTTCAAACTCGAAAATTTCTGTCAAAAATATCAAGAGGACTTGTAAGGCCTTTTTCAATCAATATTAGATACTTAACATCTGTACTTGAAAAATACAGTATGGGAAAGCATAGAATTACATTAGAATTCATTGGAGAACAGTCTCAAACCCACAAATATGCAGTTAAAAAAAATGTTAGGTTTTTTTTTTTGTGTGAAATGGATCCTGGGACTTATGGGGTTAATACATATCATGGAACCCGCATGGACTAGAACAGATGTTTTAATAATTTTTATTGATTTCTACATTGCTGGATTGCCAACATTTTCTTCTCAACACTAATTAATTTGTAGTCTCTGAGTGAAGTTTAAGTATAAACTCCATGTTTTACTAACGCCATTTACTATTGGCTGTGTCTAAGAAGTATTGCCAGTGTTTAAGAAGTAAATTATGGGCTTGCCTAAATATTGTCGGATCATATCATCACACTCCCTAAAATCTGACTTAAAAAGGCAGCCTTTATGAGTTTAGCTTTGAGGTTGGAATTTGGAAGCTGGAGTCAATAGAGTATCTAAACATTTTTGTTTTAAAAACACCCGCAGCAAAATTTGTGAGTTTGAGGCATTTGCGGGCTTCTTCTAGAATATGGCCCTGAATCCTTATCCTCTTTTCTGCTCTCCCTTTCTTACAGGCTAAAATCCCTTTTCTTTCTCTATTGCGATGTGGATGGATGGCTCACACATGTGTCTTTTCAGAATTCTTTTTGAGCCTTCAAGTTAAAGACTGTAAGCCTTAGGGGGTCCGTCCTCCAGTTTGCTCACCCCTGTATAGTTGACCTTCTGTTAAAGTGTTGTTCATTTTCAGTTATTCCTTAACTCTTTGTTTCTTTGTGACTTGTTATGTCACCTTCTTGTTTCCTCTCATCCATGGCTAGTCCACTTTGACTCATGAGTTTTTTCTAAAATAAAAAAATAACAAAATCTCATTACTTCTCCATTTAATTATGACCATTTTAACTACAATGCATCCTAAATTATATTTAAATATGTTTCAAGGACTTAACAGTATACTTTTATATTAAAAATAACATTGATTAATTCCTTTACTTTAGGGAGTAATTGCTTGGTAGTTCTAAATCACACATTCAATATATTGTGTTCTATATACTGTAGCAATAATACATATTACAATATAGTATTATATATCACAATCACTTTTATTTATGATACATATGTTGGCAAGTGCTGTGATAGTTATACAAGGTGTTTATGTGGGCCACAGATTTAGCAAAGCTCTCTTTCCCCAGGGGGTCTGAAGGAGTTAATTAGTCTGAACATCAAAAAGGACACAGACAGAAAGACAGCAGCGAAAAGTTGATAATTGTTTTGGAGCAGATTGGAAACCTGAAGGTCAGAAGAATAAGGCCAGTAATTGTGAACAAACTTTTGAACTATTTGTTTTGTTTTTCATCCACCGAGGTTTAGCTGGATGGGAGTTGAAGTGGGGAACTGTCTTGAGTAAAGGTAGTGCTTCAGTGGAATCTAGGTCTGTTATTTTTGTTTTATTTGTTTTGACTTATTACTTTGTATCACTGGCTAATATTGTAAAACTGGGAAAAATATTACAGCCTCCTGTATTACGATATATATACTCGAGTGTAAGCCAAATTTTTCAGCCCTTTGTTTAAGGCTGAAAAGGGCCCCCTCAGCTTATACTCGTGTCACCACCCCCGTGTCTCTCTTTCCCCCGTGTCTCTCTTTCCCCCGTGTCTCTCTCTTTCCCCCGTCTCTCTCTCTTTTCCCCCGTGTCTCTCTCTTTCCCCCCATGTCTCTCTCTTTTCCTCCATGTCTCTCTCTTTTCATCCCTGTGTCTCTCTTTCCCCCCCCCCCGTGTCTCTCTTTCCACCCCGTGTCTCTCCCCCCCATGTCTCTTCCCCCCACCCGTGGCTCTCTAGCCCCCCGTGGCTCATTCCCTCCCCCTCCCTTATCATTCTCAACCCCCCATCCTCAATCCCCCAATGAGGACGGGGGTTTAGAATGAAGAGGGGGGTTGAGGAGGATGATAAGTGAGGGTGAGGGTAAGAGACACAGGGAAGGGGGGAAGGGAAAGAGACACAAGGAAGGGAGAGGGGAGAAGAGACACAGGGAAGGGAGATGGGGGGAAGAGACACAGGGAAGGGAGAGGGGGAAGAGACACAGGAGAGGAAGAGGGGGAAGAGACACAGGGGAGGAAAAGGGGTGAAGAGACACAGGGGAGGGAGAGGGGGGAAGAGGCACGGGGGAGAGAGAGGGAGGACACAAGAAAGGAGCACAGAGGGCACACAAGAGGGGGACATAGAGGGCACAAGAGGGACACAGGAGGCAGCACATTTCCCACCCTCTGCTTATACTCGAGTCACCACGTTTTCCCAGTATTTTGTGGTAAAATAGGTGACTCGGCTTATACTCGGGTCGGCTTATACTCTATGAAAGAGTCAGAAACGTGTGCACAAACCCAGGGAGACCAGCAACTTGTCACGGTGGTTACAAAACAAAGCCAAAAATATGTGTACAATAGAGCTGAATGTTTAGTTATAAGATTTCTGTCTTTGTATCCCTATTTCTGGAAAATACCTTGTGGTGTCACGTGGTGATGCATACAGTGCCTTGCAAAAGTATTCACCCACCTTAAAACTATTTTTTAGAAATAGAAAACAGAAAATTGTCATGTGCGTATGTATTCACCCCCTTTTGTTGTGAAGCCTATTAAAAGCTCTGGTGCAACCAATTACCTTCAGAAGTCACATAATTAGTGAAATGATGTCCACCTATGTCCCATCTAAGTGTCATATGATCTGTGATTACATATACACATCTTTTTTGAAAGGCCCCAGAGCCTGCAACACCTAAGCAAGTGGCACCACTAACCAAACACTGGCATGAAGACCAAGGAACTCTCCAAACAAGTAAGGGACAATGTTGTTGAGAAGTACAAGTCAGGGTTAGGTTATAAAAAAATATCAAAATCTTTGATGATCCCCAGGAGCACCATTAAATCTATCATAACCAAATGGAAAGAACATGGCACAACAGCAAACCTGCCAAGAGATGGCTGCCCACCAAAACTCACGGACTGGTAAGGAGGGCATTAATCAGAAAGGCAGCACAGAGACCTAAGGTAGCCCTGGAGGAGCTGCAGAGTTCCACAATCAGAAAGGCAGCACAGAGACCTAAGGTAACCCTGGAGGAGCTGCAGAGTTCCACAGCAGAGACTGGAGTATATGTACATAGGACAACAATAAGCCATACGCTCCATAGAGTTGGGCTTTATGGAGAGTGGCCAGAAGAAAGCCATTGCTTTCAGCAAAAAGCAAAATGGCACATTTTGAGTTTGCGAAAAGGCATGTGGGAGACTCCCAAAATATATGGAGGAAGGTGCTCTGGTCTAAGACTAACATTGAACTTTTTGGCAATCAAAGAAAATGCTATGATATGCTATGTTTGGCGCAAACCCAACACATCACCCAAAGAACACCATCAGTGAAACATGGTGGTGGCAGCATCATGCTGTCGGAATGTTTTTCAGCAGCGGGGACTGGGAACTAGGACAGAGGTTCACCTTCCAGCAGGACAATGACCCCAAACACACTGCTAAAGAAACACTTTAGTGGTTTAAGGGGAAACATGTAAATGTGTTGGAATGGCCTAGTCAAAGCCCAGACCTCAATCCAATAGAAAATCTGTGGTCAGACTTAAAGATTGCTGTTCACAAGAGCAAACTATCCAACTTGAAGGAGCAGGAGCAGTTTTGCAAGGAGGAATGGGCAAAATTCCCAGTGGTAAGCTGTGGCAAGCTCATAGAAACTTATCCAAAGCGGCTTGGAGCTGTAATTGCCCCAAAAGGTGGCTCTACAAAGTATTGACTTTAGGGGGGTGAATAGTTATGCACATTTACTTTTTCTGTAATTTTGTCCTATTTGTTGTCTGCTTCACAATAATAAAAAAAAAACATCTTCAAAGTTGTGGGCATGTTCTGTAAATTAAATGATGCAAATCCTCAAACAATCCATGTTAAATCCAGGTTGCGAGGCAACAAAACACGAAAAATGCCAAGAGGGTGAATATTTTTGCAAGGCACTGAAGATCTGTAGCTGCTGTAGTATTGAACTACTAGAAGTACGTTTCCTGCAGGTTTCCAGCAATCATAATTTCTGAATGTTGCCTTAGCAATTTTAGTGAACAGAAAGTGCTCTAACAGACTCTAAAGCATGGAAATATCAAAAGCTGCTAGTGCAATTTGTCCAGACAGGAATAGAATACAAATAAAAATTAGGATATGCTCTGCATCTCAGCTCCAGACAAAAAATGCAACATCATGAATTTAGTTTGACATGTCAGTATTCTTCTCATGTCCAGTGCAGTTTCCCTTATGGATCACTACCTTGTTGTGGTAGAGAGGCGTATGTACTTCAATGAAGCTATGAGCTATTCCATGTAGGTTCAGCCAAGATGGGCAGTGAGGTCAGAAGAAAAGAAAACTGTATGGGTAAGCACAACCATAACGATAACGATATGGCATTGAAAGATGAGTCCCTCAGGTCAGAAGGTGAGGAAGAGCAGAGGGCGAGTACGAATAGCACCAGATCTAATTAAGTTTTTGGGCCAAAGTCAAGAGAACAATCAGCTGCATATATGTGTGGAGAGGACAGGAATGTCTTCTGCTGCACAGAACAATTTAGAACGTTAGAACTATGAACCAAGGCAAACCGGACGTGGTCAAACATTAAATGTTAGGATTAAAAGTTGATATCCTTGGAATTAGTGAACTAAAATGGACTGAAATGGGTCATTTCACATGACAACCATCAGATCTTCTACTGTGGTCAAGAATCCCTCAGAGGAAATAGAGTAACCCACATAATCAAACAACGGGTGGTGCTCGGTTACAACCCAATAAATTACAGAATGATCTCAATTAGAATTCAAGGCAAGCCGTTTAACTTCACAGTGATCCAAATCTATGCTCAAATCATGGATGCTGCAGAGGCTGAAGTTTTCTTAAACGCTACAAGGATGTTCAACACTTACTAGATATAACACCAAGAAAAGATGTTACTCTAATAATAGAAGATTGAAGTGCTAAAGTAGGGAACCAAAATATTCCTGGAATAACTGGAGAGTACAAAATGAAACGGGTCAGAAATTAGCAGAATTATGTCAAGAATTCTCTGGTCATAGTAAATGTCATGAATCAGCCAGTGGCCATATTGGATTTGGGTGTGAACTATGCTGGGGCCATTTTGTGACTGGCAGCGATGGCCATTTTGGGCTTAGTGGTCTTCCACATGCTGTTGCCATGGGGAGGAACAAAAGGTTTGGGGCTCCCAGACACCCTGTTATACTGTTATACGGTTATACTGTTATATTATTATGATTCTTGTCTAAGGAAATGAGCAGGGTTCCCATCACCATCAATAAAAGTCATCATAATGCATGAGATGGATTGATGTGGAAACCCTGCCCCAATCCCATATACTATGAGGACATTAGGTGGTTTTATGTGGGGTGCGCTTTTACGCTTGTACTTAAATAGACTGACAGTGTGTGGAATATGTACACATATGTATATGATAGTATGGGGTAGTCATGCTGGATACATTGCCACATACATCTTGCAACAGGAGAAGGACCCCAGCTGGCCACCAAGGTTAATCCTTTAAGTACACATACTTAAGTCAGGAACAATAGGCTCCCACCAGACATAGGGGCACCATCTATCCAGGGGGCCTCTGGGGTCTCCCTAGCCCAGATCCAGGGGCCTGGGCCATAGCAAAGAGATGTGTCTCTGTTGACTGCCAGCGCCCAAATGACTCTGTTAGCCACACCTAGTGGGCGGCCCAGGGGAGGGGTCTGGAAGTTCCCAGAGCTTACCTCTAGTCCATTGGCAAGAGGTAATCAAATTACTGTGGAGATTACCCCATTGGCCAAGAGGAAGATAAGGGTTGGACAAAGGGGTAGCCACTCCCTGTACTGTTGTTGTGAGTTGTTTAAATACTTGTGTAAAAATAAAGAAGTTGTTCATAATTTTCATCAAGACTTTGTGTGCAGGTGTATTATTGACCCAAGGGCATATGCTGGCAGAGGAGATCGTTTCTGACTCCATGCCAGGTTTTTTTCCCAGGCACACTACCAAAAGCTGGGACTTATGCTCTTGCATCCGCAAGGAAGGTCCATTGGTCTGAGTCATCCAAATCTTAGGTCTAAAACCTACAGGAGAAAAGAGGACTAGGATCCTCTATACTCCATCATCGTTGTAGGTTGTGACAATTGGTGACAGAGGTGGGAGACTCTACAGAAAGACCAAGAATGGAACAGACGGATATCACCAAAGAAGCAACAAGACGGTTTAAAGCAGCCAGGCACTTATACCCCAGTAAGATGACCGCACAAGAGGTGTCCAACGTACTAGACCAGTATTGCCAGAGGATCTGGCAGGAGCGCAAAGGAGCGAGAACTCCAGCTCAGCAAAGACTTGGCTACAGAGAGACATTGCGTCTAGAGAAATGGATGGCGATTCTGAATCTGTGGCAGGACGATGAGCTAATGGGCTGGCTGGAAGTACTAGTAAGAAAAGAGGTTGCCTTGGAGAACCAATATCACGTTTTTCACACCAGAATAGTTGGTGGCCTTGGAGAGGAGTTTGATTTCCACTTGGAGATAGATTCTGGCCTCCAAGACATTGTGTATGGTGATCCTGAAGGGGGCATAGGAACCTTTAAAAGGCACAACAACTTGTTTGTGGAACGCTGTCGTGGTCTGGGACTGGAACCGTGGTCCATGGAGGCTAATTTAATGGTACACCTGATTGAGCAGGAACTGCAGCTGGAGGAGGAGTATTTTGAGTTGTGGGACGAGATCTATGGGGAGACATTTTGCCCATCAAGAGGGGAACAACCCAGTCAAGAGGACTGGTCGCCAGATCGTTACAACACAGATGGTATGTACCGAAGTGATTGTGTGCAAGGGGTCTGGGGAGAACATAGTGATGGAGAATGCCTTCCTTTAAAAAATATAGAGACTGTGTCAGAGCCTAGAAGGGATGGTAAAGTCAGCTTGGGACCAAATCACCAGCTCCAAGAGCCAGAGACCCAGGGGAATGTTCCCTGGGTGGGGTCAGATAACCCATGTTTGTCCCCTGATACCCCAAGAGACTTAATCCCAGAGGAAATGCTAGCAGAGCACAGTTTCTCCAAACAGGTCTCACCTGATGACTACCTTCCAGCACAAATCCTGGCAGAAACCCCAGTAACTGCTCAACAGGTAGGGCCAGATGAACTAAGTCTGCCCTCAGAAGTTCTAGGCAATGTGTATGGGCCAGAACTGCTAATGGAGCCAGGGGCTCAGGATAGCCACCCAAGAGACTGTGGGGAGGGCTATGTAATGCACTCTGGGGAGAAGGCCGTAGAGGTCAGGTTGGGTGGGAAGGATAAGATTCCCCAGCCTACAACAGATAACCAAAATCTGTACTCTGACACCCCAGGAGAGTTGCTAAAAAAGGTGCTAGTGAAGCACAGAGCCCAGGAGGGCTATGTAATGGACTGTGGGGAGGGAAAGGAACTGGTTCTTAGCTACAGGGAACCAGGCCTCACACAGCAAGAGTGCCAGGGGCACCAAGAGAGTGCCAGGGGCACCAAGAGAGTGCCAGGGGCACCAAGAGCCCGACAGGGGCAGCAAGCTTGCCAGCCTTGGCAAAGGAACCATGGGTGCATTGCGGCACCCCAAAGGATTGTGGATGTAGTGAGGACTTGCCTGAGATGACCAGTGCCCAGGAGTCCACAAAGGATGAGGCCCAAGTTGCCAAGGAAAAGGCCATAGAAGAAGAGGGTCAGCTGAGGGCCCCAAAGCACAGCCTGGGTGGGAATTGCGAGACTCCCCAGCCTACATCAGAGAGCCAAAGCACAGTCATTCAACCAAATGCAATAGAGGAGGTAAAGGATGAGTGTAAGCACAGCCTGGGTGGGAACAGCGTAGTTCTCCAGGCTGCAACACAGACAGACCCAGGGGAAGAAAACCAGGAGGGTCTGTCCAAAGATACAGATCTCCAGGAGCCAGAGCAAACAGAGCATCCAAGTCCGGACTCCATCAGGGACGCTGGAGTCAACCGCAGACCGGTATGTACTTTACTGCAGTTATGGTGTTATTGGGCTCCCAACAATAATAATTTTGCTGAGGGAAGTACTGGACTGCCCCCTTGCAATCCCATAGGCCCAGAGACTTTTTAGAGACCCCAGCCCAGCTGTGGGGACTGGCTGGAGGGAAAGGGGTTGCTATGGGACAGGGGTTGTTTTATGGGGCTCCCAAAAATACGGTTTTGCCTCAGAAGAATGTATGGGTGCAACCCACTGTGTCCCCAGAGACTTCCATGCTGCTGCCAAAAACAGAGAGCTGGGATCCTGGACTGTTTTGGGTGGGGGTGCAGGGCAAGAGCAATTTGCTCTATACAGTGGGAGCAAGGCCAAGGGCTGGGGGAGGTCTTTACTCTGCACCTTGGGACTGTGTGCGCACCGACATGAACTTGCCTAGCATGCAGCAGGCCGGGCCAAACCAGCAGATTCATGACTATCAGCGTAGCTGAGAAAATCTTGGATGTTCTCCGCCCGCTTGGGGAAGGATTGTCATGAATCAGCCAGTGGCCATATTGGATTTGGGTGTGAACTATGCTGGGGCCATTTTGTGACTGGCAGCGGTGGCCATTTTGGGCTTAGTGGTCTTCCACATGCTGTTGCCATGGGGAGGAACAAAAGGTTTGGGGCTCCCAGACACCCTGTTATACTGTTATACGGTTATACTGTTATATTATTATGATTCTTGTCTAAGGAAATGAGCAGGGTTCCCATCACCATCAATAAAAGTCATCATAATGCATGAGATGGATTGATGTGGAAACCCTGCCCCAATCCCATATACTATGAGGACATTAGGTGGTTTTATGTGGGGTGCGCTTTTACGCTTGTACTTAAATAGACTGACAGTGTGTGGAATATGTACACATATGTATATGATAGTATGGGGTAGTCATGCTGGATACATTGCCACATACATCTTGCAACAGGAGAAGGACCCCAGCTGGCCACCAAGGTTAATCCTTTAAGTACACATACTTAAGTCAGGAACAATAGGCTCCCACCAGACATAGGGGCACCATCTATCCAGGGGGCCTCTGGGGTCTCCCTAGCCCAGATCCAGGGGCCTGGGCCATAGCAAAGAGATGTGTCTCTGTTGACTGCCAGCACCCAAATGACTCTGTTAGCCACACCTAGTGGGCGGCCCAGGGGAGGGGTCTGGAAGTTCCCAGAGCTTACCTCTAGTCCATTGGCAAGAGGTAATCAAATTACTGTGGAGATTACCCCATTGGCCAAGAGGAAGATAAGGGTTGGACAAAGGGGTAGCCACTCCCTGTACTGTTGTTGTGAGTTGTTTAAATACTTGTGTAAAAATAAAGAAGTTGTTCATAATTTTCATCAAGACTTTGTGTGCAGGTGTATTATTGACCCAAGGGCATATGCTGGCAGAGGAGATCGTTTCTGACTCCATGCCAGGTTTTTTCCCAGGCACACTACCAAAATCTGGGACTTATGCTCTTGCATCCGCAAGGAAGGTCCATTGGTCTGAGTCATCCAAATCTTAGGTCTAAAACCTACAGGAGAAAAGAGGACTAGGATCCTCTATACTCCATCATCGTTGTAGGTTGTGACAGTAAACACCCTCTTCCAACAGCCTCAAAGACGACGCTACACATGGATATCACTTGAAGGACGATAAAGAAATCAGATTCACTATATACTTTGTAGCCAAAGATGGAGGAGCTCTATATAGTCAGCCAAAAAAAAAGGCCTGGAGCTGACTGTGGTTCAGATCAGTTCAGAATTAAATTGAATAAAAGAAAGAAAATCATCAGACCAAGCAGATATGAAATAAATTAGACCTCCTGTGAATATGTAGTGGAGGTAAAGAATATATTTTTCCCTAGGAAGACTTGCCTATAACAAGGTTGCAGGAGTTGATGAAATCCTAGCTGAACTGTTCAAAATCCTACAAGATCATACTGTGAAAGTGTTGCCAAAAAGAGCTCCAATTATCGAACAATTGCACTCATTTAACAATCCAGCAAGGTAATGCTTAAGATACTGCAAGATCGGCTCCAACAATATATGGACTGAGAACTACCAAGCCAGGTTTTACAGAGGAACAATATATCAAATTGCCAATATCTGTTAGATAACAAAGAAAGCAAGAATGTTCCAGAAAAAACATTTACCTTTGCTTCCTAGACTATGCTTCAAAGACTATTCTAAAGCATTTGACTGTGTGCATCACAACGAAATGTGGCAAGTTCTTAAAGAGATGGGGTTATCAGAGGATCTCATCCATCTCCTGAGGAATATGTATGTGGACCAAGTGGTCAAGGTCAGAAACAAACATGGAACAACTGAATGATTCAAGATCAAAAAGGGGTGCAAACCAGTTGCATTTTATTCAATGTATATGCAGAATACACCATACATAAGGAAGAACCCAAAACCGTAAATTAATATTGCTGGGATATAAATCAAAAACCTAAGATATGCAGACGAAACTACTCTGACTAAAAATGAGGAAGAACTAAAGGTCCAATTGATGAGGGTGAAAAAAGAGAGTGAAAAAGCTGGCCTGCTGCTCAACGTTAAAAAAACGAAGATTATGGCAAATTATGATTTTAAATCCTATCAAATAGATGGGGAAGAATTAGAGGCAGTGACAGATTTTATATACTTGGGCTCCAAGATCTCTTCAGGTGGTGAAAAGATGTTTGCTTCGAGAGAGGAAAGTCTGCATAGTTAAAACTATGGTATTCCCAGTAGTAACATAAAGATGTAAGAGCTGGACAATAAAGAAGGCTGAGCACCATATAATTTACTCCTTTTATTGTCGTGTTGTACAAAACTACTTAGAGTTCCTTGGACTGCAAGAAGATATAATACATCAGTACTACTGGAAACCAAGCCAAACTGGGAGGCATGATCATGAGGCTAAATCTCAAATATTTGGCTATATCATGAGAAGACATGATTCCGTAGAGAAGACTCTGATGCTGTGTAAGATTGAAAGCACACAGAGAAGTGGATGGTAGAGGCAGATATGGATAGATGGGGTCAATTAAGTCATGGAAATGAGCTTGAGAGAGCTCAGAGGGACAGTGCATGACAGGTGTGCCTGGTATTGTGCAGTCCATAGGGTCACAGAGAGTCAGACACAACTGAATGACTAAACAACAACAATTGTTCAGTTTGTATTTTTTTAAGTGTCAGCGAAGGGCATTGTACAGATTGTTCCTTATTTGCAAGTAAACAATAAAAAGCAATTGAAGAAGAGTGGCTGGAAACCCCTTTATTCAGCCAATCTAACCCTATAAGCCTAGTGGTCTAGGGCAGGCAACTACCACATACCTTAATTAAACTATTCCCCACTAGCCTGTGAATCGGGAGGTAGCCCAAACATTACTTCTCAACTAAAAAATACCACCTCAAAGTATGGTAACTATTCTTACATTCTTGCAACCACATGTAGTCAAATAATATCCTTAAAAATCTTCAATCTGTGGAAATTGCCCTTCCAAAAGCTGCTTTCTAAAAAAACACTAAGCTAGACAAGAACACCTCCTGTGAGATGCTATACTGGTTACATTAAAAATGGATACTATCATTTTAATTAGCTCACACAGTTTTGACTGATAATACTGAATATGTATAAACATTAACGAAGTAGATAGTAGGTATTACGAAAACTAAAAATGGAAAAAAAGGATAATTTAAAATTGTTAAATAATAAATGATATATGGATACTTGGACTACAATAAAGAGTTAATACCCAATTCTTCATTTAAACCTTTTGACCTTATTGCTTGCAACTAAACTATTCAATAGATTTCTCCTTTATGGTATTAAATATATTGTATTTATGGAAAGAATAAGTGCAACAACTTTTAGTCCTCAGGAATTCACATCATGAAACTCTAAAATGTACCTTGAAACGTTATAGCTCTGACTTTTGTTGGTTATGCGCCTGTTATGTTCTGCAAATTTAGCTTTTTAATAAAAAAAACACATTCTCCTTGTTTTTAAAATGTTGCCAATATTCTTAAATCCTTAAAACAAAGAGACAATTAGTTTAGCTATTAAATACCATAAGGTTGTCATATGATTCGAGTATGTTGTAATGATTATACTGACATATAAGAAGGAAAATTCCCTGTGGATCAGAACTGTATAATGGCATTTACATTTAAAATACAAAGTGCAATTATTTGGGTACTTAAAAGGAATTCTTTACTTAATGTTAATGCCTGTACTTAATGCAAATTAGAGTTTTCATTTAAGTGCAGCAAGTGGATTTTTTTTCCTAAATTTACTTCTCATTACTGTTAAACTACAATTGCTAATGTAATTCACCCTCATTCTCTTTTATGATGTACTCAGATGTTTATTTTACCTATCGATTATATCTGCCATTGAACTATATTGTATGTTATGTGTCGTTACAGCTTATATTTTTGCTTATATTAAGTCTTTTTTTCTACTAAGAAATCTTGAAATAATTATTCCATTTGTTATCACTTTTTTAATAAAGGCAGATTGTCGTAATGAATATATATATATATATATATATATATATATATATATATATATATATATATATACATGATATGCCATCAAGTTGTTATATAATACAAGTTCCAAATATTTTTTAGCAAGATAGTGAACAGCATTGGATTGAATAGTACAACCAGTATAATGCATTTGTACCAATGAATAATGTCAAACTATTAATCAGTTAATGAGAAGTAAAGAGATAAATACAATTTTGGATAGGCAATCAGGCCTTACACCGCAAGAACCGCTAATCGTTGTGGGTCTTCTGCAACTGTTGGGCGCTGGTGGCTTGGATACAGAAAGGAAGGGATACAAACTGTACTAGTTTAATGGTGGGGGAAGGTTTCAAAGGGAGCTTGAAAGGATGTTTATAGTGAGACAGCAGCATTGAAAAATAATTCTCTATCCACCCTTGCATATTGTCTATCCACCCTTTGAAGTCAATAAAAATAGCTGAAAATATATATACTGTAGATGATGAGATCACTCCTATGGTGAGCAGATCAATATTCTATAATTATCTGCCATACTCAGGGCCTCATTCAATTGTGATTTGGCCAATTGAATAGGACTCTATATAAGCACATAGCATATTTTTTACAGAAGTTTTTAGTTAGTAAACTTCTATCCAAAAGCAAGGTCTTCACTAACTAAAAACTTCTGTAAAAAAAATATGCTGTGTGCTTATATAGAGCCCTATTCAATTGGCCAAATCGCAATTGAATGAGGCCCTCAGAGACTGGTCATTGCATGCATGTGACAACAACATCACACATTCTCAGCATTAAATAAAGCCACATTAAGTCTTCTTTATGTTTGCTAAAGGGCACAGTTTTGTGGACAAACGTGGAAAAAACCCAAAATCAAAGAATGTAAAAGGGTACATCTGGCAAAACACAATGCATCTTATCATCCCAAGACCAAAATTGCTACAATAAAGCACTGTAATGACCAGATCCTGTTTTGGTGGAATTTCAGATCATGTTCTGTGTACTTCTCAAGAAAGAAGAGAAGATCGATGGTGAAAAGTGCAGCAAATTATTGAAGAAAACCTGTAGCCCTAAGCAAGGAAGTTGAACACAGGAAGATGGATTCACTTTCAACATGACAATAACACAGAGCAACAGTACAGTGCCAAAGCAACTGTACAGTGTCTGCAGGTCAGGAAGTTGAATGCACTTGAATGGCCTATTAGATCCCTGAACTAATTGCTATCAAGCATTCTTGGATTGACTTGAAGAGTTTTAAAAAAAAGGTTGTACATTTTTTTTTTCCACATAGATACTGTAAGATATAATTTGTAAATAAAAATGGAAATAGTATAATTTTGTGTTCTTTTTGGACTACTCTCTGTATCAATGATTAGAAAACAAATAAAAACAGACAATATATAGACAATAGAACCGGAGGTCTCTATTTAAAGTTTGTAGGTTTCTAGTTTCAGGAAGAGAGTTAATCTGGGATAGGCAAAATGCTTTTCCAGCAGATTAATTAACTTGACCTTATTAGGGATATAAGAGCATCATCAGTCAAGACTTTACTAATTTTGATTCCGCCATCAAATTATATGTTAATATGTGTTATATCAAGAAACCGTTTAACAGTTTTTGATGTAATGGTTCATAATCTGATTTTGACCTGATAACTTTTTGTAGAAAAAGAAAAAAAAAGATGAAATTGAAATTTGAATCTAGGATTGAAGTTCCATAGATTAGATTTAAAATGACATGGAATGCAAGTTTTTCTGTCATGCTTTTTAAAGAGTATGTTTTAAACATTTTGAAAGTGTAATTAAAAATGCTTTATTAAAATTTGCTTAAACTTATTGGAAACTAACAAGAAATGCCACAATAAACACCTCTGTGTGAGCAGACAGTATCATGAACAAAAGCTCACTGGCAGACACTTGTGACTCATATAGCTATATTGCCGCACATTGGCTAACAGGAAAAGGCCTTCAAATCTGTATAGTAATTTAAAAAAATAAAAACACACTGTTCAACATTATAAAATGCCCTCTTTTAGATGCAGCAAAGAAACAAATGCTTTCAATGGCTCTTTAACTTGCTGAGCTACTTGTTTAAGTAATTAAAGATTCTACACTTCAAGCTAACATTCATTATTGCCATGTGGCACAAAACTCATTACTCATTTAGGACAGAGGTAACATACTGAAAGCTCTAACTTCTATTGATTATAACTCTATGATTTCTGCATTCCTTTTAAAAAGGAAATACTTTTTTATGTTGCTGGGTCACAGAGGATTTCTTCAAGTGAATACCCTTGTAAACCCATTAATCTTCCATGTGGATTTCCCCAAGGCTCTATTTTATCAGAAGAAATCATTAGAAGACATGATTTAAACTAACAAGTTTATGCCAATGACATACTGAACATCTAAACCTTTGCTACTAATAGATGTACTTACAGAACATCTAATCTTTGCTACTAACAAATGTTTAGACGAGCACCAAGACTGTATGAGTAAGTACTGGTTAAGCCTAAACCCCAAAATACAGAGGATCTGGTTGGTCTCTGTCAAGTGACATCAGCTTCCTTGAGCCAAACAGGAGTAAACCTTTATTTTGAGGAATTACAGCTGTTAAAATCTAACCTTATTTTGGATTGTGGTCCCGACACTAAAACATCAAGTCAAGGTGAGTGATCAACTCTTCATTTTTCCATCAGAATAATACAGCCAGGATAAAGCACCTGATATCCCAGAAGACCTCCCTACATCATGATGACTGAATTACTGCAAATGCCTTTATCTAGAACTGCTAAATAAAGAACTACATAGTTTAGAGTGGGTACACAATGCTGTCGTAAGATTGGTAACCAAACAGTATTGTTCCTGGCATGTAACACCTGTCCTCCATGCCCTACACTGGTTTCCTGTGAAAGGCCACATATATTTCAAGCTGACAAAGCTATACATGGTGAAGGCCCAACACTCTGAAGGAGCTCTTCACTCCTTATGTTCTAACTAGTGCTCTAAGATCTTCAGGTCAGAATCTATTAACCATACCCGGAATTTCTACACAAACCTTTGGGTCCTGAGATCCTATGTATGCAGCGTCAATACTCTGGAACTCTCTACCTTGCTAAGCCAGAGAGGTCCTTAAGTTTAGACATTTTCCGAAAGAGACTGAAGACTATTCTCTTAAACCAGGCCTATTTTGTCTTCTCTCCTAAGCATTCTGAGTCCTTTCTGGGAGAAAAGTCATATATAAATTAATTATTTTATCACAATGAAGAAATTTGTATAAAATAATACATCTGTAATAACCAAAGCTTATTTTTTTCCATCCTTCTATTTTGAGTGAGTGGCCTGTTGTTATTGATGTTTAATTAATTTTTTTTTAGAATTTTCAGTATAAACCTTAAGCAATGGTTCCATTGCCATGTCCATGCAGCAATTTTATAGTTTTTGATTTATTTAAATATATATTATTATTTTTCTAGTACATGTTTACAAGGAGGATCCATCTGGGGTACTGTATCAACTACATGCATATGTCTGCTGCCAGCATTTAGTTAAATACATTTTAGTAGTCTACAAACATTTGAAATATAAAACATAATAGTATAATTAAATAAAATTAGCAATCAGCAAAAAAAAAACTGTACTTGAAACTGTACTTCAAGGCACAGAACATAATGTTCAATCAACTGCCAAAAGAAAATGTCATATTTTAAGTACTTTACATTTCTTTTTTTACTCATGCAGCTCCTGTTGGAAAATATTTTTTTCCCCATAAAACATATAATTAATAAACCTTTGTAGTGACTTTGCAAATAATAGTTTATATTGTACTCAAATTATGGTACTACACTGTCTGGAAGTTTGCCTTTGTTAAGCGATGATTTGAAGGTATTTCATGGAAAGTCTGTGTTCATGCTAAGAACAAGTTCACACAGAGTGCAGAAATTAATAAAACATGCACAATGCATTTTTGAAAGGTTATTTCACTGTGCCATCAAGTTAATCTTAGCATAAAATGACAAGCTATCTGCATTTTGAATGCACAGGAATACATATTTTGAAAAGCATTCAATGTGAAATTTCAAGCTTATTCCTCAGATTCTGTACTGATAATTTATGTTCATGCGGATGTTTTATAGCAGCACTTTTCAACAACGGGGCTAGTGCTAGTCCGTGGCAATATCCTTTGTTTGCTTTCAGAATTCCTATGCTCTAGTTGGCCTTTTATAAAGTGTATAAGTATAAAGGGCCTTGAACACAGTCCATACATTTTTAAAGTAACAAAAAACAATATTCATAAAAATTTTAATATGAGAGTATATTAGAGTGAAGTATTGTATACATTTATTTGTAAAATACTTTGCTAGAATAACAGCATATTCATGCTTTGTTTTGTAACCTTCCATGGAACCTTTTAAACACAGTCGTTTATGATAAAGATTTTGTATATGAATATTGCATTTTAAGGCTTACACAACTGCTAATATTGTTATTTAGTTGCAATGCACCTTAAATACCTTATATAAAATACTTTAAAAATATGGAAATTTTGTCTTAACTTTCAACAGTCTTGTAATGTTACATTTTTTATTTTCCATCCACCATTATATTCCAAAATATGTATTCAAAAAAGTATTTTTAAAAGAAAGCACTTTCCTCCTAATATAAAATATATCAACAATAAATTTGACGTGGCAAAAGCAGCCCTATTTATTACATATCTTACAGAATTTATCCAGATATTTAATATAAATAGTTAAAAGCATTCCCTTATTGCTTATAAATGAGTCTGCACATTCAAGATCTTACTATCGAGAATTTGAAAAAGACAATTTAACTTTCTTTTAAAATTACCAGTAATCTTAAATATTAACACTTATTTTGAAGTGCAAATGCAAAGAGGGAGCTACCAATGGAAGCTTGTTAAAAGTAAGACATGAAGAAAAGGAACAACTGAAATTATAGTGGTTGTACAAATGACACATGATAGGAGAGCTTAAGTTAATATGTTCTTATGTTTAACTTTGTGTTTTATGTTTCTTTTTCCTTGTCTGTTAATGTACATTAACATCACAAATAGTACCAAACTGCATATAGACACTCTGTATACCATTCAATATGCACATTTCAATATACGGAAGGTTTTAAAGTTTTACTGATTCTTTTTTTAAATCTTTTTTTTCTAGAATCCATCTTTGCCAGTAGAATGCTCATTATTTAGAAAAAAAATACCATACTCCCTATAAAATTATTCCATTTAAGTATCCCTGTAAAATAATTCCATTTAAATCTACAAGTCTGACGTGGTCAGTGAGGAACCCAACTGCAGGAAGGACCAAAAAAGTAATACAGGATGGAAGCTCAGGAGAAGTTCAAGTTTGAGGATAAGGAGAAGGCAAAATCAAATCCAGTAAACATGCTGCGAGTCAGAAGGGATCATAAAGTCAGATACAATCCTTGATAGAATACCAGAAAATTACAAAGAAATATAATTTTAAAGTTGGACATTAAAGCAGAACAACACTGAGGTGACACTGCTTTAAATTAATCCAGGGTTGCACCACGCTAAAGGACTGAACCAATGCAACAATCAGAACGGAGTTGGTGCACTACAATTTTGGTAGGATCAGACCTTTCTGCACCACAATTTATGCACCAGCAATCACAAGTGCATACACCAGCTCCTTAACAGATATGCTAGCATAGTAGCCAGGTGTTTGGGAATTGTGACTGTGCCAAACTTTTTAGCATGTTGGACCTTCATGGAGAAAAGAAGCAGGTGGGATGCAAGGGGTGCTTGGATTCATGCCTCTGGGATAAAACAAACCCTACCACTGTTTCTGATGCATTGACTTCAAGAATGTAGAGTGGAGTGAGGTCTGGGCGAGTCAAATGTTGAAGTGCTTCCGTGAAGTCGGTCTTCAATAATTCAAATGCTTGTTGAGCTAGGAAATTCCACTTTAAAGGAATGGTTACACTTGGTGTCTGTGTGATAGGCTGTGCAATTTTGGAGAAGTCTCTAATAAATTCCCAATAATAGCTGGTGAAACCCATGAAACATTGGAATTTCTTGCGGGTTTTAGGTACTGGCCAGTTAGTTATAGCTAAACCTTAACTAGGATTCATGGCATATGCCTCTAAGGAAATGATAAAGCCCATATATTCCACAGTAGTAGTCTCAAAAATGCACTTCTCTAGCATAAAGTCTGTGGGTGCACAGAGGGGATAATACCTGTAGACATGTTGTCAATGTTCTTCCACTTACCCTCATGGCACTTATAGTGTTAATTGTAAGGGTTAAGTATTGTCCCATAAGGGTCAATGTATAGACCTTTATGGGACTGATAGGGTTAATTTGAGGCTCACAAGGGTCTATATAGACTCCCATGATTGATGCTGTTAATTTTAGGTGCCAGGGGGGTATTTATAGTACCCCTGCGGCAGGGCTTACATTTTTAGTTAGCGGAAAAAGGACCCACAGCAGGAAATTTGAAATGCAATTGCAGTTCGGGTCCCAATCGGGACCCCCACTGCAAGGGGTAAAATGGGGACACTGTTGGGGTCCTGATGGGGACGCCCAGCATAGGGGGTTAATATTATGTGTCGGGGGGGGTTCTGGGAGTACCGCCGCAGCTTGAGTTAACCAGTTAACTGCTGCAGGGTTCACGATCGGGATCCCTGCAGCAAGGGGCCTTCATTCTAATCAATCACACCATGTAAATGTGTTCCAAACTGAGCATAAACTTTATTTTGCAGTACACATTTTTATGCAGTCTTTGCATCAATGACCAATGGGACACTTCCCTTGGTAAACACAAGTTTAATACATGTTGCCCCATCTGAAAATACCCTAAGTGGGCCAAGACCCAGCGCCAGCTCTCTCCTTTCACATCTAGGTGCAGAGGCGTCAAGCTGTCAGCTACCTCCAGACAGAATCTGGGCACAGCACAAATTAATTAGATAGTGCCTCTGTTCTGTGATTTCTCCTGAACAGTAAGTGTACTTGTGCATTGTTTAGAGGCAGCTGGTTTTGCCATTGTGAAGCTGTATCGGTGTGTGGTTCTGGTGGTTGGTTTGCCTCTGTTCTGTGATTTCCTCCTGACAAGTAAAGTGTGTTTGGGTACTTATGCAGTGATTAGTGAGGAGGTGAGTAGTAAGAACCTAATATAAACAGGGGAAGGATCAAACTTGTGAGCTTGCGAACACTCCTACCCTGAAGTGCAGTTCTAGTATAAGTGTAGGAGTTTAAATAAAAGGAGGGAGTTCAAAGAAAAGGGGAGCACATTGTAGTGCTGTATACAATGTTTTCTTCCCCACTGTTGTTAGTAATTATGATCAGTCCAGTCACAACCTCACTCAGTGTGCTTCCTGCCACATGTATGAACTGCTGTAACAGATGATCCAGAGTCCATACCTCTGTGGCAGGTGTGAGCATGTCTTGAAGCTCAAATTGGAGAACTGAAGAGGATAATTGCAGCACTTAGTGATATTGCTCCACTGGAAAGGGAGTTGGTGCTCATGGAGCACAGTTTAGCTGGGCCTAGCATTGAGGGTGGAGATGGGGCTAGTGAGGATTACCAGGGAGGTAACTGGGTTACAGTTACAAGGGGAAACAGGGGGAACAGTAGGAGGAGGCGGGACAGTTCTGAGTTGGTACACACCAACAGATTTGTCAGATTGAGTGAAACTGTTGGGGATGTAAATTCAGGAATGGCAATGCCAGATAGAGCTGTTCCCTCTAACAGCCGGGAGAACAGTTCTACTGGAGGAGTGAGAGGGCAGAATAGGCAGAGCAACAGACAGGTTTTGGTGGTAGGGGGCTCTAATATTAGGAAGGTAGTCAGGGTGATTTGTCACCCAGATCCCAGCAATCAAACAGTTTGCTGTCTCCTGGGTGCTCAGGTTCGGTATGTTGTGGATCGGGTAGATAAATTATTGGGTAGTGGCTAGAAATGAACCAGCAGTCTTGGTACATATTGGTACCAATGACAAAGTTAGTGAAAGATGGAGAGTCCTAAATAAGGATTTTATATAACTAGGTAATACGCTGAAGGCAAGGACCTCCAAGGAAGTATTTTCTGAGATACTACCTGTGCCACGTGCTAGCCCAGGGAGACAGAAGGAGCTTAGGGAGGTTAATGCGTGGCTAAAAATGTGGTGCATTAGGGAGGGGTTTGGGGTTTTAGAGCACTGGGCTGACTTCTCACTTTGGTACAATCTCTATAGCAGCGATGGATTGCACCTTAATGAAGAGGGAGCTGGTGTGCTAAAGGAAAGGATGGTAGAACAGCTGGGGGAGCTTTTAAAATAGTAGGTGGGGAATGGACTAGATAGAAGTAATGGGGTAGAGGTGGTTAGAAACAAATTAACTTGTCAAAGGGGAGAAGATGGGGGAGGGTTAGTATAGTCAGTAGGGAGGTATTAAGTAACTCAAGTAAAGTAGCAGGGACTTCAGAGCTACAGACTCATAACATTAAGTGTATGCTTACTAATGCCAGAAGCTTGCCAGGAAAAATGGGGGAGTTAGAATTATAAGCAGTTAATGAGAAATGGGATTTAATAGGCATTACTGAAACGTGGTGGGATGAATCACGTGACTAGACGGTTAATCTGGATGGTTATAACCTATTTAGAAAAGATAGGGGCAATGGCAAAAGAGGAGGAGGGATTTTTCTGTATGTTAAGCCTGAATTTAAAGCTGTAGTTAGAGAAGATATTTATGGTGGAACTAGCAGTAATATGAAAGTTTGTGGGTAGAGTTAAATAGCGGAGGAGCAAAGTCTAAAATAATATTGGTAGAAATATTCTATAATATGAGTTTATTTCACTGAATCTAATTCCTATGTCTTCCAAAGGGACCATTTTAAAATATTTATTTTAGAAAAATATTGAGATAATATTATATATTCCATTTCTATTTGTTTTTTCCTATCTACTATGGCCATGAGTTCGCTCCATGATGGTAAACATTGTTTTTTCCAGGCTCTGACTATAAGCCACTTGGCTGTTGTTAAGGTGTTAATAATTATATTTCTCTGTTTAAAATTAATTTTATCCGGTAAAATATGAAATAATACAATTTCTGGAGTTAAATCTAATTGGAATTTAATAATATTAGATATCTGTAATATTCACATTAACCAGAATTTGTTTGTGAAATCACATGACCACCACATTCTTGAGTTCATATTTGTTCTTTGCATCTCCAACAGTTTTCATGGTTATCTTGTGGAGCGATTTTTTTTTTTTAAACTTACTTGGGGTCATATACCAACACTGGACGAGTTTAAAATATATTTATCTTAATGATGAGTTCTTTATGTTTTTTTTGGTTTCCAAAAAAAGCTTTATGCCATTGATTTAAATGCCACTCCATCCCAAAATTTCTCTCCCACTTTTGCATTCTTTCTGGGTTTTTTTATTCTATTTGGAATTTTATAATTTTATAACATCTAGATATTGTGTGTTTTATCTTTGTTTTATTTAGATTTTTTTCAAATTGTGTCAGTTCTCGATCAACTGTTACTTTATAGCCCAAATTCATAATTGCTGTGTATAAAATATTATAAAATAACCATTGAGTAGCTGGTATTTGGAACTCATTAGATATTATTTCAAAAGATTTCAGTTTTTGTTTTTGAAATAGATCACTTACAGATTTCAAACCACATTTTTCCCAGGTTATCTTTATGAAAGGGGTAAGTTCCTGTGTTATTTTCTGTGGTGGAATATTTAGCGCTGGATGTTTTACTAATTCATTTGGTTTTTTTTGCTGAATTTAAACCACCATTTTATCAAGGTTCTAGGGGTAAGTATATATATATATATATATATTGTAAATAGACGTTCTCAACCAATTTATTCTCTATTTGTAGAAATTTGGGAATGTTGTCCTTTATAGTCGATTTTAAAAGATGTATTAAGTTCACAGCATTTGTGTATTGAATTATATTTGGTGCTGATAAACCTCCCTTAGAGAAGGCTCTAGGAACTATTTCTTGTTTTATACACAATTTTTTGACTCTATAGATAAAATTATCTATAATTTTCTGAATTTTTTTAAAATTTTTTCACTGGAATCTTTAATGGGAGACTTCTTAAAACACACGTTTTTTTAGGAAGAATATTCATTTTAGTCACAGCTATTCTTCCTAACCATGACAAGTTTAGTAATTTCCAGTTAGATAAAGTATAAAATATTTGGGAAGAAAGTATATCTAAATTATTCCCAACTAAATTAATTTAAATTAGGTGTTAATTTTATACCCAAATGCGTTATTTGATTTGTTTTCCAATTATAGGGGAATCTTTCTTTCAATTCTATTTTATCCTTGATGATAAGAATAGTATATAGTACTTCAGTTTTAGAAATATTTACTTTGTAGTAGGATAAATCACAAAAATATTTTATTATTTGGAGTAATTTAGTTATTGATTTTTATGGGTCAGCAACTGTGACTATTAAGTCATCGGCAAAGATGGTAACTTTGTTAATTATAGAGCCAGTTACTATGCCTTTTATTTGTATACATTTTCTAATCACTTCTCATAAAGGCTCAATACTTGTATTTGTACTATTTATTTATTATATGTAATGTTAAATTTTTTACTAATCTGATGTTTCTTTTTTTCCTAGGGGGTGCAATCTGAAGGGACATCTTCAAAAGGTAAGTGGTTTTATTTATTCTATTTTAGCTTAGATTTAGGTGGTATTGTATAGATAGGGGGTGATGTTTAGATAGGGGGTTAAGTGTAAATAGGGGGTAATGTCTAGAAAGGGGGTTAAGTATAGATAGCGTTTAGGTATAGATAGGGAGGGATGTCTAGATAGGGGGAAATGTATTGTAGTTAGGGGTATACGTATATTGTATTTATTACTGTAATGTTATGGTTATTTGTGTATGCCTTTTTCTTTGCAGGTGTGTAATTATTTTTTTATTTTATGTCTTTGCGGGGTGGTTTGTGATGTTTGTTTATTATTTTTTGTAGTGGGGGGTTTCGATTGTCCTTTTATTTTATGTAGCTTAGATTTTAAATTTTTGGTAACATAGGTGTTTTTTATTTTGTGTAATTAGTAGGATGGGTTAGGTAGGTAGTGTTAGGTAGGTTGGGGTTAATAGGTTAGGGTAGAGAAGGGTTAGTTTAGATGTAGTGGTTTATTGGGGGGGAATAGTGTAGTGTAGTGTTTGTACTTTGTGTCACGAGGGTCCTGGAGGACCCTCATGGAACTTATGGGGATAATAATAGGCTTATAATTGTCCTATGAGGCTCTTCATAGACCCTTATGGGACTAGTTGGGTTAAATAGAGGCTTACAGGGATCTGTATAGACCCCCATAAGGGATGGGGTTAGATGGAGGCTTATGGGGGTCTGTATAGACCCCCATAAGGGATGGGGTTAGATGGAGGCTGATGGGGGTCTGTATAGACCCTCATAAGTGATGGGATTAAATAGGCTAGGTGAGGTTAAATAGGCCCAGTTAGCGTTATTAGGTCCAGATAGGTTTAAATAGGCCCACTTAGGGGTAGATTGGCCCAATTAGGGTTAGATAGGGTTTAGTATGGGTTAATGGGGTAGAGTTAGGGTTAAGAGGTTAATGGGGTATAGTTAGGGTTAATAGTGTAGTGTAGTGCTTAGACTTTGTCATGAGGGTCCTGGAGGACCCTCATGGCACCTGTAGGGTTAAACTAGGGGTTAATTATAGTCTCATGGGCTCTGTTTAGAGCCCCATTAGTTATAGAGTCAATGGAGTTAATTAAGGGCTTATGGGAGTCTGTATAGACCCCATGTGTGACAGGGTTAAGTGCTCATGGGGCTCTGTATAGAGCCCACTGCGTTATGGGCTCTGTATAGAGCCCCATTAGTTATAGAGTTAATTAAGGGCTCTGTATAGAACTGTCTTTTGCGAGGACCAAGGGAACTATGAGGGCAAATTTAATGAGGCTGTTAATCTGGAAGCCAAAATGGTTGAATATATCTTTATGTCGATATTAAGGAGTAATAATAATTACTAAATTTTGTAGGATCTTTGTCAGGTTTCGGAATGATAGTTATAGCAGCCTCTAATGTCTCTGCAGGTGCCTTTGAACTTGTTTTAATTTCATTGTACAATTTTTTGTAAATGTTTCACCAAAGATGAAGAGAATAATTTGTAATACACATTCGGAAGCCCATCACAATTTTCAAAGATGTTAAACTATGGATTTTATCAACTGTAATATCCCTTTCTAGTTCTTTTAATTGTGTATTTGTGATTTTTAGTAATGACATTTTTTGTAAATATTCTCTTATTTGTAAATTCGAGGGTTTATGAAACTTTTCTGTGTCTTCAAGATTGTATAAAGTTTTATAATATTGGACAAATGATTTCCCTATTTTAATTGGATGTTTATGTAATAAACCCGTGTTATCCTGTATTATTTGAATTCTTTTACTTGAATTACTTCCTTTAATTTGACTGGTAACTAGTTTGCCAGGCTTATTGCCCATGTGGTAATGTTTTAAATGATATAACCATATCAAGTTATCAATATTTTTTTGTTTATTTTATTTTTATTTCTGCTTGTATTTGATACATTTCAGACATTATAGTCACTGATGGTAATATTTTATATTTTGATTGTAAATCTGTAAGTTGAATATATAAATCTCTGTTGGAACTTTTTTTTTTTGTTTTGTTTTATGTATTGACCATGCTAAAAGTATACCTCTAACGTATGCTTTATGCGCATTCCAGAGAGACGTTTGTGATGTTATTGAATTTTCAATAATTTCAAAAAAAGTTTCTATTTCCAGCTTTAATTTGTTTCTATCTTTTAATGATTTAAAAAGAGTTGCATCAATATTAAGTCATTTCTCATATTGTAAATTGAATCCATATTCCACTATCATTGTTACCAATGCGTGGTCTAACCATGCCATAGGACCTATTTAAATTTGTGTATCTTGTTAAATACATTCAAATCCAACAGAAAGTAATCCAATCTAGTATATGTCTTATATTTATTTGAGTAATACGTAAAATCTTTATCAAGTGGGTGTAATATCACTCAAAGCGTCATAAAATCTATATTTTTCTAGGGTTTTCTATTTTTTTTTTACATTATTAATCATTATTGTATCTGCAACTGTTCACAATAGATTTCCTATCTATGGAATTGATCTACTCAAATATTTATATCTCCACAAATTAATAAATTACCTTTTTTGAGGTTGTTTATATGATCTAATAATCTATTCAATTATTTATGTTGATTATTATTTGGGTGCTTAAACATTAGCTATTGTGCAATATTGATTGTGTATTAACCCCATCAAAATTATCTAGCGACCCTCCTTATCTAGCTCCCTATAATCTTCCACAACACATTTAATTTGTGGAAGAAATTCATGACCATAGCTCTTTTTGAAGGAATATTCAATCCATTTACATTCTGAGATACAATTTTAAGTCCCATACCTACGTTTAAGATTTTTTTTTGTTGATCCTCTTTTCCCACTACTCCTCTTCCTCCGCTCTAAAGCACAATCTACATTCTTATCACTTCCAATACACTCCATGTAATGTTACGTATTTGCATAGAATTTCAATGACATAGTCTTAACTAAAATAACCATAACAGAAAAAAAAAATACAAAAAAACAAAGAAAAAGAAAAAACAAAATACAGATTTCATGTTTGTAATTCTAAAATTGATTCCAAAAGACAGGTAGATGTTACCCTGAAGACAATCAACTGATCCCATCTTATTATCTCTTTTTAGAATAAACATTTTGTTATTTCTCCTTGATCTCTCGAATTTGCGTAAAACAGTAATTAAATATGTTATTTGTTGTTATTATTTAATTCATAATTTTATAATAAAAAAATACGTTTTAATAATTATTTTGTAATGTATTAAATCAATGTAATTTCCCTTGTGTACTTCTGGGATATAATTTACATATTTTTATAATAAAAAATACTGTGATTCCTTAAATAATTGGTGATTTTTGTTTTTGAGTTTAAGTTATTATTATTTTAGTGGATTGAATCAATATATTTTTGCTTGTGTTTATCTGTGATTTAATTTTCATGTTTTTATAATAAAAGAAAACAGATTGTGATTATTCTAAAATATTAGTCAATTTTTATTCTTAAATTTATTATGTAAGTGATTTTTAATCTATTACTTAATTGTGATTCTATTAATATCAAGTGCTTAATTATTTTAATACAAAAGTGAAAATTATTACTAATTTTATTAAATATATTTTTTGCCATAAAATTATTCAACATATAAGTTCATTCTGATTTTCATATTCCTCTTTTAATATTTTATTCCTTTATTTCATATCTTTTTTTTCTCCTTTTAACAATCCAATTTGAGAGTTCAATTAATATTTATAAAAAACATTTTTTTCTTCAATCTTCTTTTATTAAAAATGTTTAGTTATTTTTCTTTATACAATGTGCATGCATTTAGGTCTGTTATTCTACATTTTTTATTGGACTTACTTCGTATGAAACTGCGCTCTTGTTAAGAAGATGCTCTCCTTCTTTTACTGAATTAACAATAAATCACTCATTGTTCCTAACAATTAGTAATTTAGCAGGAAAACTCAATTTATAAGATATGCTTTCTTTACGCAATACTTTAGTTATTTGTCCAAGTTCTTTTCTTTTAATGAGAGTCTCACTTGGAAGATCAGAAAAAAATCATCAAATTTTCACTGGGATAATAAAAGTTTTTTTTTCCCCTTAGAAATTCTTAATATTGCTTCCTTATAAGAAGTGCATTGAAGCCATACAATTATATCTCTTGAAGTCTCTTTAAGAATATATCCTGGAATAGGAATTCTATATAATTTTTCTATTTTATTATCTTCTGAGTTAACTAGCATGTTTAAAAAAATTGCACTATATAGATGTAAGTAATTCACCAACATTTTTCTCAGAAACTCGTATTATAAGATTGTTTTGTCTAGTATAACTCTCAAGATTATTGTATTTCCTTTTCAATTATTTGAATCCATTGTCTGGTCTAACCATGCTATAGGACCTATTTACATTTTTGTATCTTGTTTAATACATTCAAAACCAACAGAAAGTAATCCAATTTAGTATATGTCTTATATTTATTTGAGTAATACGTATAATCATTATCAAGTGGGTGTAAGACCTTTGTTAGCATAATTTGGTTATCCAACCATAATTCCTCATATTTGTTCTCCAACTCATATTATTCTTAATCCCTTGCATTAATTCTTCTCTTAATAAATCTTTGAACTCAAAAACATTTTTTTCATATTATCAATAGTTAATAATTCTTGCGCTAAAGATTTTGTTATGTCTGGTGTTTTTACTTTTTCCATCTCCAGGATTTGTATCTGTGTTGGAGAGATTACTAGTTGTAGAATTAGTTATATTGTGATTTATCAATAGTTTTCTATATATACCAGAGTCTAATCAAACACTTCATCATTTCATGGGTTCAGATTAAATACATTATACAATTCAGATACGATAATTTAAACAATCAACCAAAGTATTAAATACACATTTAAAATTATATCTGTAGATGTTAAATATCTTTTACATTGTTCAATACAATTTCCATTGAAACGCACATTTTATCTATAGTGTGTAAGAATGTCTTAGTTTTATCTTTAGTATAGTCCCAGTATCTATTCTTAGAATTCGCTATATACAATTCTAAGGAATGGTTCACACCAGATAAATTTCTAATTAGACATGGCATTTTCATTATAGCTGTTACAATTTTTATTCCAAGTAACAATCTTTTTGTTGTACTTAAATATATTAATTGTTAGTAGGACAATTCTTTTTCCCTCATAACTAATAACTTCTAGGTGAGAAAAAAATCTTAGCAGTATCTAGCTCTTAATTCCCTTTATATTCTGCAATGGAGCTACTCAGTAAATCTATCATTTGGTTACTCCATTCCTCTCAGTAATTTATTAGGCAGCGAGGGGCAATAATATACAATCCATCAACGTGGTTCAAATTAGAGCCTGTCAGCTTAGTCTTTTTTGAGCCAATATTCTATAGCATGTTCTTGCACATCACACTTAAGTTAGAGCACATATCTATAAATCTGCTGTTAAGTTAATCTATTAGGCTCAGCAAGTTTTCGGTTTGCACAGTCTAAAAATATATAACATATCCACATAGTTCCAATTAGAATCTGTTCTTACAGACTTCCTTAGCAAGTGTCCTTTCCTTTTTTTAAAGCTAACCAGACTTCTCTATATCCCCAGTATATCATAATTTGGATTGTATTCCTGTAGTCTATTGATTACTCCCGTCTGGGAATGTTGACAAATCAGTAGTATTTTATACTTTCTGATTTCGTATATATTTCTCTTAGTTTCTATACCTGGAGTCATGGTGTCATGTAGTTTGATGTAAAGTAGCGCAATTATACACCTATTTCTTCTCTGATGTCTTGCTTAGGTACCGGGTATGTTGTCATCTTTAATCCTCTAATCCCTTGAATCTCCTCCACACTCCATCTCCGAAAACAATATCCCACTATGGGAAATCCAAGGACCTCTAGTATCAGGCCTCCGTTCCAATGCTCTCCTCTAGGTCACAAACTGCACGACTTTAGGGACCTCTTGTATAGGCGCACACTTCAAAAAATGTTTTCGCTTCTCCGGTACCTTGGATCATCTCCATGTCGCGTCTCCAGTTATCAAGTACGGCTTCTCACCATGGGAGGATCCAGGAACCTCCAGCATCAGGCTTTCCGACTCTATGCATCCACCTAAGTCACCAGCTGCACCGCTCCTTCGGACACCTGTATGAGACCACTCCACTCGAATTATATACCTCTGAGTATCCTTTATCAGTCTTTTATGGTTACTTGCTCAATGGAGCTTTAGCCACTTAGGTTTTTAGCAATGTTTAGTAATATTTGCTTGAGCCGAAAGAGTATAGGGTATTCATAATACACAATGGCTCATCAAACAGTACTTCTGTTTGTGTCTGGGCTACAAATAATATTGATATAGTATCAAATGTTGAAATAGGGCAAACTATGGCAAACAGTGATCCCAACACAGTCTCATTTGAAATTTAAAAAAACAAAACTGTAAGGGGACAACAAACACTCTTAATTTTAAAAGGGTAGATTTTAACAGTTTAAGGGCATCAATACAACGTATAGACTGGGACAGATAACTGACAAGTAAAAATACTGAACATAAATGGACAACGTTCAAATCCTTACTAAGTATACATACTTATCAGAATATACCATGTGGAAATAAAAGTAGAAGTAAATCATAACCTATGTGGCTTAACAATGACTTAAAGGTGAAGATGAGGAGTAAAAACCAGGCATTTAAATTGTACAAAAAAGAGGGAACAAAGGCAGCTTTATGTGAATATAAGGAAATCAACAAGGCTTGCAAAAGAGCTATTAGACTGGCTAAAATAGAAAATAAAAAGTTAGTTGCAAAGGAAAGTAAGACTAACGATAAAATATGTTTTAAATATATTAATGGGAAGAAGGCCAAGAAGGAACCTACAGAAACATTACAATATGAAATAGTCTGTCTGGCAATTAGTGATCAGGAAAAGGCAAATTAGTTAAATAGGTTATTTTCTTCGGTATACACAAGGGAGGTACCAATGGTTGGGTCACTGCAACAAAATGGGGCTACACTACCTTCACCAAATAATTGATAATACAGGAAGAAATCCAAAAGAGGATGGAAAAAATAAATGTTAATAAAGCTCAAGGTCCTGATGGAATACATCCAACAAGTGTACTAATGGAACTGGGCTCTGTAATAGCCAAACCATTATATAACATTTTTCAAGATTCACTCAACACGGGATCTCTACCAGATGACTGGAGAAAAGCAAAGCAGGGGTGGTACCTATATTTAAGAAGGGAGCAAGAACAAATCCATAGACCTGTATAGACCTGTAACCCTCACTTCTGTAGTCAAAAGCTTTTAGAAGGGTTAACAAGAGATAGTATACAAGAATATGTCTATTTAAACAAGATTATAGAATCAACATGGGTTAGTTTCTATGAAGAGGTTAGTAGGAACTTGGATCTAGGCAACTCAGTGGATGTAGTCTTTTTGGATTTTGCAATGGTTTTTGGTACAGTGCCACATGGGAGACTATTGAGCAAACTAAGGGATACAGGAATTGCAGTAAATATCTGTTCATGGATTGAGAGCTGGCTAAAAGACAGGAAGCAAAGGGTTGTTGTAAATGGAACATACTCAGATTGGACTAATGTGGTAAGTGGGGGTCCTCGGTTTTCAGTATTAGGTCCTCTCCTTTTTTAACATATTTATGAGTGACTTAGAAGTAGGATTGGAAAGTATTGTTTCCATTTTTGCAGATGACACTAAGTTGTGCAAGGTAATTTAATCAGATAATGATGTACTTTCCTTCCAAAGGGATTTGCATAAATTAGAGAAATGGGCAATTAAATGGCAGATGAGATTTAATAGGAATAAATGTAAAGTTATACAGCTGGGAAGGAAAAATAGCCATGCAATTTATAATCTTAATGGAGCAAATTTAGGGGCATTGAAAGGGATTTGGGAGTGTTTGTGGACAACCACCTAGATAACAGAGCTCAATGCCAAGCAGCATCTGCAAAGGCAAGTAAAATATAAGCATGTATTCAGAAAGGTATAGAAGCAAGGGAAACAAATATAATTCTGCCACTATACAAATCCCCCTTATTTGGAATATGGAGTACAATTTTGGAGATCCAGTACATAAAAAGGACATTTTATAGCTGGAAAAAGTACAGAGAAGGGCAACAAAAGTAATAAGGGGAATGGTGGGGATAAGTTATGAAGAAACTAACCAAATTAAAGCAAAAGGCATGGGAATATGATTACCTTTGTAACGGTGTCCAGCAAGGACAGATAACCTGCACTAGAATCCAGCAAGGGATCTACATAAGCAGAAGAATGTGTAGGGCTATACATCCATGCTTGAACAGAAGGGGAGCGTGTGAGCTGCGGCCTAATCAAGCCAGTACACCTGATCTAAGTCAGGAGGATTTAAAAGGCTGCTGTGTGAGCAGAGGGAGGCCTAGCTAAGTTCACAGGAGATAAGGAGCCTGGAAGAAACCTTAAGCAGAGAGAGCTGTTTTTGAGAAGCTTCAATACTGAATGCTGGAGTGCTGTTTTTCTGGAGCTGCAAGTAAAAGGTCTTGCTGGATCTGCAAAGAAATCCTTATTAAGTACCTGTGGGACACTGCTGAGTTACCTGACTGGAGAAAGCTGCATGGCAGACTGAAGCTAGTGAGGAGACAAACACTCCATTTACCATAAGGTCAGAAACTTTTACTTAAATTATTATACCCCAGGGAAGAGGTTGAGTGCTTGTCCTGTTAAATTGCAGTGTTCCTATTGCAATATTAAAGGGTCCCTGGGGTAAAGCATATGGGAGAGAAGGGCGGGCCCTATGCTTCATAAAAGGTTACTTAAGTGAAGACGTGGAAAGGCCACAGGCTGGCACTATATAAAAGACTATTCGTAACCTGGCCACATGGTGGCACTACACCACATATACAAGACTACGGATACTGTAAGAGACTATCTGTATCCGGGCCACAAGCTGTCGCTATAAGGGACTGTTTGTATCCTGGCCACAAGGTGGCACTACAAGAGACTGTTTGTTTTCTTTATGAATTATAATTTAACCTGTAGTAGAAAAGCTGCTCAGGTTATAGTCAGGGTGTTCCAGAGTATAAGTAAGCCCATTTACGTAGATGTTTATTTTTCTGACTATAAGCTATTTAATTTGTGTTTTTGTAACTACTCAATAAAATATATAAAAAGAGCCCAGAAGTCTCTACCATTTACAGTCCATCAAAGGGTACCTTGTTACACCTTATATAACTATATCCAGGGTCAATACAAGGCTTTTTCAAGTGAACCTTTTGTGCCAAGGGGGTTTCAACTGACAAGAGGACATCCTTTGAGATTAGAAGTAAAAATATTTCACCTTAAAGAAAGAAAAGGGTTCTTCACAGTAAGGGTGGTTAATCTGGAATTCTCTACCAAAGGAGGTGGTGACAGCGGATTCCACAGATAGCTTTAAAAAGGGTTTGGATATAGTTTTAAATAAAAAGGGCATTCAGGGTTATCCTGGATAATTAGAGAGGAAGTATTGATCCAGGGAGGAGTCCGATCGCCAGTAAATTTCTATTTGCCTAATCTGCATATTGCAGAACAGAGGAGATCTAAAAAGGTTGAACTTAATGGACTAACAGCCCTATTAAAGATAAGAGGAATGGAGAGCCCTATTAAATTCTCCTAAAGTGTAAAACCGTAGCCCGTAACGTAACCCGCAAGACTTACAGCTATTAAATTAGACCATGATGCATAATGAGCATTGTGAATCAAGGCTCATATGAATATATGTACTACAGGTGCAGTGTTCCATTTGCATGTGCATCAGACACGTTCTCTGCTGGATCTGCTGTGCAGTGTGTGAGACTGACCAATCTGTGACATGTTCCCAGCAATGGTTGTTAACATGCAGCTGAGACATAGTCCAGGTTTGGACAGTATATGACACGCACATGCAGTCCTACAGAGTCTGTATCCACTTATGCCGCAGTGCGCACGCACAAAAATGTACTTTCTTTTGAATGTCAAATCAATCTTTATATAATAGCATATTGTACTCATAATCAGTTTGAACTTCAGGCACTGGACAGACATTTCATTAATACAAATTATGAAAGTGATATGTTTGCTACCAGGATTTACATGGTTATTGATACCCTATATTTCTTCAGTCATAACCATAGGGCTTACAGTGCTATTGATTGACAGTTATCTATGCATGTGGGAAGGGGTGTAGGAGGCAGAATACTTCTAGGGGGATACAGCTCATTGCATACGCCAGCAAGAGTACAAGCTTATTTATACATACATACAAACATCATGATATCTGTAGGTTATTTGTCTACCCCATCTACCCACCCCCACAATTTCATACACCAATGTGTGTGGTGTGATATGATACTCAGTTTGCATTGTTCTAGGCACACCCATGTCCACCTGTCCTAGTAGGCCCACCACTGCCGCTGGCTGAATCCAGTCCCTCAGGGTCTGCTCCCATGCGAGGTATGTAATATTTGCTGAAGTCCCACCGCCGGTTGCACGTGCTGCTTTTGCCTCACCTGCCATTTTCCTCTTCACCTTCAGCCAGCTGTCATCATATCTGTATTTAACAGACTTTACGTCCCTATTAGCGACCCCTAAATCCGCAACAGCTGAAGCAATCTGACTCCAGGCCTCTGACTTCTGGCTAGCCCTTACATCTCTCCCACCATGTATGATCCGATAGCGGGCATGGATTTACCTGGGCTATAATTGGGGGCCCTGTAGTTTGCCACAGCCTCTTGGTCACTCTCCCTGGGGCCGGTCCCTCATCCCCACTACCTCCCTCCCTGAGATCAGTCCCCTGACCCTCCACCTTGTGTGCCTACATCTGGGAGCACATCCCTCCCTCCTGCTGCTCTCCTCCACCTTCCCTCCCTGACCTGGATCTCCTTCCCTCCATACCTCTAGCTCTCCTCACTCTCCCCCTCCGGTGCTCCCCTCTTTATCCCCCTCTTCTCACTTTTCTCCTCCCCTCCTCTACCCTCCTATGATATATGAAATGAAAATAAGTATAAAGAAATATAATATATATGTGGATGTGTATGTGGTAAAACAGGAATGTGAGTATTACGTGTAGTCTAGTAATTGTATGGGGAGAGGGTAGGTGGGGGTATGAGGGGGTGTAGATGTGCTGTGGCCTACCACTATGTATAGCTATGTGTACGTATTATTCTATGTATGTGAATTATGTGATATAAGTAATTATGTGTGTTGTAAATTAACAGTTAAATTATCTTTAAGGTCAAAATATCAAAACCTAACAATGCTCCTTCTCTTACTCTCCAATTCTCAAAAACCCACCAACTCCTAGACCTGTGTGTTCACTTGCTCAGCTACAGCACAGTCAATGATTTACGGGTTTAGCTCCTTTTTAAACCCCTTCCAGTTTTCTATTGGCTGTTAGGCCTGTGTTGCACTACGTTATACCGCAATTGGATAATTAAGGCCGCTTGCGGTTCGTCCGTCCCCTTTACAGCTTGCATGCACGGCTCAGGTTTACAGGCTTGTAAATTCGCGACATTGGTCTAATTTAATAGCTCAGCCAAATTTCAAGCCTGCAGCCGTTCCGTGCTTGCTGATGCCTCAATAAGCTTAGAATTTAATAGGGCTGTAAAATTATTTTTTCAACCTCAATTACTATGTAACTACTATGTAACTACTGTAATACTGATAGCCCCATTAAATTTGAAGCCCGTAGCGGCATTGGCACACCCACAAACGCTGCGGGTTTGAAATTCAGCTGTGTTACAGAGCTATTAAATTTCTCCATGCCACAAGTTATGGACCAGAGACACAAACCCATACAATTTTTTCGCACATTGGATGTGCGGCCGTGAACATGATCAATTAGTTAAACCCGTAGTGTTTGGCAAATGAGATTGTCATCATTACGTCACTGAAAAATTATGGTTAGATTTCAAAGCCTTACAGGTTTCAATGACGAGTTTCGATCGGACCCGCATTCCAGAAATAATGCAATATTAATAAAGCAGTAAATATGATATTCAAGTCCATGTGAGTTCCATTATATGTATTAACACACTGAAATTAAACCAATTTTTTTTGTTATATCGCAGATTTGCGAGTTTAAGAATGTTGTGCTATTGATTTTAATACATAACATCACTTTCCCTTTAATTCTAATTACAGTAGTGTGTGTATATTTGCATTTATAGTGCTACAGATAGAACTTTCACCCCCTAGCAGGTCCTCTCTAGTACCCATTGGCTTTTTGTCTCCATTTGAGGGTTACAGGCTTGAACGCCAGTGAATTTGTTGCAATTTAATAGCGTGATTGGAATGTAACAGTTACGGGCTAGACAGAACAAAGTGCAATTTTCAACATCCCGTAGGGGTTTTCTCACACTTACACTTCAAGACGTTGGTGGGTTGCATTACGCGGCCAATTTAATAGCTGCATGTCTTACGGGCTACAGTTTTACACATTGAGGGAATTTAATAGGGCTGTGAATGTCTGGGTAATTGGTCAGGGTCTATCCCACATGGAGAACCATAGATCTGTTATGGGCAAGCTTAGTTTCTCGAGGGAATAATTATGCACTAAGCGCTGACCCAGAGGAGGGTAGCAAGGTTGGTTAGTGGGTTCAGGGAATTTCCTGACTTGGGAGGGAACAGTGATAAGGCCAAATAAGTTTAGGGGATTACCAGGTGGAGTCTATTGGCTCCCTAGCCAAGTTCGCCTTGGGTAGAAATACCTTTATTAAGTCAGATGGGGGTTTGAGGTGGTCCCCTAGCCAATCAGGACTTCTATAATAATTTTAGATATTCGGGCTCCCTATTAGATTGAATCGGGGTCAAGAACAATGACTAAGGTCAAGTACTTCTTAATTTGTGGGTATCTACAAGACCAAGGATCAAAGGGTTATCACTTGCAAAGCACTCAATACCACTTGATCCACTTACAAAGCACTTGACACCACTTGATCCTTATCTATTGAAACAAACCTTTCAGTTACTGTTTTGACAGCCTTTTTAAGAATACTTGATGACTTAATCAGTTATGTGGATCTCCCATTGAAGTCTATGGAGCCAAATCTACTGCTTAACACAAGTTCAAATCCCGCCAGGATTCTTGTCCAGCCGTGGGTCTCAGAGGGAACTGGGTATCTCGGTTGGCTATTGGAAGCGTATACTGGTCGCCCTCTTAAAGTGGTACTAACCCCAAAATATTTTAATAGTCAATATAATTATTATCCACCAAAACACACTCTACACCTAAAATAACTGCTCCCAAAATGAAATATCGACCCAGAGGCCTTAGGAGCTAATGACCTGGTGCGCAGAGGTTCTAAGGGCCAAATACATGTAACCAGGACTTTGGGGTAAACATCACACAATAGCACAAGTAGCAAGTGACATAGTCTTTTCAAATGCTCTTATGGCCGTTATAATAGCCCTTGGGTCAGGTAGCAAAGTGGCTAGTGTCCATCAAAGTCCAGTTTCTATTTAAAAAAAGGTCCCTGAGTCCAGGGGGTCATGATAAAGTAATACCTGTTCTTTAGACTAAATAAAATATTCACAATTAATGCACATTGTGGAATAATAATAAAAGATAAATTAGATTAAATATATGAGAGTTGTTTTTAATTTACTATGGAGATTAAAGGGCTATGGATGTTCCATGTTATAAAAAAATAAAGCGGCCTTTAATTGAATATATATATTATGAAATTATGCTGTAAGATCAATACTGTTTTATTAATAACCTGATTTGTGATCTGGGGAGCAAGGGGCATTGGATGAAGATAAGTGTTAAATTCCTACTATTTTATGTTTGCATTTCTTAGTGCTTTCACAAGAACATAAGAAAAATGGATCTGCATCCAAGTTTCCCTCACAGATGACAAGCAAAGTAATGATCGCCCCAGCACAGTAGAGAACCCCTACAATACTTCAATACTTTACTGTAAATCTTTGTTTACAGTAAGATAAAAATGCAACATGTTTTTTAAAAAGCATGTTATTTGCTTATTAAAATCTTACTTGGGATGGAGGATGGGAGGAAGGTGGGACTTCCGGACACTGTAGCTTGATGCTGCAGCATTCAAACAACTCGGAGTGGCATGGGCTGACTCTCTCTGTTGTGGAGGGCCTGACATGGATCTGGGCGTGCTCACAGATGTCTGCAGACACTGTTGCCCACTAGCTTGGACCATGGTCTGGACTGCGGGCGATATGAGGTCCCCTAAAAGCCAGGAACAGAAGAGTTGTCTGAAGACCTCTAGCTGCCCTGACTTGCATCATCAATCACTATGCAAGTCACAGCCTTGTTTGAGGTATACAGACCACTTGGTATGGTGCCTGGAGTGGCAAGTGTGTGGTTGTTTCTCATATGCCTCTACCTCATGGTAATGAATCTTGCTCACAGCACAGGAGCATTATGAGACTCAGGAGATGGTGAGAGAGGCACAACTCAGTGTAGATGGTTGCTGATAACCCGGATAGAAAGCTTCTGCATTTTGCTGGAAAAGTTGGCATGAGGGAGGTATGTTTTTAGATCTTTGAGAGAGTTAACATGAAAAAGTGAGATTCTTTACTTCAGGTTCTTCCCACTGTAAGCTAGAAAAAATGATTATGGCTGTTAGGCCCACTTACCTTTTACAAGCCTCGTGGACATTAGAACTCTGGGGCACATCCAGACTAATCAGTCACCATGAGTGTTGATTTTGATAGACATATTGGGATATAGACTGGATGATATTATTTTATCAATTGGGCAAAGGTATAAGCATTGGATTAGCTCAGAGACCACCAGAGAAAGAAGGACATTTCTCTTTCTGCTCAGTTGAGAGGAGCTATATTGGTGGTGGTGTGCTGGTGAATGCAGCAAGATCAGGCCCAGAGGACAACCACTAGGAATAGAGAGGAAATCTGCTAAATAAACTGTGTAAAGTGTCACAGAATTTTATAGACTTTTGAATGAGAAAAATGGATAATCTTCCTCAAGGACTGACATAAACTGAATTAAATTAGCAGATTTTGTCTTTTTCCTTTTTTCTGAACTTTTTGAAAACTGGAAAAACATTTGATTTTGAAGCTTATATGGCTTGATATGTATTAGAACTTGCTGTATCATACAAGTGGGGGCCCTAGTCTATTTGGAAGCCACATCCCGTAAGAACACTGGGGTGGGCGGCTGCACAACAGCACCACCTGGTGGTTTAAAAAATGGACTGCAGGCAAAGAACTATTCCATCCTCTGATCTGGCTCATAAGGCTTGCCGACAGAAGAGGCCTTGAGCTATGAAAAGGCACGTGCAAGGCCCTGGGGGGCTGAGTGCCCATGCCGAATATATTGATGGCCTCGCTGTCGACTCAGCGTCGTTTGAGTTGCGCCACATCACAGGATGGAATACTTCTTTGAATGCAGTAATTGTTTTGCCCCACCAGGTGGTGCTGTGCCACAGCCACACACCCCAGTGTTCTGACGGGATGCAGCTTCCAAATAGTCTAGATCCCAAGTGGGCAGCAATAATTAATCAATTTTGCTGCTTAATAATTGTGTAAAACTTTGATTGACGTTATGTTATTTGTTATAAGAAATCTATAAACATATTTAACATTATGTAAGAATTAAAAAAGGGGTATTATGGCCAGGAATTTGTGAAAGACGTAATTGGTTAGTGGAGCAACAATACATCAAAATACTAATACTCAGTTTATCTGAAAACTTTACCTGATGAGATACACCCATAAGTGGCTTAACAGAAATATTTTCTGAGAGCGATTTACTGATTGAAATATAACCATGATTGCTTAGAAAGAAAGTGGAAATTCTAATTATCATTAGTGAACTACAGGTGAATCCATGAGGGAAGTTTGGATTTTGCAAGCATATGAGAGTTCAAAGTTCAAAGTTTTTAACATCTAATGTGAAAACCCTGACAAGTTGCTGTGTTTTCTCAGATTGAAATAAAAAGATAAAAAAAAATTTATGACTTACAGAAGGTCACTCTATAATTTATTGTAAGAAGAATCAATAAAAAAAAAAAGATGGGATTTCTTAAAGAAACACAGCTTGATCTTTGGAATATGGAGGACTAGCAATTTTAAAGACTTGACATTCACAATGTGTAGTTTCTTTTCATAAGCAATAAGGAATTTGGATTATTTTGTGTAACCAAACTCTTAAATAATTTAGAATATGTGTATATCAAGATACTTGTTAAACTGCAATTAGTTTGTATAGTCTATAAACAAAATAAAGAATGGTATAGCTGATAATCATTAGTAAACTTCAGGTGAATTCATAAGGGGAATCATGCAAGCCTGTGAGAGAGGCATGCTTGATTACTGGTTGCAATTAACCCATTAAAGTTTTTAACATTTAATGTGGAAACTATTGTGTTTTCTTAGATTGAAATAAGAGGATAGAAATGGCATGATTTATAGAAGACCCATAATTTATTGTAAAAATAATTAATAAAGGTTAAAAGATGGAATATTCTAAAGAGATACAGCCAGGTTTATGGAAATATGAAGGATTAGTGATTATAATAGAAATGGTATTAAGATAACCATAAAGATTAACTTTTGAAGCACCCTAGCAATATGTTATTTTTATTGATAATAACTAAGTAAGTAAACTAGATTTTTCAATATTCAAAATATTTGTACTGTACAATTGAGGCTTTATGTATATTCTTTAAATTGCAATCTCTATGAATATAAATTGTAAAAGCTGTCTGATGTATAAAATAACATACTAAGCGATTTATAACCTATGAAAGAGCTTTACTGATTGAAATATGGTTATTGCTGCTTGGTTTGAGGAAGGATATATAGAATTTATAATTAAAACTTATAAAAAATGTAATATTTGTGAGAATTTGCAGCACAAGGGACTCCAAATTTCAGCTTATGTAGCAATTAAATAAAATATGACCATTTGCAAGAATACATTTTAGGTGCTCTTGATAAGAAACAAGGAACCTGGATTTGTTTGTGTTGCAAACCTTTAAATAATTGAGGATCTGTGTATATTAAGATACTTCTTAAACTGCAATTTGTGTAGTTATGAATTGTATAACCTGTGTATTTTATCACATATATAGTTGTGATCGTACGGGCCGTTGATCACGCTTGCGGGCTCGGTTCGCGAGGGCCGCGGGCAAGGGCCTCAATTGCTGGGAAGGTGCTCCATGCCAGCAACTGAGGCCCTCGCAAAGCGAGGGCCTCGGTTGCTGGCATGGAGCGCGAGCCGCGGCCCTCGCGTAGCGAGGGCTGCGGGCGAGGGCCTCAGTTGATGTGCGGGCCGCTCATTGCAGCCGGGGTCCCTCCTGTCTTTCTCTCTCTGTCCCCATGCTGTGTCTCTCTCACACCTGATGATCACACTGTGTCCCCACACACAGCACAGTGACCGCTGCCGCCATAGGCTGAGGATCGGGATGTGAGTGAGGAGGACCCGGAGCTGGCCTCCCGTGAGCCACGGGGACAGGCCCTCCAGCAGGAGGAGAGCAGCAGGCCCTCCAGCAGGAGGAGAGCAGCTAACCGGAGGAGGTGTGGTGGGACAAAGAGCAGCCTGGAGCCCCCCCTCACCTCTGAGTGTGCCCCGCAGCCAGCAACTGCGGCATTCAGGCTCCCTCTCTGTCCCGCCCTGTTTCCCTCTGTCCCCTCCCCAGTCTCCCTCTGCCCCTCCCCTGTCTCCCTCTGTCCCTCCCCTGTCCCTCTCTTGCTGCCCCCCGTGGCCGCTCTCCCCGCCTCCCAGTGATAATCCCACTGTGTCCCCACACACAGCACAGTGACCGGTGCCGCCATGGGCTGTGAGGATCGGGATGTGAGTGAGGAGGACCCGGAGCTGCCCTCCCTTGAGCGACCAGGCCCTCCAGCGGGAGGAGAGCAGCTTCCTGGAGGAGGTCTGGTGGGAAAAAGAGCAGCCTGGAGCCCCCTGGGACCCGCAGGAGCCAGGTGTCACCCCCCTCACCTCTTAATGTGCCCCGCAGCCAGCAACTGCGGCCCTCAGTCTCCCTCTCTGTCCCTCCCTGTTTCCCTCTTCCCCCTCCCCAGTCTCCCTCTGCCCCCTCCTCAGTCTGCCTCTGCCCCTCTCCTGTCTCCCTCTGTCCCTCCCCTGTCCCTCTCTCTGCTGCCCCCTGTAGCTGCTCTCCCCGCCTCCCAGTGATGATCACACTGTGTCCCCACACACAGCACAGTGGCCTGGGAACTGGTCATGGTGACGGAGGAGAAGATAGGTGAGAGACACCAGAGACAGAGTGACCTGTATGTGGTTATACCCACTCACACTGTGGGATCATGTATCTAATAGAGCAGAGTGGGGCTACAACTTATTGTTGGCAATTATTGGTAATCTGTACAGTATCACATATATAGTTGTGAGTTGTCGCTAACACTTGTGGGCTCGCGAAGCGAGGGCCTCAGTTGCTGGCAAGGAGCGCTGCCAGCAACTGCGGCCCTTGCAAAAAAGTACAAGACACGTTACTACCAATTACGACCTCGCAAAAAACGGCCGCAACCCGCGGACATGAAAAAATGAAAAACACAATAAATACACACAACACATACATAAAAAGCTTACCTACAGCAAGAGGGAGCATCCAGGACCTCAAAAAATGAAGTTAAACCTCAATTTAACTCAAAATAAAAGAGTTAAGACACTAAAAAATTCTCTAAGCGAGAGAAAAAATGGCCGCCGAACAAAACGAAAACGAGGCTACAGGACTCTAAACACGCAAAACACCACCAGAAACACGCAAAACACCACAAAACAGCTACAGATATTCCGCTAAGACGCATACCACACATTAGCCGCCATTTTATAACAAAAACTTATACAATGCGGAAGTACACAACTACGCTAACGGTTTCGGCTCACGCACGCACACTATTACACTCCACACATTCATCACGCTTACACAGCAGCTCCACACCACTAATGCTGCAGCAACATCAAAACAGATTGCCAGCTCTTCAACACAATGTTTCCTGCACATATTACTTCAAAATAGGTAAACTATATTAATTTATTAATCTATTATTTATTTGATTATTATACACCAAACACCATTAGCTCACTTACAATTTCATTGCCGTCATTTTGTGACGGGGAATTCGCTAATCACATATAGTTGTCAGTGTGGGGAACGTTTACGATGTCGGTCACACTTTGCGGCCCATAGGACCGCAACTGCAAGTCTCGCAAAGCGAGGGACTTAGGCTGCAATGAGCGCCAATATCGTTTAACAGTTAGCCAAAGCCAGTAACACAGCCCAAGACAGTAACACTCAGCAGAGCCACTCGATGAGCGTAGAAGGTGCTCAGAGGGCCCATAGCCTCATATTGTGTGGCAAACGGCATTGCTAGCATTAAAATTTTACTCCCATCACTTTTGACAGGCAATTTCCTAGTAAACGATAAAAGAGGGGATGTGCTTGATCTGTAACCTGTGAGAGAGGAGTGCTAATTTAAATATATTGTCTTTTTTCCCCCATGAAATAATGATCAAAATGATCACCGTAATATTATGGGAAGAAGAAAAAGCCAGCGAAACAAAGGCCGCCATCTTGCGGCGCCAGGAGGCGGACCTGGGGCCTAGGTCTGAGAGGCAATCTAACGCCTTACTGGAGACCAGCAGGGCTGGAAGAAGCCCTTTGACAGGTCAGTCAAGCCCTGGGATCCCTGAGAACAGGAGAGGGGGCTACCCTCCCAAAGCCCTGCACCCCCAAAGTCTCTGCTTTTACTTTGGCCATGACAACACCAGGCCCAGGGGCTGTGAAGGACATAGCAACTTTTTTGGATTTAAGTGTTTGGCAGTCCCACTGGTACATAACTACAGGCTGGTTCCACTGTCCCCTACCTCAGGAGACCCAGCTTGCTCTGTGACAGACTCTCCAAAATCCTGCCTTCAAAAGCAATGTTGGAGATATTTTTGCGGCCCAAAAAATGATTGAACTACAAGATGTAAATGCTATTCTACAGGAGGTTTTGACTTATCAATCTTCCTCTTGAGTGCAACTATAGATCTTACCTGCTAGCTGTGATGCAGTATCTCTAATCGTATAACTCTAAGCCGATCACAAGCAACTGCAACAGGAGGAGGATATTGAAAGCTTTCTTGAACACGGGAATCTTAACTCTTAACCATGAAGAAAATCAAAAGGGGCCCCTCTGCAAAAGGCATTCGGGAACATTTCTTGCCCAAGGTGGCCAAACCCACGTCCCAAATAGACTCTGCCTCAGATCATTCGGATTCTTCAGACCAAGAAGGCACCCCTAAAAAAGCGAAACAACATATTGATCTTTCTCCCCGATCAATAGTCATCAAACAACTTTTAACTAAAGTGATAGAACCATTGCGGAAAGATCTGAAGGAGCTGGGGCAAAGGACCCAACTATTAGAAGAAATAGTAGATCAGATTGGAGAGGCATAACCGCATGATCGGTCTTTCATAGACCAAAACACATTTAACATCATGGAGCTGACAGAGAAAATTGAGGATTTGGAAAATCAGTCTCGCCGCCATAACATCAGAATACGAGGAGTACCAAGAGCTGTTTAGGATTTAACGGCATACCTGAAAGAGACCTTTGCAGCTATACTTCCTGATCAGGCAGAAACTATGCTTGACATTGAGCGAGTTCACAGAGCTCTTGGAGGTACGAGAAATCCCAAGGCCCCAAGGACGTTGTAAGATTTCTTAGACAACAGGCTAGGGATCTCCTACTTTCAGAGACCAGGAAAATGCAGTCTATCAAGGGCCCCGATAACTTTAATCTGCAAGTCTATGCAGATTTGTCACCCAACACGCTGTACAGACGGAGACAGATGAAACCTGCTTTAGCAATTCTTCAACAGCATAAAGTACAGTATTGTTGGAACTTCCCCTTTGCCCTCACCTTTAACTATCAAGGCACTGCACATACCACCCGCACACTGGAAGACTGCCTGGCTGTATTATGCCATCTACGTCTCTGCCCAACAGAAATATCGGTGGAGGATCAGGACCGCCCTCCTCCGCCTCCTATTCCAAAAAGACAACCTCAAAAAGAGAATCCACTTCCTCCTAGAACTCCCAGAAACAAGAGCTTGATCTGTAATGGCCAGACCATTTACAGCCCACGACGCAAAGGGGATTCTAGACTTACTGCTGACCCTTCGGCTGCTGCGAGATCGGATTGAACTACAGCACAGCCATTGGAAGTGAAACCCAAGATACTGCTTGGTCTCTGGACTGTCCTGTACATTTATGTTGTAGGAGGATTAAAGCAGAGAGTTTTAGTTTAACCCTATACTAGTAAAAACTTTAGATATGTGAAAATACAGAAGATAGTTCTTGATTTTGACATAAATTCTTTTAGTTTAAATCTGAAAAGTTAAAATGTTGTTTAGTTTGTTTACTATTATTTACGGAGAAAGAGAAATGCTAAATTTTCTGAAGCAGCAGATTAACTGCCATGCAAATGGAGTTTTTGTAGCCGAGACAAATCTACTATTAGAAAAAATTGCAGCTTGCTTTATATGCTTAATTGAAGGTAGCCGAGGTCCAGACCCTTTGAATACTGTAGCTTTAGTACTTAAGAGCGATGTTGCTCCCACTGTATATATAAATGATAGATCTTTACAATGGGCAATACTAATGCTATATCTTTATGCTTCTTTCCTTGTTGACAGTGGTCTGACTATCCAGCGCCTGCAGATGTCCTCCAGGCCCTCCTCCATCCTGATTCCCTCTGGGAACCCCAAAAGAAGAGAAAAAGCAGGTAGGAGAAAATTACTCACACACATAGACTCTAAATTAAAATGAGTGAATCGGAATACACATTTATTAACCACAATGTGAAAGGGTTTAACTCCCCCTTCAAGAGACGGAAAGCTTTTCCGTACTATAGACAGTTCAAGCCCTCATTTTCATGCTAGAAACCCACTTCTCGCATACGAAAAAACAAATTTTCTTCATAAGGATTATCCTGTAGTATACATGGCCACCCAATCCACAAAGAAAGCAGGGGTAGCAGTTCTCATACACAAAAATTTCCCGTTCAAACTTAGAACACAGCATTATAGATAAGGAGGGGCACCACGTTTTGGTAACCGGAAGAGTCTTGGGTAATAAAATCTCATTAATCTCCCTTTACTCACCTACAATTTTACCCCACAAACCCTGATCAAGTTATTGAAGGACCTAGAATCATTAGACAGGCTGGTTATTGGGGGGGACTTTAATCTCACTTTTAATTCGGCAATAGATCGATCGGGGGACAACCGGGAAACTACATTTTCTAATAAACTTAGTCAAATTAACCTGCTATTGACAAGAATGAGCTTCATCCAGACTGTAGGGAATATTGCTATTACTCGCCTACACATGCCACTTATTCTGGGATAGATACATTTCTAGTAGACATTGCCCCCTGCCCCTGGTCTGATCATGCTATAGTAGCTGTTAAATTAATGCTTGGCCCTAGCTTGTCCCCTTTTAGGAGTTGGAGGATTAATGAACATCTATTGTCTGATCCCAATAGTTTAGAAGCGCTGGCGGAAGATATTAAATTGTATTTTGAATGGAATAGCTCTCCGGAGACGGGGAATGGTTGGCTCTGGGTAGCCCATAAGGCTTATATAAAGGGTTCCTGCATTAAACTTACTTCTTTACATCAAAAATCTTATCTTATCTTACTATATGGAGAAGGCTATGAGGAAAACAAGACATTTATATTACTGGAAGGAGAACACACCAGACAAGTTGCTAGCTAGGAGACTAAATTCTAAGGAAATTCAATCTAGGGTCACTTAGATTAGAAAATCCGACGGTAAAATCTCTTGTAGTCCGAGAGACATTCAAAAAGCGTTTCAGTCCTTATACCAGCAGATTTACACATCCCGAATGCAAACTAAAGGACCGGACCTTGATTCTTTTTTAGGATCTATTGATCCTCCTTCGAGGAGCAGCAATTAGCTAACTTGAATTTAGACATTACGCCGGAAGAAGTGAGAGCAGCCATCCAGAGTTTCAAAATAGGTAAATCCCTAGGGCCAGATGGTTTCACAAATTTATACTACAAGAAATTTGAAACTTTACTTACTCCCCATCTCACGTCCCTTTTTAATGCAATTTTGAAGGGGGAAGGTATGCCCAGAGAGTTAAATCAAGCTGATTTGGTGGTATTTCCTAAAGAAGGTAGGGATAATCTTGAAGTGAAGAATTACCGGCCCATATCCCTATTAAACGGGGACGTTAAGATATTAGTTAAAATTATGGCAATGCGGATATCCAGATTTTTACCTGAAATTATCCACAAAGACCAGGCAGGCTTTATACCTTACAGGCAGGCGGGGGACAATGTCAGACTTATCCTGAATATCCAATATTTAGCGCACAAATCAAAATCTCCAATGTGCCTATTGACCTTAGATATTAAAAAAGCCTTTGACACGATTGAAAGGCCATATTTATATAAGGTGCTTGACAAGTTCAGCTTTAAGGGTCGTTTCGTTATTTTACTTAAAACGTACTACGAATCCCCGCTAGCTAATCTGAGGTTGCCGTGCGAGCACAGGGCCCAGATCCAAATCCAAAGAGGTACGCGGCAGGGATGCCCATTATCACACCTAATATTTGCCCTTGCTGTAGAGCTACAGGCACAGGCAATTCGATCGTTACAAATGCTCTCTCTTCACTGAACAGTTGCTGTCTCCCGGGTGCTCGGGTTCGTCATGTTGAGGATCGGGTAGACAATGTAATGGGAGGGGATGGAAATGAACCGGCGGTCTTGGTACATATTGGTACCAATGACAAAGTTAGTGGAAGATGGAGTGTCCTAAAGAATAATTTTAGAGAACTAGGTAATAAGCTGAAGGCAAGGACCTCCAAGGTAGTATTTTCTGAGATACTACCAGTGCCACGTGCTAGCCCAGGGAGGCAGAAGGAGATTAGGGAGGTTAATGCGTGGCTAAAGATGTGGTGCACTAAGGAGGGATTTGGCTTTTTAGAGCACTGGGCTGACTTCTCACTTCGGTACAATCTCTACAGTAGGGATGGATTGCATCTTAATGATGAGGGAGCTTTTGTACTAGGAGATAGGATGGTAAAAAGGCTGGAGGAGTTTTTAAACTAGTAGGTGGGGGGAGGGACTAGATATAAGTAATGAGGTAGAAAGTGTAGAGGGTATAAGGGATGAATTAACAACTCATAGGGGAGGAGATGGGGGAGGGGTAGTATAGTCAATAGGGAGGTAGTACTAAGTAATTCAAGTACAGTGGCAGGCACTTCAGAACTACAGACTCATAACATAAGGTGTATGCTTGTTAATGCCAGAAGCTTGCCAGGAAAAATGGGAGAGTTAGAATAATTAGCAATTAATAAAAAATGGCATTTAATAGGCATTACCAAAACGTGGTGGGATGAATCTCATGACTGGACTGTTAATCTGGATGGTTATAACCTATTTAGGAAAGATAGAGGCAATGGTAAACGAGGAGGAGGGATTTGTCTGTATGTTAAGCCTGAATTTAAGGCTATAGTCAGAGAAGATATTTATGGTGGACATAGTGATAAAGTTGAATGTTTGTGGGTAGAGTTAAATAGCGGAGCAGCAAATTCCAAAAGAATATTAGTAGGAGTATGCTATAAACCCCCAAATATAGCTGAAAGTGAGGTAATACAATTATTGTTACAGATTGGAAATGCAGCTAAGCACGGGCAAGTTCTAATAATGGGAGATTTTAATTACCCTGAAATAAACTGGATAAATGAGACCAGCGCTTCAGCTAAGGGGAGCAGGTTCTTAAGTACACTCAGGGATCATTATCTGGCCCAGGTTATACAGGAGCCTAGTAGAAATGAAGCTATCTTAGATTTACTCATCACAAATAATGTTGATATAGTATCAAATGTTGAAATAGGGCAACCTTTGGGAAACAGTGATCACAACACAGTCTCATTTGAGATTGAATTAAAAAAACAACATTTTAAGGGGCCAACAAAAACTCTTAATTTTAAAAGGGCAAATTTTAACGGTCTAAGGGCAGCAATACAAATTATAGACTGGGACAGAGAACTGATAGGTAAAAACACTAAACATAAATGGACAACATTTAAATCCTTACTAAATATACATACACATCGGCATATACTGTGTGGGAATAAAAGTAAAAGGAGTAAATCACAACCCATGTGGCTTAACAATGATTTAAAGATCAAGATACAGAGTAAAAAACAGGCATTTAAATTATACAAACAAGAGGGGACAGAGACTGCTTTACGGGAATACAAGGAAATCAACAAGGCTTGCAAAAGCGCGATTAGACTGGCTAAAATAGAAAATGAAAAATGTATTGCAAAAGAGAGTAAGACTAACCCTAAAATATTTTTTAAGTATATTAATGGGAAGAAGGCGAGGAAGGAAGCTATAGGAACATTAGAATGTGAAACAGGCTGTCTGAAAATTAGTGACCAGGAAAAGGCAGATGAGCTAAATAGGTTCTTTTCTTCGGTATACACAAGGGAAGTAAAAGTGGTTGGGACACTGCAACATAATGGGGCTACACTACCTTTGCCAAATAATTGGTCAACACAGGAAGTAATCCAAAAGAGGTTTGAAAAAATAAATGTTAATAAAGCCCCGGGTCCTGATGGAATACATGCAAGGGTACTAAGGGAAATGGGTTCTGTAATAGCCAAACCATTATATTTAATTTTTCAAGATTCACTCAACACAGGGTCTCTACCAGATGACTGGAGAAAAGCTGATGTGATACCTATATTTAAAAAGGGAGCAAGAGCAAATCAGGGGAATTATAGACCAGTGAGCCTCACTTCTGTAGTGGGGAAGCTTTTAGAAGGGTTAATAAGGGATAATATACAAGTATATGTCTATTTGAACAGGATTATAAGTAGGAGTCAACATGGATTTATGAGGGATAGGTCATGTCAAACAAATCTAATTAGTTTCTATGAGGAGGTTAGTAGGAACCTGGATCAAGGCAACTCAGTGGATGTAGTCTTTTTGGATTTTGCAAAGGCTTTTGATACAGTGCCACATGGCAGACTATTGTGCAAACTAAGGGATACAGGAATTGCAGTAAATATCTGCTCATGGATTGAGAGCTGGCTAAAAGACAGGAAGCAAAGGGTTGTTGTAAATGGAACATACTCTGATTGGACTAATGTGGTAAGTGGGGTTCCTCAGGGTTCAGTATTAGGTCCTCTTCTTTTTAACATATTTATTAATGACTTAGAGGTAGGATTGGAGTGTGGGGTCTCCATTTTCGCTGATGATACAAAGTTGTGCAAGGTAATTAAATCAGATAATGATGTGCTTTTCCTCTTAGGGGATTTACATAAAATTGAGGAATGGGCATCTAAATGGCAGATGAGATTTAATACGAATAAATGTAAGGTTATGCATCTGGGAAGGAAAAATAGCCATGCAATTTATAATCTTAATGGAGCAAATCTAGGTGTATCAGATATTGAAAGGGATTTGGGAGTGCTTGTGGACAACCACCTAGGTAACAGTGCTCAAAGCCAAGCAGCAGCTGCAAAGGCAAATAAAATATTAGCATGTATTAAGAAGGGTATAGAAGCCAGGGAAGCAAATATAATTCTGCCACTATACAAATCTCTAGTACGCCCTCATTTGGAATATGGAGTACAATTTTGGGCACCACTTCATAAAGAGGACATTTTAGAGCTGGAAAAGGTACAGAGGAGGGCAACAAAACTAATAAGGGGAATGGAGGGGCTAAGTTATGAAGAAAGACTAACCAAATTAAACTTATTTTCTCTAGAAAAAAGGCGTCTAAGAGGAGATATGATTACATTATATAAATACATCCAGGGTCAGTATAAAGATTTGTCAGGGGAGCTTTTAGTGCCAAGAGGTTTTCAACTGACAAGAAGACATCCCTTGAGGTTAGAAGTAAAAATATTCCACCTCAAAGAAAGAAGAGGGTTCTTCACAGTAAGGGTGGTTAATCTGTGGAATTCTCTACCAGAGGAGGTGGTGACAGCGGATTCGATAGATAACTTTAAAAGGGGACTAGATTTATTTCTAATTAAAAAGGGAATTCAGGGTTATCATGGATAATTAGAGAGACAGTATTGATCCAAATTTTTTACATTTCCCTTTGAGACAATTGGCTAAGTCTTGCTAGTGTGTTTTTTTTTTTTTTCTATTTTCCTTCCTCTGGACTAATTAATAATAATAAAAATAAAAAAAACATTAAATAATTAATTAATAATTAGTTACATAGTTACATAGTTACATAGTAATTAAGATTGAAAAAAGACGTTCAGTCCATCAAGTTCAACCTGTTAAGATCTCCTCTGATCTGCAATATGTTAGTTATTAATTAAATTATTGATTAAATAATTATTAATAGTATAGTATTGGAGGATGAATAAAGAGTTAGTCCATCAAGTTCAACCTTTTTAGATCTCTATTGATCTTTTTAATGTGGACTATTTATTATTATTTGTTAATTGTTATTTGATCCAGAGGAAGGCAAACAGAAAAAAAAAAACCCCATTGAAACTTTGCCAATTGTCTCATAAGGGGAAAAAAAAGCAAAATTCCTTCCTGACCCCAGAAACTGGCGATCAAATTTCTCCCTGGATCAATATTCCTTTGCTAGTTATCTAGGATAGCCTTGAATGCCCTCTTTATTCAAAAATATATCTAACCCCCTTTTGAAGTTGTCTATCGAATTCGCTGTCACCACCTCCTTTGGTAGAGAATTCCACAGTTTAACCACCCTAACTGTGAAGAACCCTTTTCTTTGTTTAAGGTGAAATCTTTTTTCCTCTAACCTCAAAGGATGTCCTCTTGTCAGTTGAAAATCTCTTGCTACAAAAAGTTCACTTGACAAAGCCTTATATTGACCCTGGATGTATTTATATAACGTATTCATATCTCCTCTTAGTAGCCTTTTTTCTAGCGAAAATTAGTTTAATTTTGTTAGTCTTTCTTCATAACTTAGCCCCTCCATTCCCCTTATTAGTTTTGTAGCCCTTCTCTGTACTTTTTCCAGCTCTAAAATGTCTTTTTATGAGGTGGTGCCCAAAATTGTACTCCATATTCCAAATGAGGACGTACTAGAGATTTGTATAGTGGCAGAATTATATCTTCTTCCCTGGCTTCTATACCCTTCCTAATACATGCTAATATTTTATTTGCCTTTGCAGCCGCTGCTTGGCTTTGAGCGCTGTTACCTAGGTGGTTGTCCACTAGTACTCCAAAATCCCTTTCAATATCTGATACCCCTAGATTTGCTCCATTAAGATTATAGATTGCTTGACTATTGTTCCTTCCCAAATGCATAACCTTACATTTATTTGAATTAAATCTCATCTGCCATTTAGCCGCCCATTTCTCCAATTTATGCAAATCCTTTTGTAGGGAAAGTACAGCATTATCTGATTTTATTACCTTGCACAACTTAGTGTCATCAGCAAAAATGGAGACACTACATTTGAGTCCTACTTCAATGTCATTAATAAATATGTTAAAAAGGAGAGGACCTAATACTGAACCTTGAGGAACCCCACTTATCACATTAGACCAATCGGAGTATGTTCCATTCACAACAACCCTTTGCTTCCTGTCTTTTAGCCAGCTTTCGATCCATGAGCAGATATTTACTGCAATTCTTGTATCCCTTCGTTTGCTCACTAGTTTTCCATGTGGCACTGTATCAAATGCCTTTGAAAAATCTAAAAAGACTACATCCACTGAGTTGCCCTGATCCAAGTTCCTACTAACCTCCTCATAAAAACTAATTAGATTGGTCTGACACGACCTATCCTTCATAAATCCGTGTTGACTGCTACCTATGACCCTTTTCAAATAGACATATTCTTGTATTCTGTCCCCTATTAACCCTTCTAAAAGCTTCCCAACTACAGAAGTGAGGCTCACTGGTCTATAATTCCCCAGATTTGCTCTAGATCCCTTCTTAAATATAGGTACCACCTGCTTTTCTCCAGTCATCTGGTAGAGACCCTGTAGTGAGTGAGTCTTGAAAGATTAGATATAATAGTTTGGCTATTACAGAACCCAGCTCCCTCAGTACCCTTGGATGTATTCCTTCAGGACCTGGGGCTTTATTAACATTTATTTTCTCCAACCTCTTTTGTATTACTTCCTGCGTTAACCAATTATTTAGTAAAGGTAGTGTAGCCCCATTATGTTGCGGTGTCCCAACCACTGGTACCTCCCTTGTGTATACTGAAGAAAAGAACCTATTTAGCTCATCTGCCTTTTCCTGGTCACTAATTATCAGATGGCCTGTGTCACATTGTAATGGTCCTATCGATTCCTTCCTGGCCTTCTTCCCATTAATATATTTAAAAAATATTTTAGGGTTAGTCTTACTTTCCATTGCAACTGACTTCTCATTTTCTATTTTAGCCAGTCTAATAGCCCTTTTGCAAGACTTGTTGATTTCCTTATAGTCACATAAAGCTGCCTCTGTTCCCTCCTTCTTGTATAATTTAAATGCATGTGATTTACTCCTATTCATTTTATTTCCACATGGTACATGCTGATGAGTATGTTTATTTAGTAAGGATTTGAATGTTGTCCATTTATTTTCAGTATTCTTCCCTATAAGTTCTTTGTCCCAGTCTATATGTTGTATTGCTCCCCGTAGCCCTTTAAAGTTAGCCTTTTTAAAATTTAGAGTTTTTGTTGGCCCCTTACAACTCTGTTTTTTGTATTCAATCTCAAATGAGACTGTGTTGTGATCACTGTTCCCCAAGGGTTACCCTATTTTTACATTTGATATTATATCAATATTACTTGTGATGACTAAATCCAAGATGGCCCCATTTCTAGTAGGTTCTTGTATTACCTGGGCCAGATAATGATCCCTGAGTGTACTCAAGAACCTGCTCCCCTTAGCTGAGCTGCTGGTCTCATTTATGCAGTTTATTTCAGGGTAATTAAAGTCTCCCATTATTAGAACTTGCCCATGCTAGGCTGCATTTCCAATCTGTAACAATAATTGTATTTCCTCACTTTCAGCTATATTTGGGGGCTTATAGCATACTCCCACCAATATACGTTTAGAATTAGCTCCTCCACTATTTAGCTCAACCCACAAAGATTCAATGATGCCGTTAGTGCCAGCATAAATATCTTCTCTGACTATAGGCTTAAATTCAGGCTTAACATAAAGACAGATCCCTCCTCCTCTTTTACCATTTCCCCTATCTTTCCTAAATAGGTTATAACCATCCAGATTAACAGTCCAGTCATGAGATTCATCCCACCATGTTTCTGTAATGCCTATTAAGCCCCATTTTTCTTGTACTGCTAATATTTCTAGCTCATCCATTTTCCCAGGCAAACTTCTTGCGCTAGCAATCATACACTTTATGTTGCTATGCTGTTGTGAAGTGCCTGCCACTGTATTTGAGGCCCCTATTAATACCTCCCTACTTTCTATTGTAACCCTCCCCCCTTCTCCTCCCCCATGGGTAACTAATTCATCCCTTTCCCTCTCTACCCTATTTACCCCAATACTTCTATATAGTCCCTCCCCCCAGCTGTTCTACCATCCTATCCCCTAGCACAAAAGCACCCTCATCATTAAGGTGCAATCCATCCCTGCTATAGAGATTGTACCCAAGTGAGAAGTCAGCCCAGTGCTCTAAAAAACCCAAAACCTCTGCACTGCACCACTTTTTTAGCCACGCATTAACCTCCCTAAGCTCCTTCTGCCTCCCTGGGCTAGCACGTGGCACTGGTAGTATCTCAGAAAATACTACCTTGGAGGTCCTTGCTTTAAGCTTATTCCCTAATTCTCTAAAATCATTCTTTAGGATGCTCCATCTTCCACTAACTTTGTCATTGGTACCAATATGTACCAAGACCGCCGGTTCATTACCAGCCCCTCCCAATAATTTATCCACCCGATCCACAACATGCAGAACCCGAGCACCCGGGAGACAGCAAACTGTTCGATTGCTGGGATCTGGGTGACAAATTACCCTGTCTACCTTCCTAATAATAGAGTCCCCTACCACCAAGACATGTCTGTTGCTCTGCCTATTCTGCCCTCCCTCTCCTCCAGTAGAACTGTTCTCCCGGCTGTTAGAGGGAACAGCTCTATCTGGCATTGCCATTCCTAAATGGACATCCCCAACAGTTTCACTCAATCTGGCAAAGCTGTTGGTGTTTGCCAACTCAGAACTGGCCTGCCTCCTCCTGTTCCCCCTGATTCCTCTTCTAACTGTAACCCAGCTACCTCCCTGGCCATCCTCACTAGCCCCAGCTCCTCCCTTCATACTAGGCCCAGCTAAACTTTGCTCCGTGAGCACCACCTCCCTTTCCAGTGGAGCAGTATCACTAAGTGCTGCAATTCTCCTTTCCAGATCTTCAATTTGAGCTTCCAGAGAGGCAACATGCTCACACCTGTCACAGAGGTATGGACCCTGGATCATCTGTTCCAGTAGTGCATACATTTGGCAGGATAGACACTGAGTGAGGTTTCCACTGGACTGACTCATGATTATCAGTTACAAAAATACAGTAAGAAAACAAATCAATGTATTTGTATAAAGATTTCTTTTCCACACCTTAAACCAAACAAAACAGAAACAATATATACGTTTGTTTTCTGTTTTTTCTTATAATGCACCTTTTCTTTGGATTTCCTCCTTTTATTTAATCTCCTACACACTAACTACACTTACATTAGAAATGATTGCAAGCTCCCAAGCTCGCTCTTCCCTTGTTAAAATAGACCTCGCCTACTCGCCTGTACAATGATAAATGAGCACAGGATAGAAAACACTGTCCTGCCCCATAGAACCGATTCAACAGAAAACAAAATGCACACAGATATAACTTACACAGGCCAAGCCTCACCCACTCACCTGTAAACTGATTACTGCAACAGGACAGAAAACTGTGCAGTAACTTACAGAGCAGATTCAAACCATACCTCACACAAATGCACCCAGATATAACTTACACAGGCCAAGCCACACCCACTCTCACCTGTACACTGATTACTGCAACAGACAGAAAACTCTGCACTGACTTAGAGCGGATTCAAACCAGACCTCGTACAAATGCACCCAGATATAACTTACACAGGCCAAGCTACACCCACTCTCACCTGTACACTGATTACTGCAACAGACAGAAAACTGTGCACTGACTTACAGAGCGGATTCAAACCAGACCTCACACAAATGCACCAAGATATAACTTACACAGGCCAAGCCACACCCACTCTCACCTGTACACTGATTACTGCAACAGGACAGAAAACTGTGCAGTGACTTACAGAGCGGATTCAAACCAGACCTCACACAAATGCACCCAGATATAACTTACACAGGCCAAGCCACACCCACTCTCACCTGTACACTGATTACTGCAACAGACAGAAAACTGTGCACTGACTTACAGAGCGGATTCCAATAGTTAATCCACATATTGCAGATCAGAGGAGATCTTAAAAGGTTGAACTTGATGGACTGAAAGTCTTTTTTCAACCTTAAATACTATGTAACTATGTAACTATGTATGTAACTATGTAACTATGCAACTGATGATATCCTATGTACTCTAACTAATCCCATATCACCACTACCAGCAATTATGTCGGTTATAGATAAATTTAGTAGAGTTTTGGGACTTAAACTGAATCTAGAAAAATCAGAGGCCCTAAGCTTGGGCATAACTCAGAGTGATCTAGAATATCTGAAATCTATATACACCTTTACGTGGCCTGCCAGACATATAAAATATCTAGGAGTTAACATTACACCCAAGCTATCGGATCTATACAAGGCGAATTACTCCCTATGTATAAAAAATGGAACAATAACATGTTGAAATGGAGGAAATACCTGCTTTCGTGGACTGTCCGTATAGCAGCAACCAAAATGACTATACTACCTAAGATCTTGTATCTCTTCAGAACTCTCCCTATACCGATTTCCCTGAAAGAGCTAGAGCGGTTTCAATCTAGTATAATCAGATTTATTTGGAAAAATAAAACCCCCCGTTTTTTCTAGAAAATTATTGTACAGGCACAAGAATGAGGGGGGACTCTCGTGCCCAAACTTGCGGTACTATTTTAAAGCGGCGCGATTAGCTCAGTTGCCCCAGACGCACTCCGCCAAACATCAGCCAAGTTGGGTGTTCTTGGAGAATCAGCAAATGTTTCCCCATAGCTGGGAGATGCTACTTACCTGAGGGATTAAGCCTGGTCAAGACTCACCAAAACCTTATAATACACTTAACTCTAACATCCGGGAAGTGGGCTAGGTCCAAAAATAGGTTAGATGTAGATGCATCCCGTCTGGTGTCGGTTCTCTCTTTTTCCTGAAATTTTGGCAGATTCGAGCGTAATATCTAAACACTGGTGGAAAAAAGGCAAAAAGTGGAATTTACGTACATGGTGCTTTTTCTATATCACCTTACAAGATTGAAAACCTGCAAACTTAAAATCTAAAGGGAGTGGGAAAAGCAGAAACCTCTGCAATAATAACCTATAAGACCAGGATGAGAGATTAAGCTGAGGGTAATAGAGAATTAAAGAGAAGATAAGACAATTCTGTTGCTGTAAAACAGGAATAGAGTTTACATGGGTAGAAGATGTAAGACGTTTGGAAGATGTTTCAATTTAGTAGGAGACAGTAGAAATATTAAAGGGAGCCATTGTAAAACAGTAGTGGTGACATGCAGTTTATAATATTTACCTAGTGGATGTTTGTGTCAAAGCACAGAAGAAACTGCTGAAAGGTATTCAGGATAGGAAAGGTGGGTGAAATTGTGACATATGATATAATACCCTGCTGATTGTTTCAGTTGCAAGTGAGTTTCCATGCGCCTACAAATGTAATCTGAATAGGGACAGGTGGGTGAGGGGCAGGGAGTATGAGGCATGCTCTAAACATTTCTTAGTTATCCCAGAGCAGAGGAGGCCTGGATGGTGATTACAAAAGTCTCTGAATGAAGAATGAAAAGTGGTATGAGGGACAGAGAGAGGGGGGAATAGGGAAGAAGTTAGTGCCCCTTCCCGATAATCCCAAACCCTGCCGTCGGAAGTAGCATCTACGGGCATGAACATGAAGCCTGTAATGCCCACTATCGAAACAGCCAATGGAAACAGAGATCGTCATAATAACATCACTGATTCCATCCTCCAAGCCCGTAGAACTTGGTACAATGCAGCCTGCAACCTTGCTGCAATGTCCCCACATTACCCCCATGATGCGGGGGTCCCAATTGGGCCCCCCACAGTGTCTACACATCAACCCCAATGATGCAGGGGTCCCGATCGGGAACCATGCATGGTCTAAACATTAACCGCATGATGCTGGGGTCCTGATCGGAATTGTCTCACACCTTTGCACCTTCTGATTGGCTGAAATATGATTGACAGCATTCAGACAATCAGAAGGAACAATTTTTTAATTTTACCGGAACACCCTCACTTGCGCTTGGGAGCTCCTCCGGGGAGGAGCTCCGTTACATTTTTTTAATTTTTAGCCTGTCAGGTTTTTTTAAAGGACCCTGCTGCCGAAGACTTCCAGGAGGACAGGGGGAATCGCTGGATGGGCATTTGGGACAGGTAAGTGTACAATTTAGAATGTATTGTGTTATATGTTGTATGTATCTATTTATTAATTATAATGTTTCTTTTTTTGTAGGGGTGCTGGACCATGGGTCTTTGTATTATTTTATGTATAATAGTAGCTTTTTTTTTTTTTTTTTTAATTAGTGGGGGTTTATTGTTTTTGGTAATTAGTGGGGTGTTGGGGTTTAATAGTGTGTTAGGTAGGTAGTATTGAGGTTAATAGAATAGGGAAGGTGTTAGGTAGGTAGTGTAGGGGTTAATAGGGTAGGGTAGGAGTTTGGTAGGTAGTGTAGGGGTTAATAGGGTAGAGTAGGTGTTAGGTAGGTAGTGTAGGGGTTAATAGGGTAGGAAAAGAGTTGGGTAGGTAGTGTAGGGATTAATAGGGTAGGGTAGGAGGGGGTTTATAGGATAGGGGTTTACTGGGTACATTTGGGGATAAATAGGCCCAGTTAGGGTTAAATGGGGGATATTTAGGGTTAAATGGGGACATTTGGGGTTAATGGGGTATAGTTAGTGTTAAGAGGTATAGTTGGGGTTAGTAGTGTAGTGCTTAGACCCTCCTGGCACTTATAGTGTTAACATAGGGATTAATGGGGTACAGTTAGTGTTAATGGGGTATAGTTAGGGTTAATAGTGTAGTGTGGTGCTTAGACCCTCCTGGCACTTATAGTGTTAACCTAAGGGGTTAATAGTGTCCTATGGGGGTCTATATAGACGCCTATTGGACTGAAGGGGTTCCTTTTAGTCTCATGAGGGTCTATATTGACCCCCGTGAGTGGTGGTTTTAATTTTAGGTCCCGGGGGTACCTATATTACCCCCGTGGCAGGGATTATTTTTTTTAATTTAGCATGGGGCCTTTTTAGGACTTTTAAGGTCCTTTAGGACGCGCGAGGCAGGAATTTTGAATTTTAAATGCAGCGGGGGTTCTAATGGGGGTTCATTTTAGGTGCCGCGGGGGTACTTACAGTACCCCCGCTATCCAGGGATTGCGCATTGGTGTGCCGCGGACCATTTAAGGACCTGCGGCGGGACATTTGCATTGTTTTAATGCAGCGGGGGTTTCGATGGGGTCCCCCGCTGCAAGAGTTAATGTGTGGACCCTTTGGGGGTCCCCGCAGCATGGGGGGGTTAATGTTAGTTGCAGTAGGGGTACTTACTATACCCCCATGGTATGGGGGGGGTGCCGCGGGAGCTTTAAGGACCAGCACCGGGACATTTGCATGTTTTTTAATGCCGCAGGGGTCCCGATTAAGACCTTCACTGCAGGGGTTTATGATGGGGACCCTGCAGCAGGGGGTGTTAATGTTAGTTGCAGCGTGGGTTCTTACTGTAAACCCCACGGCATGGGGGTAACCATTAGTGTGCCGCGGGCCATTTAAGGGGTTGATGTTTTGACCCTGCAGGGTTAATGTGGGGACAATGGGAGGGTCCTGATCGTGACCCCTGCAGCAAAGGGTTAATGTGGAGAACCCCCGCAGCATGGAGTTAATGTGGGGACCCCTGCATCATGGGGGATGGAATTGGGAGCAGTGGGGAGGATACATAAGGGCTTTGCAAGCCCTTGCGACACCTCCTTGGTACAAGTAAGCTGTAGTTGGCTTTTTGTCATTTACAGGCCTGGTGGCAGGGGTAATCAGAGCAATTGAATAGCGATTTGTGATTTTTGTGGGCGCAACTCTTGCTGGCCGTGAAAGATCAAAGGCTTTGATGCAATTAGGCGGATTAAAGTGGAAAGTAGTGAGCAGCACGTAACCCAATCGCAGCATGCAAACGGAAGGCAATTGAATAGCAACGTAGCTTGCGATCACCACTTACTATTACTTTTTGGATATAAGTAGTAATTGAATGAGGCCCTAAGAGTTTTGGGAATTTAAAATTAGCAGGCAGCTCAAGATACCAAATAATTATTCTGGAGTATTTTGAATCCTGCCTAATATATATATATATATATATATATATATATATATAATTATAAAACAAATTCCAGAATAAGAATTCAGAGTTTAGTTGAAAAGGAGAGTAAGACTAACCCCAAAATATTTTTTTAATATTTTAATGGGAAGAAGGTCTGGAAGGAAGCTATAGGAACACTACAATGTGACAAAGGCCGTCTGACGATTAGTGACCAGGAAAAGGCAGATGGGTTAAATAGGTTATTTTCTTCGATAAACACAAGGGAGGTACCAGTGGTGGGGACAGGAATAACTCGAAAAAGAGGTTTTATAAAATAAATGTTAATAAAGGTCCTGATGGATTATATCCAAGGTACTGAGAAAAATGAGCTCTGTAATAGCCAAACTATTATATCTATTTTTTCAAGATTCACTCAAAACAGGGTCTCTCTGTTTGCCTTCCTCTGGATCAACTAACAATTAATCTGTATATTGCAGATAATAGGGTTGAACTTGATGGACTAAAGGTTGAACTTGATGGACTAAAATTATTTTTTTTAACCACAATTACTATGTAACTATGTAACAAACCACAGTACGCAAAAGGTTAATATCAATCAGTAAACACACATGGACCACAGCAGCTCCTATGAAGCACTCTCTATTAAAGGGATAGACACACTACAAACAATACTTAACAACAGCAGTGATCATCACCACAACACTGTACGGTGATCATCTATGGCACATCCATGGGAACTTATCTACACATTAACCTGGAGTGTCATACAATTGTGGGGGGGAGACATGTCAGCATGGGCAGCATGAGGCCTGAAACACAGGACTGGCTGACAATGATGCTGGATAAATGGGGGAGATGAACGCCACACATAGATCAATAGATAGCACAGGCCAGGCACTGGATCTTCAAATAGGGCATTTAATGAACGGGGTTGTTATAGGGACATGGCAACATAGGGACAGATCATGACAAAGTCGATTACACTATAGTGATGAAGCTGTAAGCAGTAAGGCTTACAAACACATAACAAGGCTGTGGAGAGCACATGGAGCACCAGGAATTTTACTTACATCAATGGGAAACATGGGTACACCTGTCCTGGCAAGTGGCAAGTCCTACTCCATTGCTGGTGTGCAAGTGGCAACATGTATACCAAAAATTATCATGTGACAATTAGTGATTCTCTTAATGTATCAATAAATTATACATTACGCATGTCAGATAGTTAACAATTCTTCAGTGGAATGGCGAGGCCCATCAGTGTCACAATTTGTATGTATCAAAGTATTAACTGCTAAAACCACTAATGCTGTTGTTCACTGTGCTTTCGAAAATAGGGGTGATAACAATTAAGTGTGTAAACACATATTGGATATATAGACGTGATTATTTGTAAATCATGTTTGTGTGATTGTAATGTTCTGAAATTATACAATGCATCAAGGGATACCTAAACAGGATGATGACAAATATCCTTAAACACAATAGTGAAATAAATGTTATGTATGTTGATGTCTCAAATCACTAACCATAAGAAACACATGGAAACATGGATAACAGTATACCAATATCATTACTTTTTGTATACACAGAGCACAGTTATAAATATATCAGACCATGCATTAATATCGTGGATCCGAAAGGACAAGAGGCTAAAAAAAAATGGCAAGACATAAAGGGGTCAAGGTAATCACATATGTAGTTGTCAGTGTGGGTAACGTTTGCAATGTTGTTCACACTTTGCGAGCCAGGTTGCGGCCCTAAAATGCAAGCCTCGTGAAGCAAGGCGAGCCAGCAACCATGCGGGACTTGGGCTGCAACGAGCCTCGCAAAGCGAGGTGAGAAGTTAAGGCATGCGGAACTTATGACCCGTCCGACTTAGGACATGCACTATGCACCTTGCAAAATTACAACTTTAACGGCCGAACCACGAAACTGAAAAGACATGGAAAAAAAAAACAAATATGCCTCAAATTAACTTACACACACACACCACAGTGGGTGAGGCAGGGAACCTGTGAGTTAGTTTGCAAACTAATTTGAGGAATATTTGAAATTTTTTCACAACCAAAAATCGCCTAAGCAAGAAAAAAAATGACTGCTGAAAAAACGTAAAATTAGCCCGAACGACCTAAAAAATAGCCCTACACACTAACACTTACCGAAAGCCAGTAACACTTAATCTAAGCCACTAACATCTAACACAAGCCAGTAACACTTAACTCAAGCCACTTAACCCAAGGCAGTAACACAACCCAAGACAGTAACACAACCCAAGACAGTAACACAAGCCAAGACAGTAACACTCAAGCGCCAGGCATATAAACTACACAGGGGGAAAGCTTGCAATGAGCGCCAAAGGCGCTCATTGATAGCCACACAATGAGCGGTGAAGGTGCTCAGTGCTGGGCTCGCGATGAGCGACGAAGGTACAGGATTCCCAGCCTTAACATTTTATACCAAGAAGCTAGTACTTTATAATATTAATGACTAGCGAATTGCCAGTCAAAAAATGACGGCAATTAAATCGTAAGTGAGCTAATGGTGTTTGGTGTGTAATAATGAAATATATAATACATTAATAAATGAATATAGTTTACCTATTGTGAAGAATTGTGTTGAAGAGCTGCAACCTGTTTTGATGTTGCTGCAGCATTAGTGGTGTTGAGCTGCTCTGTAAGCGTGCTGAATGTGTGCAGTGTAATACTGTGCGTGTGCGAGACGAAACCGTTAGCGTAGTGGTGTACTTCCGCATTGGCGTAAAATGGCGGGTTATCTGTGGTATGCGTCTTCGCGGATTATCCGTAGGTGCTTCGTGGTGTTTTGCGAGTTTCTTGTGGTGTTTTGCGAGTATGTTGTGGTGTTTTGCGTGTTGAGAGTGCTGTAGCCTCGTTTTCGTTTTGTTCGTCTGCCATTTTTTCTCTCGCTTAGCGATTTTATTAGTGTCTAAAGTGGTTTATTTTTATTTAAATGAAGGTGTAACTTGCTTTTTTGAGGTGCTGGATGGTTCCTCTTGCTGTAAGTAAGTTTTTTATGTGTGTTGTGTGTATTTATTGTGTTTTAAATGTTTGTAAGTCGGCGTGTTGCGTCCGATTTTTGCGAGGTCGTAATGTGTGCTAACGTGTCTCGTATGGTGTTTGCGTGTGTAGCCTCGTTTTCGTTTTGCTCGGCGGCCATTTTTTCTGTCGCTTCTGAAATTTTTTAGTGTGTAAACTCTTTTTTTTGTGTGAAATTAAGGTGTAAGTTGGTTTTTTGAGGTCCTGGATGCTCCCTGTTGCTGTAGGTAAGATTTTATGTATGTGCTGTGTGTATGTATTGTGTTTTGAATTTTGTAATGTTCGCGAGTTGCGTCTGAGTGTTGCGAGGTCGTAATGTGTGTTAACGTGTGTCGTATGTTGTTTTCGTTGCTAGTAAAAGTTTGCGAGGGTCGTAATTGGTGTGTCGTGTTGTTTGCGTTGCGCAAGCCGCGGCCCTCACTACGCGAGGCCCGCAAGCGTTAGCAACAACTTGCATGCTCCCAACTATATATGTGATACACAGCATCACAGTGTGGACATTACACCATAATCAGATGAAGAAAAGTCTCATCATTCAAAGCTCCATGTAATAGAAGCAACAGTAATGTGCATAACATCATGTCTTCATCTGCTCCATTACACAGATGCTTAAAATCCGGGATATGTAATCCAATTCAATTACACATACAGTGTTCAGAAAAAAAAAAACATAAAAAAAGTGATCATAAGCTAAAACTTGCTTTAGGCCAACAAATTTGGAAAATTCAACAATGGCCAACAAACTAGAAAAGGTACGTCTTACACCCCAATCCCAAAAAAGGCAGTGCCAAAGAGGGTTACAATTATCGAACAATTGCACTCATTTTACATGCCAGCAAGATAATGCTTAAGATCCTACAACCTCCACCACATATGGACCGGGAACAACCAGCGGTGGAAACCAGGTTCTGCAGAGGAAGAGGCACAAGAGATCAAATTGTCAAAGGCCGATGGATAATAGAGAAAGCAAGAGAGTTTCAGAAAAAAAAACATTTACTTCTGATGCATAGACTATTCTAAATCCTTTGTCTGTGTGGATCACAACAAAATGTGGCAAGTGGACCAAGAAGCCATGGTCAGAACTGAACATGGAACAGCATGGTTGTATATTGTCACCTTATTTATTCAATTTATACGCAGAGTTCATCATGAGTAATACCAGACTGGATTAATCAAAATCCGGAATCAATATTGCTGGAACAAATATCAACAACCTCCGATACGCGGATGATACTACTTTGATGGCAGAAAGTGAGGAGGAACTAAAGGACCTATTGATTAGGGTAAAAAAAAGAGAGTGCAAAAGCCAATCTCAGTTACTGGCAAATAGACTGGGAAGAATTGGAGATAGTGACAGATTTTAGTTTTAACAGATCCAAGAACTCTTCAGATGATGACTGTAGACATGAAATTAAAAGACGTTTACTTTTGGGGAGGAAAGCTATGGCAAGCTTGAACAAGCTAGTAAAAAGTAAATATTTATCAACTAATATCTGCATAGTTAGAGCTATGGTATTCCCAGTAGTAACATACAGATGTGAGAGCTGGGCCATAAAGAAGTCTGAGCAACGTAGAATTGACGCCTTTGAATTGTGGTGTTAGAATAAACTGTTTAGAGTTCATTGGACTACAAGAAGATCCAATAAATCAGTACTTCAGGAAAACAAGACAACTTTTCACTAGAAGGTATGAACATGATGCTGAAGCTCAAATATTTTGGCCATATAATGAGATGGCAGGATTCCATAGAGAAGACTCTGATGGTGGGAAAGATTGAAGACACAAGAAGTAGGGAGCGACAGAGGCAGAGATGGATAGATGAGGTCACTGAAGCAATGAACAAGAACTTGATGGAGCTAAGAGGGGCAGTGACTAAGAGATGTACCTGGTGTGCTGAGGTGGATAGGGTCATGGAGAGTCTGATGTGACTGAATGAATAAACAACAATAAAGCTAAAAAAGGCAGAGGAGGAAAAAGAACTATTTAAAAAAAATATGTATCTATTGTACAGTGGTAAATACTGTAACTCTAAAAACAAACCAACTTACTGAACTTTATCCACAAACAGTGGAAACCATTATGTATCTGTCATTAGAAATCACTTAGCTGTACTATCACTATCTCTTTGAAACTTTAACACAAACAAACATATGGACTACACTATCTCTTTTCAACAGCATTCCTCAGTGGCCATCAATTAGTGAAATGTAAAACATACTCCTACATGTCCTCAGAGAAGAGTATCATGGACCTTGTGATTGGGGTAGCCATCTCCTCTTACAAAATATCACCATCACATTGACAATAATCCTCTACTCTGTAGCCAGGCTAGATTATGTTAACACTTGGACCAATAGATTGTCCCTAAGGTGTGCTGATGAGAAGGTCAAATCATGTGTGCAGACCCTATTTCCTCCTCCACATTGCCACAGGGCCCTACCTCCAGTGCCACTGAACCACGTCTCTAGTCAAGGGGGGTTTGCAGGGGGATCATCCTCCCTAGAGGCAGCAACACTGGGGAGGCAAGGAGGACCAGGCTAAGGGTGATGCTGGGAACCAGAGTATGCTGGGTGATGTCCATGCTGAGCGGAGTGAGCGTGCTCTGATTCTGCACCCCCAGGAGCAGCCTAGCCATATAGGACTCAACCTGCTGGTTGTGCCTCCTAACCTCCCTATGGAGCGTCCTGAGGCTGTGGCCCACTGAGGCCTTGTGAGAGTAAACGCTGGCCTTGATCCCCAGCATAGCTTCTCTACAGTCTCTCATTAGGACAAGCATCTCACCCATGGTAGCCTCCAGTGTTGGGCCTGGCGATGGAAGTCGTTGTTGGCCAGGCATGGCTGTGGGAGGTGGCGGCGGTGGTGGCAGTGGCCAAGTAGGGAGGTGCTGGGGACCAGATGATGATGTTGGTTGTGGTGAGCCTGGTGGTGGGGGTGCCTAGGATGTCCCAGTGGTGGGAGGAGGAGCTGATGCTGATGGTGGCATGCACAGGGCAAAGGTCCAATAGGTGGGCACAGGTGGATAATCTATCTGGGGAGGAGGAGGCTAGTGTGGTCAAATGCCACTTGTGTGGTGGAAGGTCCAGAAAGTCCCCTTACTGACCACATAAATTGGAAGTCCTTCTGCTCCTCGGGCCCTCTGATCTTTTCCTTGGCTCCTCCTCCTGATATGGATCCTGGTGGGCATATACCCCCTTCTCTGACTCTGTAGTGGACCTCCTGCCAGCTGCAATGAGAAAAGAATGGTATATGGTTAACACTATAGGATCATTTTATTGATATGTGTTCCTATCTAGAGGACATGCAGTTATCTTGAACTTAAATTGTTCACATATTAGCAAATGTTTGAAGCTATCCTATAAGGTGTTCCATGATAGACTAGGACACTATACTGCACATCCATCCCTAGAGTCTTGTATCTGCATATTCTGCAGTGGCCACAGCCATTACTGTGGTCTCAATTGTATGCTTACTAAATGTATATATCTCTGGTATTTGCACAGTCTATTTGTTACATATGTGATGCTGCCCACCAAAAAGAGTGATATGTAAGATTCCTAGATTTGAAATCCATGGAGCTGATATCTTACTCTTATTGTTGTAAAGCATTTGCATGTGATTGTAGTTATCTATGTGAGTGTGATGTACATGTGGTGTAAATGTGGGTGTATGGTGGTGTATCTGATATACATCTGGCAAGGAGGCTGGATTTCGTCCTTGCTTCCATGATCTCCTACAGCAACATTTCACTTCTCTTCCATCATCCTCCTGACCTTTACCCGACTGTTATCATAGCAATGTCTTACATACCTCACATCCCTATCTGCAAAACAAAGCTCAGTAACTGCAGCTGCTACCTCCTTTCAGGTCTTGCCCCTGGGACCAGCCTTAACTTTCCTTCCCTCTGTAATTATATGGGCATGGGTACAGATGGCTGTAGTTAGGGCAGTGTGTTTGCCTCCAGCCTCTTGTCTGACTGTGGACTGGGTGTGGACCTCCCTGATTTAACCCTAATGCCTGTCCACCACTACCCCAATGGGATCAAGACCCTCCCACTTTGACCCTGAACTAATAGTACCTATCTCAATGGGTCATCCTTCCCTCACTCCAGAAATAGCCCCTCTCCTCCACTCCTACCCTCTCTATGACTCCTTCCCTCCACTCCCACCCTCCCTACCTTTCCCTGCCCTTCATATTTTCTCCCTTTCCCTCTCAAGGTGTATGTGAAGTAGTTTATTTATGTACTGTAGCAGGTGTTCCCAAGGTGTTTAATGGCAGAGGTTATTTTATGTGTAATGATACGGGGCTTGAAACTCTTCTACTTGAAAGATTCAGGTTTGTGTTAATAAATGCCTGTCACTGATTCCAGTGACTGAGCATATGAAGTGGTATCTAATTGGCTATGGAATATGGTTTGCTTAGTGTGTGAGGGATGGAAACTGGAGCTGGTAGGTAGCTGCATCTGTTTGTGATTTTCCTATATACAAATGAATGGGGTGTGCCATTGGTGATAGTTATGGTAGTGTCCAGACAATTCACCTGTTCTGCAGAGTAATCTATTTTAAGTTTAATAGAAACGTGGAAAGCATTGAAATTGTTTTGAAGACTCTGGGGTTTATTTCTTCTTCTTTCCATAAGATGAACAGATCACTTGTGCAGCTGTAGTATCTGTAGTGTTTGTGAAACTATGTATAATCTGTGTATCTGAGGTTCTTGATATTTTTCCCAGCAATATTAATTTCAGCATTGGATAATTCCACTCTGGCCTTACACATTATTTATTCCGGATATAAGTTGAATGAATAAGGTGACAATATACAACATTGTTGCACTCATTACCAGATCTTGAACTATTCTGTTGTTCTATGTTCGGTTCTGACCGTGGTTTCTTGGTCCACAGATTCCTAAGGAGGGGGATGAGATGGCCTGGTAACCTGATCTCTTTAAGAACTTGCCACATTTTGTTGTGATCCACACAGTCAAAGGCTTTAGAATAATCTATGAAGCAGAGGTTGTTAAATTCTGAACTTTTCAATAATAAAAAAAACTCATTATCTAAACTGCAGTCAGCTCCAGGTCTTCTTTTTGCTGACAGTATCCTCCTTCTCTAGCAAAAAAAATATAGTCAATATGATTTATATAGTGTCCATCTGGTGATATCCAGGTGTAGAATCGTCTATGAGGCTGTTGGAAGAGGGTGTGTGCTATGACAAGAAAATTATCTTGACAGAATTCTACTAATCTCTGTCATGCTTCATTTATTAATTTTAATAGAGTTGTATTTAAAAAGAATCTGAATTGAAATCTTGGTCAATAGCAATAGTTTGGTTATATAAAAATTATAGTTTTGCTGAAATGTAGATAAAATTTTAATGGGATATTTTGTAATTTCCAATTCATTTGTTTGAATTTAGATTATAGGAGTAAATTGGGGTGAATTCCTCAGTTTGATTGCTAACTTAGAGCTCTAGGCCTCCATTCAATTGCAAGCCTGTAGTAGTTCAATTGAATTGATCTGTAACTGCTGCAATTTTAAAGCCTGTATGAAGGCAACTGCAGGCTTGAAAATTGCAACAGTTATAGATGTATTCAACTGAAGCATTATGGTCGAAAGCCTAAACCGTAAACCATGCACCCGTAAGTAACATTTCAGGCCATGATCAATTAAGCAAGGCCGTAACTACCGATTTAGAAATAGCCAATAGTAAATGAGACTGTCATCATGAAGTCAGTAAAACATGGCATTTAAACGTCATTCAATTAGCATTTAGAAGTCCGATATGTGATCGGACTCGCAATCCGGCTATGTTCAAAATAATAATGAATGACGATACTGTTCTAGTCCATGTAAGTGGCCTAATATGACAGAAAATAAAATAAAAAACGTATAATAAAATAAAAAATAAAACGTAAAATATTTTTTCCTTGCCCGATTTGCGAGCTTGAGACTGTTGTGCAATTAATTCTTATGCCTTTCTTTACTTTCCCAGTTCTTTAAAGTACAGCAGTGTGTTTATATTTGCTTTTACAGTGTTACAAACATGTGTTTAACGCACTTGCGATTCCTATCTTTTTTTAATATTTTACTTTTGTGTTATATTGATCCCAGGAATCAAGGAGTAAATACATATCATGGACTAGCACAGTTTCTTCATTCATTTTTATTGATTTTTACATTGCTGGATCGCAAGTACGATCGCATATTGGACCTTTAAACACTAACTGATTGTAGTTTAAACTCCATGTTTTACTGACGTCATGATGACGGTCTCATTTACTATTGGCTCTAAATTGTAACTTACGGGCTTGCTTAATTGATAATGCCTTGAATTGCTACGTATGGATTCATGGTTTACGGTTTTAGAATTTAGCCCTGTAATTGCTGGCTTGATTTAATTGAATACAGTTGGAACTGTAACAAATTTGGAACATGCAGACATGCAGCCTGTATGAAGGTAATTGCGGCTTGGAATTGAATGGAGGCCTTATTCTATTATCTCTAACATACAATTTAAGTATCTCAGCCTCCATACGCAACACATGCTTCATAAGTAAAATTTCAGGGGGCGTAATTATATGAACTCTCAATACTTAACCAATCCTGTAATTTACGTCTTAGTCACAGCCAATAGAAAATGAGAACATAATCATGATGTCAGTAAATAAAAGAAGTTAGACGTAACCTACAATTGGAGACTATGGGCCTTATTCAAGTCCGCAGTTAGCTTTATACAGGCCGTAAGTCTGCAGGCTTGAAATTCGCTACAATTACAGAGCGATTCAATTGAAGAAGCCCGCAATTTAAGGACTGAGGCCCTAAGACCGTAAACCCTGGTTTCATATGTAACACTTCCGGGTAACCAATCCGATGAAGCAAGCCAGCGATGGGAAAGCCCTTGCGGACATTTGGGAGAGGGTCCCACCCCACAATCCCAGTGAAATAACCTGGACATAAGCTTTGCGGTCGGGCCACTCTCTTCATGTAGCTGAGGTGTGGCTTATTGCTATACTCTAACTGACCTGCTAAGAGGCCCAAGGGCCAAGTGATGGTGAAGAGAGAGGAAAGGGAGCCAACAAAAGTGTGATCGAGTCGAGGTCTGGCGAAGGCTGATGTAGCATTAGGACTTATGAGGACTTATGAAAGTGTGATTTAAGTGAGCCTGCAAAGGCTGGTTTTGGGACTTTTGGAAAGCGTGAACGAGGTAATACCTGCGAAGGCTGATATGGTCGTATGGAAAGCGTAAATGAGGTGAGCCTGCGAAGGCTGGTTTGGTTGGTATGGAAAGCATGAATGAGGTAAGCCTGCTAAGGCTGGGTTACGACTTATGTAAAGTCGGAGGAAGATTGAAAGATAGGGCCAAAATCTGCCAAAGGAGGCTTAGGAAAGCCTAAAGGCGTGGCTTTGGACACTGACAAGGGACGTAACTTAGCAGATTAAGGCCCAAACTCACCCGTTAAGGTATAGTAAAGTTGGGAAACTTAGGAGATTTGGGCCAAAATTTGCAAAGCAGACTTAACAAAGCCTAAAAAGGAGTAGCCTTGGACACTGCAAATTCAGGTCCAAACCCACCAAAGAAGGTATAGGAAAGTTGAGAAACTTGGTGCACTTGGCAAAAACTAAGCTTAAGAAAGCAAAGGCTGAACCTTGAACGTGGACAAGGAGCAGCTTGGTATTCCTGGGCCAAGATCCACCAAGGATTGCTTAGAAGGAGTTGACAGCTTACCTTGGACAATGGTAGGAAAAGGCCAAAAAGCAACTGGGAGCTTGCAAGATGAGGCTTGGAAAGGTGAAAAAACAAGACAGCGCCGAGAAACAACCTGCAGGCACAGGCTCAGAAATTAACTGAGCATGGGGATGTAGACGGGAAGTGCTTATAAATGCTGAAGAAGGCCCCTTCCACGGGAAGAGGTGGAGTGAGAGAGGGCCCCTTCCACAAACCCAGGTACTAACCTGGTCAATATATATAAGATTGAGGTAGCAGTGAATGTCCAGTAATCTAGATGAATACAAGTATAACCCTGATACCATCATCAGACTATTACAATATATCCCACAACTACTTCACCTTCTACCAAAGTGTCTACTGTATACAATGTAATACAATGTACTGTGTGTGAAAGGGGCTGTTACATTGGGGAAATCAATCAAACATGACACTTGAGGATGAATCTATGCACACTTTTCATCAAAAAGCACAATGAAGTTATTGTACCCAAGTTGGGCACCATTTCACCCAAAATAACCACTCCATACAAAACCTGAAAATCAAAACTATCCAACAGCAGAAAACTTTTAAATTAAAAATAATTAATTTTTTTGATACATAGTGCTTAATATTGATTTTTAGTTTTCTCATTAGCAACATCTTTTATAATTCCCATTCCGCTTGCCTCCCCTGTTCAATTGCTGTTTTTCTAATCCACAAACTGTGTGGAAATGTATGTCTCTAAAGTATGGCTCTGCTTTGCTCTTATCTAAAACCTGATCTACAGACTCACAGACTGACCTATCAGGACATTATTTACAATACCCTTTTGTGCATCTCTAATCTCTGCCCAATAAAAAAATCCAATTTTGTTTTCTCTTTATTCTGTCTATTTTTTTACTTTATTACAGTTCGTCGCTATATTATGAATATGTTTGTCCAATGAAAAATACTCTGATTATTCATCTATAAATAACTTTTTCAGGATAAGTGGTGCTTATCATGTAACCCTTTTCCCCAGCTACTTAATGCATAAAATTGGTATATAAGCTGAACCCTTTGCTTACTAGAATTTATGGGTATGCAGATTCTATAATTTATTAAATTTTACTATTTTACAAAAGGTTCTAAGTATCTAATTGAAAATTGATTTTCAAGACTAATAATTCTTTAGTATAGATTTTATTTTAAATATATATTTATATTCAAAATAGGTTTTAAAACTAAAAGTGAAATTACAATAGAAAGTCTATAAATCTAGAACAACAATCTATAAATCATGGCAAGTGTTCAAGGGAATATAAATCAAGAAAATGATCATTCCATTTAATAGTAAGCACTAGAACCCTCAGGAAAAAAATGTATATTACGATAAATATCATGTTTTAGCTCTTTAATAATATATATATATATATATATATATATATATATATATATATATAAATATTTCAACATAAAGTTTAAAAAATATATATAAATACATCTAATCTAGTTTAAACAAGTATTGAGAGATTATGAACGTTTATGAAAATCACAAATTATAATTGTCGAACTACGAGACGGTGTGACGCTTTGCGTGGTGCGTACGACTTAGGTCGCGAGCCTCACAAAGCGAGGTGAGACATTAGTTCCCAGCACTTAGGCGATGAGGGCTAAAGGCGCTCATCGCCTGCGAGCCTCGCAAAGCAAATTGAGCAGTGGAGACAATGAAACACGCAGGACTTAGCCTCCAAACACTTAGGAAATGCCAGGTCGCCTTAGGATGCAAGCACTTGAGAAATGCGGGACTTAGAAAAAAAAATTACGAGACGCAGGACTTAGGAAAAAATACAAAGTTAATGGCTGAACCGCGCAAAGCAAAAACATCACACACAGCACGGGGGAATAGCCAGGACGTGTGGGAGTGAGGTGGAACGTGAATTTAACTCGATTTTACTGAGTTTCGACACTTGAAAATCGGCTAAGCGTAAAAAAAAAAAAAAATGTCAAACCCCCAAAAAATTAAAACGAGTCTACACGACCCTGGACCACCCAAAACACCACCAACCACATACCACTTTCACCCAGGAATGTACGAGGTACAAAACAAACTATTACAAAGGACGGAAAATGCTTGCAAACCGCATAGCACATACACAAACAAAACTAATAAGGGGAATGGAGGGACTAACCAAATTAAGCTTATTTTCTCTAGAAAAAAGGCGTCTGAGAGGAGATATGATTACCTTATATAAATACATCCAGGTTCAGTATAAAGATTTGTCAAGCGAGCTTTTTGTGCCAAGACTGACAAGAGGACATCCCTTGAGGTTCGAAGTAAAAAGATTCCACCTTAAAGAAAGAAAATGGTTCTTCACAGTAAAAGTGGCTAATCTGTGGAATTCTCTACCAGAGGAGGTGGTGACAGCGGATTTGATAGATAACTTTAAAAGGGGACTGGATTTACGTCTAATTAAAAAGGGAATTCAGGGTTATTATGGGTAATTAGAGAGACAGTACTGAACCAGGTAGAAATCCGATCGCCAGTATCTGTGGTCAGGAAGGAATTCATTTTATTTTTCCCTTTGAGATGATTGGCTAAGTCTCACTTGCGTTTTTTTCTGTTTGCCTTCCTCTGGATTATTTCTAAGTTAAAAATAAAATAAAAAATAAATAATTAAATTAATAATTGATTAATTAATAATTAACAACTAATTCATTAATATTTAATCTGCATATTGCAGATCAGAGGAGATCTTAAAAGGTTGAACTTGATGGACTGAAAGTCTTTTTTTCAACCTTAATTATTATGTAACTATGTAACAAACAACGCTATTTTACAATCCTAACTTGCCACTAACAACATTACACATCTAAAGTAGCGCTTTACACAAATAAACCAACGGTTTGCCATCGCGTACGCAGCCTATTCCTAATGCACAGTTGGGACATTCACAACACTATCACCTCAGGCCAGCAACAGTCCAACTGGACATTATATGCTGCAGGACAATAAGAGAGATTGTGATCTCTTCAGGCTATTGATTGTTACATATATTAATTAGAAAAAGGTAAACTACCGTATATACTCGAGTATAAGCTGACCCGAGTATAAGCCGAGGCACCCATTTTACCCCAAAATACTGGGTAAAATGAGTGACTCGAGTATAAGCCGAGGGTGGGAAATGTGCTGCCCCCTGTGTCCCTCTTGTGCCCTCTGTGTCCCCCTCTCTCTCCGTGTCTCTTCTCCCCTCTCCCTTCCCTGTGTCTCTTCTCCCCTCTCCCTTCCCTGTGTCTCTTTACCCCTCCCTTATCACCCTCCTCAACCCCACTCCTCAACCTCCCTCCTCATCCTTAACCTCCCTCCTCATCCTCAACCTCCCTCCTCATCCTCAACCTCCCTCCTCAACCTCCCTCCTCATCCTCAACCCCCTCCTCAACCTCCCGCCTCATCCTCAACCCCCGCCTCGACCTCCCTCCTCACCCCCCATCCTCATCCTCTCTCCTCAACCCCCCATCCTCATCCTCTCTCCTCAACCGCCCATCCTCAATCCCCCATCCTAAACCCCTCCTCCTCATCCTCAAACTCCCTCCTCATCCTCAACCTCCCTTCTCAACCTCAACCCCCCCTCCTCAACCCCCCTCAACCCCAACCCACCTCCTCAACATCAACCCCCCTCAATCCCCCTCAACCCCCCTCCTCAACCTAAACCCCCCTCAACCCCCCTCCTCCACCTAAACCCCTTAAATACCTCCCCCCTCTCCCCTCACTTACCTGCTTGTGCTCCGGCCTCCGCTCCTTGACCCAGCGCGCATGTGACGTCACATGCGCTCCGCGTCATTAGCATATGCCGGCACCCGGGATATGCTAATGACGCGGCGCGCATGTGACAACACATGCCCGCCAGGTCAAGGAGTGGAGGCCGGAGCACACGCAGGTAAGTGAGGGGAGAGGGGGGAGGGAAAGACACACGGGGGTGGGGTAGAGAGACACACAGGGGGGTGTTAGAGAGACACACGGGGGGTGTTAAAGAGACACACGGTGGGTGTTAGAGAGACACACAGGGGGGGTGTTAGAGAGACACACGGGGGGGAGAGTGACTCGAGTATAACCCGAGGGGGCCCTTTTTTGCCTTAAAAAAAGGGCTGAAAAACTCGGCTTATACTCGAGTATATACGGTATATCAATTTATTATTTAATTCATTCATTTTTTTTTTTTTTGGGTTTTGTTGCCTTACAACCTGGAATTAACATTTACTGTTTGAGGATTTGCATCATTTAATTTACAGAACATGCCCACAACTTTGAAGATGTTTTTTTTTATTGTGAAGCAAAAAAACAAATAGGACAAAATAACCGAAAAAGTCAATACATTGTAGAGCCACCTTTTGCAGCAATAACAGCTCCAATGAGCTTGCCACATCTGACCACTGGGATTTATGCCCATTCCTCCTTGCAAAACTGCTCCAGCTCCTTCAAGTTGGATGGTTTGCGCTTGTGAACAGCAATCTCTAAGTCTAACCACAGATTTTCTATTGGATTGAGGTCTGGGTTTTGACTAGGCCATTCCAACATATTTACATGTTTCCCCTTTAACCACTCAAGTATTGCTTTAGCAGTGTGTTTGGGGTCATTGTCCTGCTGGAAGGTGAACCTCCGTCCTAGCCTCAAATCACGCACAGAGTGGTACATGTTTTGCTCAAGAATATCCCTGTATTTAGCACCATCCATCTTTCCCTCAACTCTGACCAGTTTCCCAGTCCCGGCTGCTGAAAAACATCCCCACAGCATGATATTTCACTGTGAGGATGGTGTTCTTTGGGTGATGTGTTGGGCTTGCGTCAGACATAGCGTTTTCTTTGATGTACGAAAAGTTCCATTTTAGTCTCATCAGACCAGAGCACCTTCCTCCATACATTTTGGGAGTCTCCCACATGCTTTTTCACAAACTCAAGACGTGCAATTTTGTTTCTTGCTGAAAGTAATGGCTTTCTTCTGGCCACTTTGCCATCAATCCCAACTCTATGGAGCTTACGGCTTATTGTCATCTTATGTATAGATACTCCAGTCTCTGCTGTGGAACTCTGCAGCTCCTACAGGGTTACCTTAGGTTTCTGTGCTGTCTCTCTGATTAATGCCCTCCTTGCCCGGTCCGTGAGTTTTGGTGGGTGGCAGTCTCTTGGCAGGTTTGCTGTTGTGCCATGTTCTTTCCATTTGGTTATGATAGATTTGATAGTGCTCCAGGGGATCATCAAAGATTTGGATATTTTGTTATACACTCAACCCTGATTTGTACTTCTCAACAACATTGTCCCTTACTTGTTTGGAGAGTTCCTTGGTCTTCATGGTAGTTTTTGGTTAGTGGTGCCTCTTGTTCAGGTGTTGCAGCCTTTGGGGCCTTTCAAAAAAGGTGTGCACACAGATGGACATCATTTCACTAATTATTTGACTTCAGAAGGTAATTGGTTGCACCAGAGCTTTTTATGGGCTTCATAACAAAAGGGGTGAATACATACGCATATGCCAATTTTCTGTTTTTTACTTCGGAAAAATAGTTTTATGTATATAGTTTTCTCATTTCACTTCATCAACTTAGACTATTGTGTTCTTATCCATCACATAAAATTCAGATTAACAAAACATTGAACTTAAGGCTGTAATGTAAACAAAATAGGTAAAAAGTCAAGGAGGGTGAATACTTTTGCAAGGCACTGTAATTTCTATGGCTGCCATATTAAACATGCCAACTCTGGTAGAGGACAATATTAGCACCCAATGGTACTCTGCAAACCAATAGAAGTGTAACTTTCACCAGTGGGAAAACTAATAGGAGTGTGATTTCAAACAGTGAGAGGGTCTTTACTCTGCTGATATACTTTGAGTATTGGTGAGAGGACAGGATGAGTCGTGCTATGCTTCTTGGGAAGTAGATAGCTTCTTATCTTCCTGAAATTCTCTCTGCTTTTATCTCAACTGTATTTTTCTCTACTCTGCCACTTGCGCATGCTCGTGCTCAAATGTTTTTTCTTGTACTCACTTATCCATAGATAGCTCTATTCTTCTATATTTGCAGAATCAGAAGCTTAAATATACAAAAGAAAGGTGTTTGCAGATATTGAAGCCAGCTATGTTTGAGAAAATGTTATGCTTTCAAGTCAAAACAACAATAGTTTTTATTTGCCACTGGAAGCTTTTTCAATTTTTATTGACTGATTCTACCTCTATTGCTTCCACACCTGATAATTTGGCTTCAAGTCACAAAAATAAAAATGGCACTTTGCCTGTATAGAAATAGCATAGTGATTGAGATTTTATCAGTGAGTATTGAATATTTAACACATTTTGTTGAGTTTCTACCTGCTTTTACCGGTATGCCACTCCTACCGGGGTTATGCATTTTAAAAAATATATATTTTTTTGTTTTACAATTGGCTCTACATGTGGAAGATTGAGTAAGCATGTTCGCCCCTCCAAGATATATTGTGGATGGGTGGGTACTAGCACAGCTAAGTGCACAGTACTGCAGTAAGCAGTTTGCTCTTTTTGTATAGTGTGGATAAGCAAAAAACAAAATTAGATTTGCTCAATCAGAGAGCAAACTAACCTTAATAGGTTAGTTCTATGGACATAATAATCCACTCAGAAGGCAGCTTTTTAACTCACCTGTGGCATTCACAAGGAGAAATATCCTGCAGTATATCAGTCTGGACTCACTCAAAAGAGTGATCCAGTCCCAAAATACCAGGCAAATCTACCCTGAACAGAAGAAACAGCAATCCCTAGATATACATATGGGCCTTGATTGGGCTCATCACTAGGATGTATCTGATAACTTCCTAAGGCACAGTGAGGAAGGAGTCCATGTGTGGAGCCATTATCACCATTAGGGAGACAAAGCCCTAAGGGTTATTTGCATACCCAACAAACAAAAATAGAGGTACTCAATCCTGTGAAGGGTGCAAGTGAGCAAAATTAGGCTACTCTCCGAGTAGGTAATCTGATCTATAGAATAAACCCATTTAGGTGTTGTTTGTTCTTGGATGAACCCCTCTGACGCTCTTTGTTTAGTTTTTTCACTCTAAGTGTGATAGGGGGCTCCAGGCATGGACTCCTTGTTTACTGTGCCTTAGGGTGTTCAGTTGCACTTTACTGACGAGGCCCAAGAGAGGCCGAAGCGTATGTCTGCGATTTGCTGTTTCTCCTGTGCAGGCTAGAATTACCGGGTTTTTCAGGAGGCGGATCACTTTATTGAGTGAGACTAGACTGATATACTGCAGCATGTGCCTCTTTGCAAAGGGCACAGGTAATCTTAAATATGCTCTTTGAGTAGGTAACTAGTCCCATTGAACAAACCTTTTGTTTTTCTCAGATGAGAGCTTCTGACTATTTTTGTGTAGTGTGCATAGTTCTCATAGTGTATGGGACCTTGATTTTCGCATTGAACATCGGAAGTGCCAGATTGGATAACATACCTAAGACATAGTACAATGGCCACTGACTTCTTTTAGTACTTAATATGGGGATTTGTTTGGTGTATAGAACGCAATAATTTGTCTGCAGATAACAATAGTAAAATTGCCATCTTACCATGAATATAAAAAGTATAGACAGTGTCTCTATTGAAAAAAGCTCCATTACAAAAATATTGGAATATATTAAAATTCTATAAATGTAGCACACAGTTTTTAGTAGAAATAAGATTAGCTATAAGTTTGTGTGTGGGATATCAATATTGCAATGCATAAGCTGAGGTCTAAGGGAAGGGAAAATAAGAATCAAAACAGCCATTGTATGGGCAGACAGATTTACTATTGCATAATCTAGAGCTTGAAAATATCTTATTTTCTTAGGATCACCAGAACATGAGGTTTATACTACAGATTACTTCTTACACAAGTTATGCATTTCTCCACTATATTTCATAACTATTGATTCTGTTCTTAACCTGAAATATATAGCTGTACAGAATAAAGTTCTTACCTACTTAGTTTGTGTTCATCTAGGAGACAGACTGCACAGTCTCTGCATAATTACATCTAGAAACAATTTTAAACATAGACAAGTATAACAGTAATACAAAATAAACTTCAGAGATATTCTATACTTATTTTTTTTATTAAAGGACCACAGTGGTCAACATTTAAAACAACCTCTTTTGAAGAACCAAACATGAAAACAAACAATAGACTGTAAAAAATAGAATACAGCATATGCAATTATGCTGCTGCGTAATCTATTTTAATTTCATAAGTAAGAGTAGATCAACAGATCAATTTAGTGAACAAGCCTGCAAGTACAGGGCCGAAGTCTTAAAAGCGTAAATCCTTCCTGCCGCCGCAGGCTCTTAGTGGGCTGGAATATACGAGGTCCACAGTTACAATCCAATCCCGTAATTACAGAGTGCGACTTAGGTTTCAGAGCCAATAAGAAGAGGGTTAGGGGAAAATGATTGACAGAGAGAGATTATAAAGCTGCGTTCCACACACCAATGAGTTGACTGTGTTATAGATTCTCATGAAGTAGAACGCAGGTCCCGGTGTTGGTGGTTTGAGCAGTGATAGAGAGAGAGTAGGTGATTTTTCAGAGCAGATTCTTACAGTTTTATTCATTTATATTATTCTAATAACGATTTTACACTTTAACTTTGACTCTGCATAATACAAATACACATAGAGTATATAACACACATTGATACACAAATATCTAGGTGACTACATACACACACCCATCACCAGTGCCCTCCTACTGGAGGGATGATTGTGGCCATGCTCCAGCCTGGCCACAGCCCCTCCCCACTAAGCCACCACCACTGCCAACTCAACAACAAGAAATGGCATCCCAGCAGGGACCTCCATAACCGGGACCACTAAGCCAGGCTGCTCAGGGGGAGATACTGGACATCATGCAACAGGTACTAGTGTGCCTCCAGAGAATCAAGGCCGGTATCTCCACTAATCACACGGAGGTCATGAGCAGCCTAGCCAGGCAAAATAGGGAGGAGAGGAGATACCACCTAATGACTGAATTATACCTTGCCAGGCTGCTCAGGATGGGTGCAGACAGAGCGCAATCCTAGAAGTGACCATAGATGTCATGAGCCGCTCTATGGTCCCCAACTCTGCCACCTCCACCCCGGACCCCTCCCCCGCACGCCTGCAGCCCGGCTGCTCCTCTCCTCCCCCATGCCAATGCCACCAGCATGCCCCTGCAGGGCTGCTGCCTCCTGGGGGATGCCTCCACACCACCACCACCTGGGAGAAGGCCATCCACGGGGTATTGGCGCCATGATGCAAGGCAGAGGAGGATGTCGGGGGATGCAAATATTTTGTGCCTTCCCAACAGCACTCCTCAGTGACAATCTATTGGTCCAAATGTTAATGTAATCTAGCCTGGCTACAGAGTATAGGAACATGGCCTATGTGATGGTGATATTATTTTGCAGATAGCTACCTCCCATACCATGGTTCATGATCCTCTTTTTTGTGGACACGTAGGGTTCTGTTTAACATTTCACCAATTGATGGTCACTGAGGAATGCTGTTGAGAAGAGATGCTGTGGTCCATATCTTATTAAGGCCTTATTTTGCAGGTTATTTTGTTCTATGTTTTTGTTCTGTTTTAGGCACAATTCAGGCCCATGAGGGCGTCTTCTGCATCTGCAAGCATTGTAAGATATTCCCAGTGCCGCTCAGATAGACATTCCTTCAATGACAGCCCTCCTTTACATGTAGCTCCCACAAAGTTGTAGCTATCATATATATAGATTTCTAAGACATGATTGTTGGTAGCTTAAATGTAGACTAATACCGCTATGGTGGTGGACTTGCAAAGTCACACAATTGCATGCTAATGAAAGCCAGCATTAATACATGTACTAGTGAAGCATGTGATTCTCTCCTCAATATCAGTATGAGAACAGATCCTTGTGTCTGATGTAAGTAACCGTGAATCTGGCTGCTGACCTTTGCGTCCTCTCCGTATTAATGGGTGTTTTCCCATATTGCTGATATCATTATCCTATAACATGTGCTAACACCTGTATAGCTGATGGATGTGATATCAATGTTGATAAACAATATCAGATGGAGAAGGTGATAGTACACATGGAACACTGACGGTGGTCACAGCCAAGCATTTTTTGTGAGATGACCGATCATTATTAATGGTCATGGCCAGTGAGATACCCTGATAACTAGCTAATGGTTAGTAATGCTTGCAGATGGAAATCAGGTGAGTTGGTATATTGTTACAGTTACAGCATTTAGCACTGTACTGTACATGCATGTTTTTTCCTTTTTTTATCCGCCACCTTTTTTTAGTTGACCACCTTTTTTTAAAATGTTTGTTTTAGGAACACACTGTATGTATGTAACTTGTTTGGATGAGATAGTCCAGATGATTATGCATCTGTTCAATGGAGCAGATAATGACAGACGTAAGAGCTATGTGCATTACTGGTTACTGCTATTAAATTGAGTGATTTTTGATAATCCTTTTTTTCCCACCAGATTCTGGTTGTAGTGGTGTAGTGACCACATGTGACCTTGGTGCTATGCATCATGCTTATTCTAGACTATGACATTATCCCCTTTAGGTATCTACTTTTTCCCCAAAAAGCCTCTTGCCTTTCGGAGTCCGCCCAAAACACACGCACGATATTAAGGCACAGTCTTTTACATTTCTGGGTGTGCTCTGTGTATGAAATAAAGCTTTGTTATACAGTTATCATTGCGTCATTGTTTTCAATGAATTGGGTTTAGGAACATCCACATACATCACATTTGTGTCACATTCCTATATCAGTAAACAAATGAGCCCTAATTACGGTGCAAAAGATTAATACATATAATAATAATAATATAATTATATAGGGTTAATAGCACATGAGAGGTCTAATTTGTGATACTGTGGAGTATCAACATTGCCCTGAAGGGCTGATAAAAATATGAAAGGTGAAAATGTGAAATGATTGATAACAAAACACTTGATGTGATTTCACCAAATGGTAATGGGTATACATCTTGGCACATGGCCACCAGAAATGGCATGGGAATTTCCAGGATGGGCGTAGCGGAGATTGTCCCCGATGGAGGCGAGTTGGTTGTTGCTCCACGTGCCACTGTAATGCCTCCATGTGTGTTTGTGGCCCTATCTGATGGGTTGGAGTATATTAGTGTGGTGTATGTTCCCCTGGTACTTGATATATGTCATGCGGGGGTGTAATTTGGCCACTATTTATTTACCCAATCTAGATCTGATGAGTTAGATGTATATAAGAATATATTTTTATGTTGGTGCACATAAGAGCCTCTGTGAGTGAGATAGGGATAATATGCTAGGCAGATTCATGTTTTTGTGTTTTAATCAAGTAGTGTATCTGTAATTGCTTTATCCATTTTGCAGCAACATTTTTCATATTGGCATATGCATAACCCTTCCAATATATTAGAAATAAAAAGGCCTATTTGTTCCTTGTAGATTGTGCAATGAATTTGAATGTCTTCCATTGCTTTCCCCATAATGTAAAATCCAGTAGTGTGTTTTTATTGTCTTTTGTAGTGTTCAGAACTAGTCTGTAAACCATTTGCGAGTCCTATTTGGAATCTGTAATATATTGGGTAACAATTGCCATTTGCTGGTTTCACTGCAATTGCGTCCTTGGGGAATTGTAGCAATTAAATAGCGATTTGCGATCTTAGCATTTGCAGGCTTGAATGATCAAAGGCTTAGATGGGTCGGAGTTACGATTTTGACAACCGCAATAATTTTCAGCCTATAATCCACAAACAGATTGCGGGTAGCTAGAAGAGGACAATTAAGTATCAGTAACTTTTGCGGGCTACATTATAGGCTTCAGTAATTGTGATTTTGACAATTTAGTAGCTTGTTGAATTGTTGTAATTAAACATTGATTTTGCATCATTTGCAGTGGTAACATTTGCAGGCTTGAAACTTTAAAAGAGGAGATAGGACGGAGTTATGTTTTTGACCACTACAGTGCTTTTGATCCTGTAACTCACAATCGGAATCTGAGTAGCTTAAAGTAGCCAATTGAATATCAGTAACATGTATGGGCTCCATTATAAGCTCATGTAATTGTGATTTGGACAATTAAATAGATGCCAAAGTTTGTATCTACACAATGAGAAGGTAGAATATACAACTGCCAGTGTGTTCATTAGTTCTTAAGGAATGCTCATTTACAAGTACAAACCATATTGAGGACGCTTAGTAATGAAAATAGATGCTTGCAGTAGATGGTACATTAAACAAAAAAATGTAAAGGCTGTGCTTTATTATTTTTTTATTTTTAACTACATTTCACACATCAACTTTTGTAATACAAATACCATTCAGAAATAAATGTCCTTAGTCCTTTAAGTAGCTACAAGCAACTTTAAATGTAATAAATATATTTTTTAAATGAATCGGATTTATTACAAATAATTATTTTTAAATATCAACTAAAGAGGATGTGGTTGATAAGACATTCCATCAGATGCTTTTTAGGTTATCGATAAAATGGGAAAACAAAATTGAGTTATGGAGGTCCAAAAGTGTTGACTGCAGTTTGACTCATTTGTTTCATCGTTTGTAAATAGCTATATATGCTTTTCCACGTTTCATTTCTATTTCTTTCTTTATGTCTTTACTCCAAGATTGAATAGATATGTTTTTTTCCTGACTAAAATCTCCATTCTATGGCTCCAATTAGTAAATTACTACTGAGCCATCACATCATACATGTAAATCAAACCTCTGAAAAATGCTCTGATTGCTCAAAATGTCCTTAATATCCTAAGACCGGAGTTCTTATTGTTGTTTAATCACTTATTCGTATACGGCTTTCTGTGTCCCTATGGACATCAGCACACCCAGGCACATGTTAGCTACTGCCCCCCTGAGATCCATCAAGCTCATGCTCATTGCTGAAATGATCTAATCCATTCATTTCCATCTGTGCAATCCCCTTCTTTGTGTATCTTCAATATTACACTAGCATTATATCTTCAATTTTCCCCCAGCACATTCTCACTAAATGGCAAAAATGGCTGCGCTTTAGCCTCAAGATCAAACTTTCCATTAAACAGTTTGGCTTTATTTCCTGCAGTAGTCACTGGATCTTCTTGCAATCCAAGAGACTATAAGCAGTTTTCTCGAAGACGACAATTCAAAGGCATCAATTCTACAGTGATCAGCCTTTTTTATGCTGCAATTCTTATACTACTACTGGGAATACCATCTTTCTAAAAGTGTGAACCCTATTAAAAAATCAAAGATATTAAATTATAAGCAGCTTGCCCAGACTTGCCATACCTTTCCTTAACAGTAGTTAACATTTTTTAATTTCTTGGCTGCATTCACTATCTGCAGAGATCTTGGAGCCCAAGAAAATAAAATCTGTAACTGCCTCCAATTCTTCCCCATCTATTTTGCAGGAACTGAGATAGCGGTTTGCCATAATCTTAAGCTTTTTAGCGTTAAGCAGCAGGCCAGCTTTTGCCCTCTCTTCTTTCATCCTTTAGTTCCTGCTCACTTTCAGCCATCAGGAAAGTATCATCCGCATATCTAAGGTTGTTGATATTTCTCCCAATTTTTTATCTACCGGATTTGGCATGTTGTGGATCGAGGCTATAAATGAACCGGCAGTCTTGGTACATATTGGTACTGTCACAGACCCCTTTTTCTCAGGGTGTTGGGCTATTGAGCCACCAGACAAATTGTCTCCAGCAATATATTATCTGTATAAACACCTCTATGCATTTGTAAACCTGCTTTGTTCCATTGTTTGCCAAATTAAGCTAATCCCATCAGGAAGATAGGAGGTCAGATATCAGACTGCCAGATTAAGTTAATCACGTCTGATATGTGCTAGAGATGGCAGGATGTGTATTGGAGTTAATGTGGGGTCATCTCCTGTATTTGTCTGCCACCCCCTTCCATTGTTGTGCTGTGTGCACCTCCTCTGTATCGCCTATAAATACTGTGGTCATTTTCAAAAATAAATCAGTTCACTTGGAGATACATAGAAATTTACTACCACATGAAGGTTACTGTGACTCCTGGAAGTGCTGATTCCTGATGGAGGGGCTCTGACTGATACAGAAGCCAGATATCAGGGTGCTGGTGCAGAGATTTCAAAGAACCCAACGGTCCTTGTGGGTAGATAACCTGCAGTCTATAGCAGATGGCTCTGGGCTTGTATAGACCCTACTCACGGATCGTCACAACTGGTCCGCAGTGGTGGAATCTCGATGCAAGAACCAGCAGCAAGGATGGAATATGGTGATCTATGCAGTTTTGAAGTCCAGTACTTTCGGTGGCTTGGCGGGGAAACAGAAACCACTCACGATTTATCTAAACCTTCAAATCACGGCCCAAGTTCAAAGAAGGACAGCCGTCAATAGAGGGGGTCAGGGACCACATGGATGCCTGCAGAGCAGAGATGATCTGGAAGAAAGGGAGCCTCATCACAGTATGGTGGATAGACGAAAGCAACGGATTGCCACAGACGAAGATAGGTGACCAGCTATTCTAAATCAGCGGATGGTTACCATTGTGCCCCAGCCGGTGAGAAGCTAGCAGAACGGCTTGAGGACCTGGTGTGGTTGGAACTCGACTTGGAACATGAGTATGTGGACCTAATGCTCCCAACTCCTGCATCACAAGGGTCCTCCTTCTACAGGCTTGGAGTGGAGGAATGGCTCCCGGATGTGCTGCAGGGAGATCCAATGTGAGGCCTTAAAACCAGTGCTGGGAAAGCCTAAGTGCACATCACCAAAAGGATGTGGAAATTCAGCCAGGTATAGCAGAAGAAATGTTGCTTAAACCGTTGGTCCATAAAGAAATCGATTTAGAAAAAGAGTATGAGGAAATGCTTGAGGAGGTGGGCCCAGGTGGGACCTGTCTCAAGTACTTAAGAGCTACCCATCTGAGCTAGCAAATTATACACAACAAGAGGAAATGGACTGTTGGCTATACCACTATAAGGTGGAGGAAGGAAACCAGAAAGTACTTGGAGATCAGACCTCTACAGAACAGACGAGGTCAGAGGGACTGCTGGGAACTCACCAGGCCAGATAAGTATGGTAGTTCAGGTGAGGGCACTGGCCCTGAGACCCTGATGAAGGAGCAAGTTGAGACTCCACTCCCAAAACCTGCAGAGTTACCAGCAAGACTGACGGGGATTGCTTCAGTCCAGTCCATTGTGCAAACTAAGGGATACAGGAATTCCAGTAAATATCTGTTCATGGATTGAGAGCTGGCTAAAAGACAGGAAGCAAAGGGTTGTTGTACATGAAACATACTCAGATTAGTCTAATGTGGAAAGTGGGGTTCCTCATGGTTCAGTATTAGGTCCTCTCCTTTTCAATATATTTATTATTGACTTAGATGTACTACTGGAAAGTATTGTCTACATTTTAGCAGACAACACCAATTTGTGCAAGGTAATTAAATCGGAAAGTAATATTTTCCTCCAAAGGGATTTGCATAAATTTGAGGATTGAAAAACTAAATGGCAGATGAGATTTAATACAAATAAATGTAAAATTATTCACTTAGGAATGATAAATAGCCATGCAATTTATAATCTTAATTGAGCAATTCTAGGGTATCAGATATAGAAAGGGGTTTGGTTTTGCAAGCTAACATCCACCTATGTAACTGTGCTTAATGCCAAGCAGCATCTGCAAAATAAAATATTAGCAAATATTAAGAAGGGTATAGAAGCAAAGGAAGCAGATATACAGTAATTCTGCCACTATACAAATATCAAGAACTTTCTCATTTTGAATATGGTCACCACTTCATAAAAACGACATTTTAGAGCTGGAAAAAGTACAGAGAATTACAACAAAACTAATAAGGGCAATGGAGGGACTAAGTTATGAAGAAAGACTAACCAAATGAAATGTATTATCTCTAGAAAAAGGGCATCTAAGAGGGGATATTATTACCTTATATAAATACATCAAGAGTTAATATAGGGCTTTGTCAAGTGAACTTTTGCTAATAGGTTTACATATGAAAAAAGGACATCCTTTGAGGTTAGAAGGAAGAAGAATCCATCTTAAAGAAAGAAATGGGTTCTTCACGGAAAGTGTGGTTAAACTGTGGGATTCTCTAACAATGGGCAATGTGCTAGCAGATTCGACAGATAACTTTAAAATGGGATTGGACATATTTTTGAATAAAAAAGGTATTCAGAGAAGGAATATTGATCCAGGGAGGAATCCGATCGTCAGTACCTGGAGTCAGGAACACATTTTTCTTTCTTCCCTGATTATGAGACAATTGGCAATGTTTTAATGGGTTACTTCTGTTTGTCTTCCTCTGGATCAATTAAAAATTAACTAATAATCCACATACTATAAGGATCAGAGGAGGTCTAAAAAGGTTGAACTAGATAGACTAATAGTCTTTATTCCATCTCAATTACTAAATAACAATCAAACTTAACCACATTCTTAACCTCGATAGTTTATGAAATAAGCTGGAGCCAGATATTTTGGAGAGTGAAGATCCATCCTGTATAGATCCACTGTGTACTCCTTCTATATCTTCTTTATCTGTCCTGATCCTGTTAAATCTCTACCATTTTTAACTTTTATCATGCCCACTTTGGCATGAAAGTTTCCTTTGAGATGCCCAATTTTCTTGAAGAGCTCTCTTGACTTTCCCATCTCCTACCTCTTTAAATTCACTTGTTATAAAATACCGCCTTGTCTCCTCTTGCTATCCTCTGGAATGCTGCACTTAATTTGACAAATATTTTTCTATCTCCATTACCTTCCCTTTCCTGGTCTACTTTCAAAGACTCATCAGATTTGCCGTCTAAGTTTTCTTTCTTTTGGGTATACTTTTTGTTACGATTTTCTGGATAATGTCACAAACATCTGTCCAAATTTCTTCAAACATTCAATCTTCAATGTCTATACTATAACTATCTACTTGACCTCCACTGCATATTCTCAGGGGATATTATGTATATCATATCTGTTCGGTCTGATGATTTTCCCTCAGCAGTAAAATCATGATTATATCCACAGTCAGCTCCAGATCTCATTTTTGATGATTGTATAGAGCTACTACAAAGTTTATATAGTTAATCTGATTTCTATATTATCCATCTGTAAACTCGTCTCTTAAGCTGTTGGAAGAGGGTGTTCACTATGATCAGATAATTATCTTGACAGTATTCTACTATTCTGTGATTAGCTTAATTTTGTACTCCAAGGACAAACTTGCCCGTTATTCCAGGGATCTTGAGAATTCCCATCACTTATGATAAGAGTAGCATATTTTCTTTGGTTATTTATAGGAGGTGTTATCCTTGTAGAATTTGGCAATTTCAGCCTCTTCAGCATTCATGGTTTGAGAATAGACTTGGATCACTGTGATGTTAAATGGCTTGTCTTGAATTTAAGTCATTCTGTCATTTATTAGGCTGTAACCGTGCTCTCCTTTGGCCGCTCTTCGATTGATGAGGGTAACTCCATTTCTCTTGTGGGATTGGCCACATAGAAGATCTGATGGTTGTCTGGCATGAAATGTTGGATACCCAGCAATTTGAATTCATAGAATATCAATGTTTAATCTTGTAATTTTATGTTTGACTACATCAATGTGCATTAACCAATTTGCCTTGGTTCATAGTTCTAACATTCCAGATTCCTATGCTGAATAATTCTTGCAGCAGCAGACTTTCCTTTCCTCTCCAGACACATCCACAGTTCGATGTCCTCTCGGCTTTGGCCCAAGCACTTCATTAGTTCTCTGCTATTTGTACTCACTTTCTGCTCTTCCTGGACATGTAGTAGGCACCTTCTGACCTGAGGGGCTCACCTTCCAGTGTCATATAATATATTTCTGGTTGTGCTCATCTATAAGGTTATCTATAAGGTTATATTGGCAAATATACTGTAGTGGGTTGCCAGTTCCTTCTCCAGTTGAGGACGATTTGACCCTACATGATACAGCTCACAGCTTTATTAAAGTACAAAAGCATACTCACCACTACAAGGTAACAATCAACCCAAGAGCAATTCTCTCAATCAATCTCGCTGACGTTTTCTCTGGTGTTTCTCCCAGTGCCCAAAATATTAAAAAAAAACTCACTACTTTCAACCCCATGTAAAGACAGAACAAAATTACTATGAGAAGCCTGGACCCCTTAACTCCATTGCTATAATGACGCTAAAACCTTAATTGTGTTAAGTTTGATGCTTAATTGCTGAAATCCAATTAAGGGATTATACCGCTACCTCCTATGAAATAGGGGATCCCTAGGATCCCAATCAATACCTACTACCCCCTATGAGCATGGGTTTCCCAAAACGTAAGTATAACCATACAGGTCCTTGTAGCACCAAATTTTAACCCGTTACTATGAAGGTCCCTACAGACCCCCTTTTTATACAAAATTGTGATCATTGGTTCCTCATGGTACACAAAGTTAACCCGTATACTACAGGGTTCCCCTGTGGCACCTAATATTTACTCCTTTACTATGGGGTCCTAACAGATCAACACGGTATGATAAACTGTGACCATGGAGTCCTTATGGACCTCTGCAGTACCTGAAGTTAACCCCTATACCATGGAGGTCCTCAAGGAACCCCATGTTACCCTTCCTATCACCCCCATGGACTCTAACACTGAATACATTTAAAAGTAAACACTACATAAAAAATACCTGTAAGGAGGGAAAATACACATTACTTATCCGTTTGATGCCCTTCAGTGATGGTCACTGATACATTGGTTCCTCACTTTTTAGCCCTGGATAAATGGGCAATATTGTGTTAACTGAATAATCATCCTCATCTAACCAAATCAGAATACACAGATTGAAATATCTATATTCCGATTGGTTTAAAGTCTAACTAATCAGATATGGGGCAGTAGTAATTTAAATACTTGATACTGATTGGCTGATTTATGATTGCCACATTTGCAGCCAGTCAGCTTGCAAAATATAAAATTTTTATATATAAGGCCCCCTGTACTATAGGGGTTAAGTTTGTGTGCTCCTGGGTCAATAAAGACCCATTTGGTCACAGTTTAGTATACCATGGGGTTCAGTGGAAACTCTCATGTTATACAGGTTAATATTAGGCACCATGGGATTCAATATAAGCCAGAGTATGCCCAACCTGTAGTAAACCAGACGCGAACTGGGAAAGGTTAGGGCCATCAGCAGACTGACCAAGTTTTAAAAAAAAATGAAGCAGGATCCTGCTTTAGATGGGGGTTAAAGATAGGGCTCTGATTGTGGAGACATGACCTGAAGCAGATATGTATATTTGGACTGGCTACCTCTTGACTGATCGGCAGAGGGATGATCAGCCTTGGAACGCTTTACAACAGCCGGTAATCTTGGCAATACTTTGCAGTCCTGCTGTTAGTAGGGAACCATGTCAATCACACACTTGTCAACTCCTGACTAGTGTCAGGGTATCACAAGATTTCACTAGTTTCTGCGCCCCCTGTTTGATACTTCTAAGCTCTTTGGTAGCTGCTGATGTGTGCCTCAGGATCCCATGCAGCCCATGCCCATTACAGAGATTCCCTTTCACCGAGAGGCTGTAGATATCATTGGCTCCCTTTCGAAGTCTAGTAAATCGGCAAGAAAGTGATCCTCACTGTAGTGGATTATGCTTCATTAAAGTAGCAATGGTGGCTGAAACCTTGCTTACCATTTTCACCTGGGTTGATTTCCTGAGTAAAATGTTGTAAGATCAGGGTACCCCGTTTATGGCTGAGCTGGCCCATCCATTGTAGCAGAAGTGTGGAGGTTGATTGCCCGACCAATGGCTGATGTGGGAGATTCAATGGCATGGTGAACGCTATACACACACGCATATTAAATGATTGTTATGGTGAACTACCTAGTCAGAAGGTCCACAACACAAGCTGAGATCCTGCTCCATGCTGATGATAGCCAATAAGCTTGAAACAGCCATGTATGGATAGGATTCTCAGCTTGTGTATAATCCAACCTTGGCTTTGCATTAAGGCTGTGTAAGGCAGTGGGCATAAGCTTAAAGGAAGCCATGTTCGAAAATTGCTATGGATTGAAGAGTGAGGCATTTGTCGGCACATTTACATGTCCCTGCTCAGCTTCCCAGAATGCAGTGTAATAACTGTTTTTCTTAGTTCTGAGCTGGAAGCAAGTTTTTTGTCTCCAGGAAGTTAAAGAAAGTACTGTGGCGCACTGTAGCTTGTGCCAACAAGAGCCCAATACCAGCCTGTGCCTACAAGAATCAAAGTGTAGCTTGTGCCTATAAAAAACAAACTGTAGTCTGTGCCTATACGAACCAAAGTGTACCTTTTTCTTACAAGAACCAAAATGAAGCTTATGCTTACATCATGAGTTTGAAAAAGACTAGTGATATTTCTCAACAGAAAAGAAAAATTGTGAGAAACACGATAGAATGCAAAAAAGACATAATAGCCAAGAATAAGCGTGGTAGCTGCATGTCTGATCTCGCTGATGAGTACAAAATGCCTAGAACAATCATATCTACAATAATGAAAAATAAGGAAGCTATTAAAGGAGCATGTGTGGCTAGAGGTGTAAAGACTATTACTAAGCAAAGGTTGCAGACATTGAAGTTATTGGAGAATTTGTTGTACATTTGGATTAACAAAAAACAGTCAGTAGGTGGTAGTAATTTCAAGGCATTAATTTGGGGAAAGCAAAACCATTGCATGCCAAGCGGGTAGAAGAAGAGCCTACAACAAGTGGTAAGAGCAGTGAAGAATTTAAAGCCAGTCATGCTTAGTTTGACATTTTTAAAAAGAGAACCAGTAAGAAATAAAATCCTTAATAAATACACATACTATTTACCATTTATGACGTGGAAATAAAAGTAAAAGCAGTAAATCACATCCCATGAGGCTCAACAATTATTTAAAGATTCAGACATCTCAACTATACAAAAAAAAAAAGGAACAAAAACTGCTTTACATGAGTACAAGTAAATCAACATGGCTTCCAAAGAGCTATTAGACTGGCTAAAATCCAACATGAACATTTAGTTGCAAAGGAGAGTAAGACTAACCCTAAAATGTTTTTTTTAAATATATTAATTGGAAGAAGGCAAGGAAGGAAGCTATAGGAACATTACAATATGAAACAGGATAGCAGATAATTAGGGATTTGCTAATCCCTGAAAAAGCAATTATGACATTGCGAGAGAACTGCTACAAGTCACTACGGCAAGCGGGAGTTGGAAACTACAGATAATTTTGCCACTGACTTTTCACACTGTCTATAGATTACAATTTACTCTGAGAGACTATCACCCCCAAAACCCTATGCTAATAAGATTTTACGGAATCGCTTGCAAATCAGGGCACTGCCGTAACAGTCAAAAAAAAGAGGAAATTATTACAGGTTCCAAACAATACTAGCAGTGGCTTTTAAAAATCTGGCGGACTGCCGTAGCACCTCTTAAAGGGAGAGGCTAAAACCAGAAATCAATGGAAAAGCATGCTGTATCATCCAGAAATTATAAATCATCATTGCTGATGCCACATGCGATCAATTTCTAAACAAATATTATCATCTGTGACATAAGAGACATAGGAAAACAGGAAGTATCTGCTCAAAGCTGGAAAAACATATGTCATTATTACATACATGCATATCATCACTAAATCAAAGTAATATAAACATGCACCATAACTTAACCCAGGATGTGTCTAATGAAGGTTGTTCTATGTATACTACCTTGTTATTTTTGGATATGTGATACATGTTGATATCCCAGATCATTACAAATTATGAATATAGATACATAATTTAAGGTATAACAAAACAAAAAGGTATTATATACACAGCTGTTTTGAAAAAGGACTAATGGAGAGCCAACAATTGTAAAAATGCATATTAATGATGCATACCATCTGCTAGAGTCACAAGTGAACATTGCATAACAATAAGCATAATCAGATGAAGACATATGCCATCTGTCTTCAGCTCATGAAATAGAGGTAACCATTAATGTACATTAGAATATACAGTGCCTTGCAAAAGTATTCACCCCCCTCAACTTGTTACCTATAAGTTCAATGTTTTGTTAATCTGAATTTTATGTGATGGATAAGAACACAATATTCTAAGTTGGTGAAGTGAAATAAGAAAAATATACATTAAACTATTTTTCAGAAATAGAAAAATTGCATGTGCGTATGTATTCACCCGCTTTGTTATGAAGCCCATAAAAAGCTCTGGTGCCACCAATTACCTTCAGAAGTCACATAATTAGTGAAATGATGTCCACCTGTGTGCAATCTAAGTGTCACATGATCTGTCATTACATATACACACCTTTTTTTAAAGGCCCCAGAGGCTGCAACACCTAAGCAAGTGGTACCACTAACCAAACACTGCCATAATGACCAAGGAACTCTCCAAATCAGTAAGGGACAATGTTGTTGAGAAGTACAAATCAGGGTTGAGTGTATAAAAAAATATCCAAATCTTTGATGATCCCCTGGAGCACTATCAAATCTATCATAACCAAATGGAAAGAACATGGCACAACAGCAAACCTGCCAAGAGACTGCCACCCACCAAAACTCACGGACCGGGCAAGGAGGGCATTAATCAGAGAGGCAGCACAGAAACCTAAGGTAACCCTGTAGGAGCTGCAGAAATTCCACAGCAGAGACTGGAGTATCTGTACATAAGATAACAATAAGCCGTAAGCTCCATAGAGTTGGGATTGATGGCAAAGTGGCCAGAAGAAAGCCATTACTTTCAGCAAAAAACAAAATTGCACGTCTTGAGTTTGTGAAAAAGCATGTGGGAGACTCCCAAAATGTATGGAGGAAGGTGCTCTGGTCTGATGAGACTAAAATGGAACTTTTCCTACATCAAAGAAAACGCTATGTCTGACGCAAGCCCAACACATCACCCAAAGAACACCATCCTCACAGTGAAATATCATGCTGTGGGGATGTTTTTCAGCAGCCGGGACTGGGAAACTGGTCAGAGTTGAGGGAAAGATGGATGGTGCTAAATACAGGGATATTCTTGAGCAAAACATGTACCACTCTGTGCGTGATTTGAGGCTAGGAGGGAGGTTCACCTTCCAGCAGGACAATGACCCCAAACACACTGCTAAAGCAACACTTGAGTGGTTTAAGGGGAAACATGTAAATATGTTGGAATGGCCTAGTCAAAACCCAGACCTCAATCCAATAGAAAATCTGTGGTTAGACTTAGAGATTGCTGTTCACAAGCGCAAACCATCCAACTTGAAGGAGCTGGAGCAGTTTTGCAAGGAGGAATGGGCAAAAATCCCAGTGGTCAGATGTGGCAAGCTCATTGGAGCTGTGATTGCTGCAAAAGGTGGCTCTACAATGTATTGACTTTTTCGGTTATTTTGTCCTATTTGTTGTTTGCTTCACAATAAAAAAAAACATCTTCAAAGTTGTGGGCATGTTCTGTAAATTAAATGATGCAAATCCTCAAACAGTCCATGTTAATTCCAGGTTGTAAGGCAACAAAACATGAAAAAAATGCCAAGGGGTGAATACTTTTGCAAGGCACTGTATACCTATAACATTGTTTCTTAGCATAATCTGCAATTGCTGGGAAGTAAACAAAGCTAGCAAAATGCCAGTGTAAACTAGTGAGTAAGCTAGTGGAATATATATATATATATATGTTTCTATATTTTTAAATAAGGATTTTTTTAATGAATTGTATTAGTTTAGCAGACTTGTGAAATGTCAGTGCCAACAGCCAGTCTGATGTCCATACAGGGTTACATAATCATCTGTTTCAACTTCAGCCTCAACAACTTTATAGTATAGTTCTATTTTGTATTAAATCAGGGTTTTGACGCTCATTGCGAGCCTCTCCTCGCGTGTCCTTTGTCCTTTGTTGAGAAGTACAAGTCAAGGTTAGGTTATAAAAAATATCAAAATCTTTAATGATTCCCAAGAGCACCATCAAAGCTATCATAACCAAATGCAAAGAAAATGGCACAACAGCAAACCTGCCAGAGAGGGCCGCCCACCAAAACTCAGGGACCAGGCAAGGAGGGCATTAATCAGAGAGGCAGCACAGAGACCTAAGGTAACCCTTGAGGAGCTGCAGAGTTCCACAGCAGAGACTGGAGTATCTGTACATAGGATGACGATAAGCAGTACGCTCCATAGAGTTGGGCTTTATGGCAGAGTGGCCAGAAGAAAGCCATTACGTTCAGAAAAAACAAAATGGCACATTTTAAGTTTGCAAAAAGGCATGTGGGAGACTCCCAAAATGTATGGAGCAAAGTGCTCAGGTCTGATGAGACTAAAATTGAACTTTTCGTCCATCAAAGAACCCGCTATGTCTGGCGCAAACCCAGCACATAACATCACCCAAAGAACACCATCCCCAAACTGAAACATGAAGGTGGCAGCATCATGCTGTGGGGATGTTTTTCAGCAGCCGGGACTGGGAAACTGGTCAGAGTTGAGATAAAGATGGATGGTGCTAAATATAGGGAGATTCTTGAGCAAAACCTGTACCACTCTGTGTGTGATTTGAGGCTAGGGCGGAGGTTCCCCTTCCAGTGGGACAATGACTTCTAACACACTGCTAAAGCAACATTTGAGTGTTTTAAGGGGAAACATGTAAATGTGTTGGAATGGCCTAGTCAAAGCCCAGACCTCAATCCAATAGAAAATCTGTAATTAGACTTAAAGATTGCTGTTCAGAAGCGCAAACCATTCAACTTGAAGGAGCTGGAGCAGATTTGCAAGGAGGAATGGGCAAAAATTCCAGTGGTAAGATGTGGCAAGCTCATAGAGACTTATCCAAAGCGACTTGGAGCTGTGATTGCAGGAAAAGGTGTCTCTACAAAGTATTGACTTTAGGGGGGTGAATAGTTATGCACATTGACTTTTTTTCTGTTATTTTTTCCTATTTGTTGTCTGCTTCTCAATAATAAAAAATAAAAAACATCTTCAAAGTTGTGGGCATGCTCTGTAAATTAAATTATGTAATTTCTCAAACAATCCATGTTAAGTCCAGGTTGTGAGACAACAAAACACGAAAAATGTCAATGGGGTGAATACTTTTGCAAGACACTGTACATTGTCATCATCTGCTCATAGAATATCATCGTCATCATCTGCACAATTATACAGATGCATCAAATCAGGAATTGTGCAATCCAATTCAATCATGCACATGAAGTGTTTTAATAGATGTAGAAACTGAACAATAAAAAAAAGATGGTTAGAAGTTAAAAAAAGGAGCAGAATGAAAAGAAATCCCTAGCAAAATCTGTATGTACAGTACATGTATTCACACTGTAACAGTACAAGACATTTTTAGAAATTCATCTACAAGCAGTAGTAACTAGACATCACAAATAATCATGATGTGGCCTTTTACAATGATGGCTTAGCTATCAACACATTCAGTGTGCCAATTGGACTATTACTAAATCTGATGTTGCTGAGACATAGTGATGTAGAATTTGATTGGTGTTATCAGAGACTACTTGATAATAATGATATAATTATATGTATATATGTACCCATTAATATTATTTGCAAACAAGGGTCTGCATTCTCAATGTGTGAAAATTACAACAGACTAATTAGTGTTCAGTCAGATTGTTTGGCGGATTACATGTTTCAGCAACACAATGAGAAATGCATGGTTTGATCAGCATATTTTAATTGGACTATGCAAGTCAACAGGTATATCAACATTGGCACTAAGTGAACATAAACACATAAACAACACATTAATAAGGATATAAATGTATATATAAGCCATGATAACAGAGGATAGGCATTATGTAAATATATTACATACATTCTTTGCTTACACTGCTCAGAGATGGCAAAACAGCCTTAATGGATCTGATTTAGCCTTAAAAATATGAAATAACAGGTTGATCAGTAAGTGATATAATTAAATGCAAAATGTGGACTGAACCATCTCTTGTCAAAAGCATTCCTCAGTGACCATCAGTTGTGGATACGCTCATAACAACCACACTTGTCCCATAAAAAATAGTATTATATACTATGTGATGGTGGATAGCCAAAGGATTTAACATTCTATATATCTCATTAACTAGGGTCATCATGAGTATTCAAACATATTGATGATTAAATTCACTGAGTTACGTTGGTTTTTAACATCTAAAAACACATTTTATCCAGCTCACGATTTCCTCCTCTTGCCTTTTTCAGGACCCGCCCCTGTACCACCACTTTTCCATCTCCCACAAGGAAGGGTGGTTGTAGGGGGTGGACTACCATCTGGTGGTGGCTAGATAGGCGCAGGTGATGAAGGCAAATAGGGAGAGGAGTAGGTGCCAGCCATGGCTTCAGAAAGTTGTAGCAACTAATCGTCCAATGAAATGACAGAATCCAGAGTATGCTGTGTGTTCCTCAGCGCACTCTGGTTCTACATTTCATTGAATCGCATTTGCGAAAAACTATCCATTTGAAGATTGTGACACCTCTCCCTATTTGCACTCCTCGGGATGTTGTTTGAGGTGGTGACTTTGGCTCTCATTTTCTCCAAGAGGGATGTCTGCTGATTTGCCTAATGTGTAAAAATGCATACCAGAGGGGTATCAAAATTTGTTATGGCTTCTGTAACAATGGTTTTCTTCCACCGACTCTGAATGTCCTAAGATGTGCCGGGCATACACGTGGCAACAGAAGGTGGAGGCGTTGATGGTGGTGGTGTTGGCACAGTGTGGAGGTGCTAAAGGAGGTGGTGTGGTGACTGCTGCTGGTGTTGGGCCTGTTGGATTTTGTGTCACGGAGGTTGTTGGAGGCGTTGTTGAAGGTGCTACTGTATGAGGGGCCAGGGGGAGATTCATCCAGATACAGTAATACCTCCCTGGCCAAGTGCAGCTGTCGGGATACAGCAGCCATGCCTTCAGATATTTGACCTGACTCCTGTTCCACCTCTTCCCATGGTTCTACAGTGGTAGAAATGTAATTAGGTTCATCATCGCCCACAACCTTCTCCTGCTCCTCCCCAGGGGTAAATGCTAAGGCTTGTGATAAAGTGGCTAATGTTGACTCTCTGAGTCCTGAAATGAGAGAATGATGTGTGAGTTAATAATCTTGTCTGATCATGTGATCGCTGTGTGATCATAGATTAATACTAATATTTAAAATGTGAGAATGTTGAATTACATATTGTGTGTATTGGCAGTAGATATTGTATTACCAGATCATTGAGTTTTTTGATTTTGTAAGATTGTTTGTAGCTCATGTAAAAAAAAAACAGAATCCGGTGTAGTCTGCCATCTGCACCTCATGTGGACACTTACTCCTTTAAATTTGCAGTGCAGTGAGTGAGACTGTCCATTCAATGAACATCTCTCAGCAAAAGTTGTTAACATGATGCTGAGTCATTGTCCCTGATAGGCTAGTATATTGCAGTGCACATGCAGCCATACGCAGTCAGTATCTGCATATGGTATACTGTATAGGGTTAGCATTTCAAAGGATTCTTTGCATTAATAAACAGTCTTCATTGTAATGTACACATCTTTGCTTAAATATCCTTCTCATAGTTGTACAATATTTACATTTTCTGTGTGTTATTTATGTGTGTGTGTAGAGTAGATGTATGTTATGATGTTGTAGGAGATATCCACCTTGTTGGGTGCTTGGATCATGCATTTCCAGCAGCAGCCGGTGAGATCCATTCCTTTAGCATCCTCTCCCACTGATTGTATTGTATGTTGACTATGGGGCCACCACCAATGGCGCTGGCTGCCCTGGCCTCCTCTGCCATCTTCTTATTCACTTTTGCCCATCTGTTATCATATCTTTGCCTCACTAACGACGTCCCTTATGGAAAAGCCCAGACCTTTGCTGCCACCCTTCTCAACACCTGGATCCTCGCCCCAGCCCTCACCACCATTGATGATATGTTAGTTATTACGTATCTCCTCAAGGAGGACAATCATCTCATCATGGGAGTAATTGGAAGTCCTGTAGCTGGCAGCAGGCTCTTGCCCTCCTAACTGTGCCTGAGGTTCTTGCACTCCTTCAGGCCGGTTCTTCTCCACTATTAACTACCTTCCTTGGATCAGTCCCCACACCCTCTGCCCCTGGATTTTGTGTGCCTATTGATAGTGGCATGTCCCTCCCTCCCCTCAGCCTCACCTCAGGCTCTACCTCTACTAGACCTACCTCCTCCACTCCCTCTCTCCTGTGTGCTCCCTGTACCTCCACTCCCTCGAGTTCCCTCTATCTCCACGCTCTGCTTCCTGCCTACCCTCTCCCACCATTTCTTCGACTCCTCTCCACAGATGTTACCCTCACACTCATATCTTCGTCCACCTTCTCTCCCTTGCCCTCCTCAAGATATCATAACAAAATATAAGGATTAATCAAAATAATATATTTCTGTGTGTGAGGTAAAATTAAAATGAGTGTACTATGTGTTTGATATTACCTGTAATGGTATGTGTATATATATATATATATATATATATATATATATATATATATATATATATATATATATATATATATTGTTATTCTATGTGTGTTTAAATGATGTGTGATGAGGATTATGTGTTAATGAATTTAAGTGGGATGGAACTTTCCTGGATATAATGCAAACAATAGGAAAAACACGAATAAGCTCCTTCTCTCTATCGCCCTAAAACCCTCCAAACTCCTGAGACCTGCGTGATTACTTGCTCAGTTTCAACAGTCAAATTGCGAGCCTTTGGACAAGGCTTTTAAAGGCTCTACCTGGTCCGGATGGAATACATCCAAGGTTACTGAGGAAATGGGTTCTGTAATAGCCAAACCCTTATATCTAATTTAAGACAAACCACAGGGTCACTACCAGATGACTGGAGAAACGCAGATGTGATGCCTTTATTTAAGAAAGGAGAAATCTGGGGAATTATAGACCTGTAAGCCTCACTTCCATAGTGTGAAAGCTTTTCGAAGGATTAATAAAGGTTAGCATCCATGAATATGTCCAATTGAACCAGTAGGAGTCAACACGGATTCATGAGGGATAGGTCATGTCAAAAAAAATCTAATTCATATCTCTGAGGAGGGTAGTAGGAACTTGGATCAATTCAACTGACTAGATGTAGTCTTCTTGGATTTTGCAAAGGCTTTTGATACAGTGCCACATGGAAGACGATTGTGCAAACTAAGGGATATGGGAGTTGCAGTCAATATCTGCTCATGGATTGAGAGCTGAATAAATGACAGGAAACATACTCAGATTGGACTATTGGTTAAATGTGGTTCCTCAGGCTTCAGTATTGGCGCCCCTCCTTTTTAACATATTTATTAATGACTTAGAAGTAGGACTGTAAAGTATTGTCTCCATTTTTGCTGATAACACTAAATTGTGCAAGGTAATTAAATCAGATAATGATGTACTTTCCTTCCAAAGGGATTTGCATAAATGACAGAAATGGGTAAATAAATGGCAGACGAGATTTAATACAAATGAAAGAAAAGTTATGCACCACAGAAGGAGAAATAGCCATGCAATTTATATTCTTAATGGAGCAAATCTAGGGGTATCGGATATTGAAAGGGATTTGGGAGTACTTGTGGACAACCGCCTAGGTAACGCCGAGTAGCATCTGCAAAGGCAAGTAAAATATTAGCATGCATTAAGAAGAGTATAGAAGCAAGGGAAGTAAATATAATTCTGCCACTACTGTATACAGAGAAGGGCAGCAAAACTAATAAGGGGAATTGAAGGGGCTAAGTTCAATTGATTGCCAGTATCTGGGGTCAGGAAGGAATATTTTTTTCCCTTTGAAACAATTTCATTGTTTCAATTGTTTTTTTTTTTCGGTTTGCCTTCCTCTGGATCAATAATTCATTAACAATTAATCCACATACTACAAAGGTCAAAGGAAATCTAAAAATGTTTTAACTTGATGGATTAAAAGTATTTTTTCAATCTCAATTATTGTGTAACTATGTAACTGGTATTTACACCATGGTGAGGTATAGACAAAACCGTTGTTAGGGAGTTTAAATACTATGTAGATGCTGAGGCTTTTATTCCCCAATAAGTCTTCAATTGTGAAGAGACTAATTTATTTTGGAAGAAAACAGAACCTACATCACTCAATAAAAGAAGACATTTCCAGAAGAGACTAACTCTATTGGTGTGTGGGAATACTAGTGGGGATTTAAAAATGAAACCTCTACTAGTCTATCACAATGATAACCGCAAAGTTTTCAAAAGAAGTGTAATGTGGAGGGCCAACAGCAAAGTCTTGGTAACCTGGCAGTTCTTCATCAAATGAATGAATAAGGGGTTTGGCCCCACTGTAAAAAAAAGTATTTGCAGAAAAAAAGAACTGTTAATAATGCACAATGCTCCTGCTCATCCTCCAATCTTGGACGAGAACTTGCTGGAGGACTCAAAGTTGATATAGTGAGGGGAAAAAGTATTTGATCCCCTGCTGATTTTGAATGTTTGTCCACTGACAAAAATGATCAGTCTATCATTTTAATGATAGGTGTTGTAACGGAGCTGGGACAAGCAGTCCAAAATCTCCGCTGGTATACGATAAAATACCCACGAGGCACTACAGTTTCACCATTCCCGACCTCCCATATTGGACGACACACAATTTGGGAGTCAAATGAATACTGACTTTATTTTGTTATTGCAGAACTATATATACATCTCTTTGGCCACAGGCAATACACATGCCCATATTTGGCTACACACAATACACACAAAGAGAACAATAGGGGGGTCACACCTCCCTGGCAACTTTGATACAATCAGACACTGATTCAATTACACCTCTTTGTTCTTATCAGAGAATTAAAACACTTTGGAAAATGCAAGGATCCTTTACAACTTTCTTATCTCTTGAATCTCTGTAATAGGATTATCTATTAGCCTAGGTCTGCAAAAGTCTGGCTAATATTCTGCAGAGCATCAACCAGCATACATATTGTAGGATCATATTTTAACCAAGAATAATCATAAAACAGGGTAAAACAGTGATGGGTTCCGCTACACACCTCCCCCGTGACCATAAGCCGGCATACACGGTCTGATCCCAACGGATCGGCCTGGGGATGTCCGGACAAAAGTATTTGTTGGTCAATTCTCTAGTTTGACAACCCATCAGCATTACTGCAATTCACATTTACTCACATTTCCCATATCCCCAGATAGCTGGGATCTGAGCGCACAAAACCACCGAATAGCGCTCAGATCCTCTTCACACAGTTCAATTGCCATGTAGCTAAAGTCTTTCCCATAGTCTTTCATTATATGAATGGGCTTCATGGCACAGTTATCTGGGGTATCATGGTTCACACAGGGCAAGTACAGAATGACCCCCCTGTATGTAAAGGGCCAGAATGAGTGACTTATACTCTGGTATGGCCGAACACTGGTTCCAAAGGGCAATATGTACCAGGGCCATAGTCGCAGGGCAGGAGGCTGGCAAACAGTCCCCTCCAAGCCAAGGTGGCGAAGGGCACTTCGTCACACATCTCTCCTTTGGGGGGAAGTCTAACCAGGTACCTGGATATTTTGCTGTGGTGAGGGGGCAACACGCTGAGGGGACTTGAGGGGCAGAGGCCAGCGGCACTCTGCCCTGATGCCAGCTCTTCTGCTGGTATAACCTGCAGGACATCCTGCTCTGTACAAGGGACAAAGGGAGGGCAGAGGCCGACTGTACTCTGCCCCGCTGTCAGCTCTTCTGCTGGGGTACTTGGGACATATTTCGGCTCAGTAGCCAGGGAAACGTGGGGGTCAGTGGGGGTTAACATTTCCTCTGTTAACCCTGGGGCCACATTAGAAGTTAGCTGGGGAGGGGAATTTGTACTTACCCCCTCCTCCGGTTGTCCCAGTGACGGTAGTTGGGGATCTGGACAAGCTGTGGGCGCAGAGACCACGGTCCCATCTGCGCCGTCTGGGAGATTGGTGTCTCCCCTGGTTAGGGTAAACTGTTGCTGGGGGGGAAGGATGACACCTTCTGCCCCCTGTGTTTCACACTGCCGCTGGGGGGGGAAGGACGACACCTTTGGCCCCCTGGGGTACCCACTGCCGCTGTGGAGGAAGGTCGACACCTTCTGCTCCCTGGGGTACACACTGCCGCTGGGGGGGAAGGATGACACCTTCTGCCCCCTGGGGTTCACACTGCCGCTGGGGGGAAAGGACGACACCTTCTGCCCCCTGGGGTTCACACTGCCACTGGGGAGGAAGGACGGCCCCTTCTGCTCCCTGGGGTACACACTGACGCTGGGGGGGAAGGCCGACACCTTCAGCTCCCTGGGGTACACACTGCCGCTGGGAAGGAAGGACGACACCTTCAGCTCCCTGGGGTACACACTGCCGCTGAGGGGGAAGGACGACACCTTCTGCCCCCTGGGGTTCACACTGCCGCTGGGGAGGAAGGACGGCCCCTTCTGCTCCCTGGGGTACACACTGCCGCTGGGGGGGAAGGCCGACACCTTCGGCCCCCTGGGGTACACACTGACGCTGGGGGGGAAGGCCGACACCTTCAGCTCCCTGGGGTACACACTGCCGCTGGGAAGGAAGTACGACACCTTCAGCTCCCTGAGGTACACACTGCCGCTGGGGGGGAAGGACGACACCTCCTGCCCCCTGGGGTTCACACTGCCGCTGAGGGGGAAGGACGACACCTTCTGCCCCCTGGAGGGCCGGTAGAGAGACCTCGGTCCCATCTCTACCTGCCATCTGGAGGTCATCCCAGGTCCAGTCAATGAAGTCTGGTTCTGCTTGTCGAGTAGGTTGGGGCTGCACAAGGCTGAGCAGGTGTTGGTAGTCCTGCTCCAGCTCCCACTCTCTCGTTACCAGGTGGGTCATGTCTTTGCTCACCTCGCCTTCGTCATCCCAGACATACATGCCCATCCGGTAGTCGTAGATGTCCCAAAACCTAGACCCCTCCGTGCTGCCAAGATCAATATCGTCCTCCAAGGCATCCCATAATAAACCCGGGCCATCATAATCATCCCCCTCCGGTAAGTCGTGTTCAGCCGTCCAGGGGGTAAGTCGAACGGTATACCACCAGAGGGCCTGGTATGCGTTGTCTAGCCAGATCTCTCGCCATACCAGGGTCTCTAGTCTTGTCACCCACTCATCCAGGGGCTGCTCTCCCAATAGATACATCCGCATCGCCACACGCTTCTGTAGCCGCTGCTCATCACTGGGGAGACTCTCACCTCGCCGCCATTGGGCATCTTGCAGGGCATCATACCAGAGTTCCTTTCTGTCTGTTTCCCTGTAGTCTGCGGCCTCCTTCTCATCCTCATCATGGAACGCTGTCCGAAAACTAGCCGGTTCCATCCTGCTGTAGCCAGGGGCGCTGTACGGATACTAGCGTTGCCCTCAATCTGTACTCCACGGAATGGTGTCTCCTGTAGCTGTCCTTCTGACCGTGGGAACAATTCCACCACTTGCCAACAAATGTAACGGAGCTGGGACAAGCAGTCCAAAATCTCCGCTGGTATACGATAAAATACCCACGAGGCACTACAGTTTCACCATTCCCGACCTCCCATATTGGACGACACACAATTTGGGAGTCAAATGAATACTGACTTTATTTTGTTATTGCAGAACTATATATACATCTCTTTGGCCACAGGCAATACACATGCCCATATTTGGCTACACACAATACACACAAAGAGAACAATAGGGGGGTCACACCTCCCTGGCAACTTTGATACAATCAGACACTGATTCAATTACACCTCTTTGTTCTTATCAGAGAATTAAAACACTTTGGAAAATGCAAGGATCCTTTACAACTTTCTTATCTCTTGAATCTCTGTAATAGGATTATCTATTAGCCTAGGTCTGCAAAAGTCTGGCTAATATTCTGCAGAGCATCAACCAGCATACATATTGAGGATCATATTTTAACCAAGAATAATCATAAAACAGGGTAAAACAGTGATGGGTTCCGCTACAGGTGTATTTTAACAGTGAGAGACAGAATAACAAAAAAAAAAACACAAAACAAAACAAGAAAAACGCATGTCAAAAAAGTTGTAAACTGGTTTGCAGGTCAATGAGTGAAATAAGTATTTGATCCCATACCAACCAGCAAGATTTCTGGCTCCCAGGTGTCTTTTATACAGGTAACAAGCAGAGATTAGGAGCACTCTCTTAATCTCAGCTCGGTAGCTGCATAAAAGACACCTGTCCACAAAATAAATCAATTAATCAGATTCCAAACTCGCCAAGACCAAAGAGCTGTTCAAGGATCTCAGGGACAAGATTGTAGACCTACACAAGACTAGAATGGTCTATAAGACCATCGCCAAGCAGCTTGGTGAGAAGGTGACCACTGTTGGTGCGACTATTCGCAAATGGAAGAAACACAAAATAACTGCCAGTCTCCCTTGGTCTGGTGCTCCATGCAAGATCTCACCTTGTGGAGTTTAAATGATCATGAGAACGGTGAGGAATCAGCCCAGAACTACACGGGGGTCTGGTGCTCCATGCAATATCTCACCTTGTGGAGTTTAAATGATCATGAGAACGGTGAGGAATCAGCCCAGAACTACACGGGGGGGGGGGGGGGGGGGGTCTTGTTAATAATCTCAAGGCAGCAGGGACTAGAGTCACCAAAACAATTGGTAAAACACTACGCCGTGTAGGACTTAAATCCTGCAGCCCCCGCAAGGTCCCCCTGCTCAAGAAAGCACATGTACATGCCCATCTGAAGTTTGCCAATGAGCATCTGAATGATTCAGAGGAGAAATGGGTGAAAATCGAGCTCTTTGGCATCAACTCAACTTGCTGTGTTTGGAGGAGGAGGAATGCTGCCTATGACTCAAAGAACACCATCCCAACCATCAAACATGGAGGTAGAAACATTATGCTTTGGGGTTTTTTTCTGCTAAGGGGACAGGACAACTGCACTGTATCAAAGGGACAATGTACCGTCAACTCTTGGGTGAGAACCTCCTTCCCCCAGGGCATTGAAAATGGATCATGGATGAGTATTTCAGCATGACAATGACCTAAAACACACAGCCAAGGCAACAAAAGAGTGGCTCATGTAGAAGCACATTAAGGTCCTGGAGTGGCCTAGCAAGTCTCCAGACCTTAATCCCATAGAAAATCTGTGGAGGGAGCTGAAGGTTCGAATTGCCAAACATCAGCCTCAAAACCTTAATGACTTGGAGAGGATCTGCAAAGAGGAGTGGGACAAAATTCCTGAGATGTGTGCAAACCTGGAGCCAACTACAAGAAATTTCTGAGCTCTGTGATTGCCAACAAGGGTTTTGCCACCAAGTCCCAAGCTGAAGGGGTCAAATACTTATTTCACTCATTGACCTGCAAATCAATTTATAAATGTTGATGCGTTTTTCTTTGTGGGTAGGGGGGGTTCTGTCTCTCACTGTAACAAACATTTAAAATCAGCAGGGGATCAAATACTTTTTCCCTCACTGTAACTGTTAAGTTTTTGCCCCCTAACACAACTCCATTGATTCAGCCCATGGACTAGCAGGTCATCTCAAACTTGAAGAAACTATATAACAAGGCCCTCTTCCAGAGGTGAGCTCAGATACGGAGTTGACACTAAGAGTTCTGGAAGGACCATTTCAATATCCTCCACTGTGTCACTCTGATAAGTCCAGTGTGCAGTCTCTTACAAGACCATTGTTATGATTGACTTATGGGTGTCAGGATGAGAGTCCCCTGAACCCCATAAGTAAGAGCCTGTATGGCCCAAGATTGAACTGTCACACCCTGAACTGAAGGACTAATTTGGTACGACCGTAATAACCTGTGTAATGTTAGCAATCAGGCTCTGATCCGGTACCCCGGATCACCAAGGAGCATGGCCTGTCAGTATTCAAGCCTAATAAGAATTGTGTATAATGTTTAGTGTCCAGGTTGTGGTTAGGACATGACACATAATCTGATTTCATAAAATGATTTAAGTCATTTAATTAAGTTTCCTGAGTTTATGTGTGCTCAGAATGTGGTAAGAATATGCTAAGATCTGACACTATTAGAGAGTGCAGTGTAATTTCCCCATTATAAAGTTTTGTGTCATGGCCGGGACTGTAAGGGGTTTACCGTCATGGAATGTGCAGTCCTGTTAGAGGGTCATAAAGTAATAAACCAAATTGGGAGTTTGCTGTGCCATTTGGGAGAAGCCAAGTTAAATTTTGGTAGATGCTTCGTCTCTGGCTTCAGTAATAAAAGCTAAAACTAGTTTATTGTGGGAGGTTGGTAGTTGAAGTAACAGGGAGGGACTGATGAGGGGGCATGTGAGGGAAGTTTTTTTTTGTGATATCTGTATTGACTTTGACATACTAATCAACGGTATTGTCGGAATCTGAGTTGAAGATTCTAACAAAGGGAATGTCTACCTATGTCTTTCTTGGTGTTTTCTCATCCTAAGTAATGGAATGGAACAGAGTTTACTATTTTTAATAAGCAATCACTTTGGACTGAGCTTGCAACCTGGGAAGTCCTGAGTTCTTCTAAGAGGGGTCTGGCTCGGTTGCCCGCTGCATTACACAGCTTTTATGCAAAGCCAAGGTTGGATTATACACAAGCTGGGAATCTTTGAATAAAAGTTGTGTAATACAGCGGGCATAAGCTTAAAGGAAGCCATGTTTAAAATGGTTTATTGATTGAAGAACAAAGCATTTGTGGGCACATTTGCATGCCCCTGTTCAGCTTCCCAGAATGCAATATTATAAAAACTGTTTCCTGCTCATAATTCTGAGAAATACAGTTATTACATAGCATTCTGGAAAGCTGAGCAGGGGCATGCAAATGTACCCACAAACATAAATACATATATATACAGTTGGGAAAAAAGTATTTGATCCCCTGCTGATTTTAAAATATTTATCCACTGACAAAGAAATGACCAGCCTATAATTTTAATGGTAGTTGTATTTTAACAGTGGGAGACAGAATAACAAAAAAAACGAACAAAAAAAACGCATTTCAACAAACGTTATACATTGATTTCCAGGTCAGTGAGGGAAATAAGTATTTGATCCCCTATCAATCAACAAGATTTCTGGCTCCCAGGTGTCCTTTATACAAGTAACAAGCTGAGATTAGGAGCACTCTCTTAAAGAGAGTGCCCCTAATCTCAGCTTTTTACCTGTATAAAAGACACCTGTCCACAAAAGCAATCAATCATAATCCAAACTCTTCACCATGGCCAAGTCCAAAGAGATGTCCAAGGATGTCAGGGACAAGATTGTAGACCTACACAAGGCTGGAATGGGCTACAAGACCATTGTCAAGCAGCTTGGTCAAAAGGTGACAACAGTTGGTACAATTATTCGCAAATGGAAGAAACACAAAATAACTGCCAGTCTCCCTCGGTCTGATGCTACATGGAACATCTCACCTTGTGGAGTTTCAATGATCATGAAAGCGGTAAGGAATCAGCCTAAAACTACAAGGGAGGATCTTGTTAATAATCTCAAGGCAGCTTGGACCATAGTCACCGAGAAAACAATTGGTAACCCACTACACCGTGAAGGACTGAAATCCTGCAGCCCCCGCAAGGTCCGCATGCTCAAGAAAGCACATGTACAGGCCCATCTGAAGCTTGCCAATGAACATCTGAATGATTCAGAGGAGAACTGGGTGAAAGTGTAGTGATCAGTTGAGACCAAAATCAAGGTCTTTGGCATCAAGTCAATTTACTGTGTCTGGATGAGCATGAATGCTGTCTATAACCCCAAGAACACCATCCCCATTGTCAAATATGGAGGTGAAACATTATGCTTTGGGGGTGTTTGTAGGCTAAGAGGACAGGACAACTGCACTGCATCAAAGAGACGATGGACGGGGATGAGAACCTCCGTCCCTCAGCCAGGGCATTGAAGATGGGTCATGGATGGGTATTCCAGCATGACAATGACCCAAAACACACAGCCAAGGCAACAAAGGAGTGGCTCAAGAAGAAACACATTCATTCATAACTTTTTTGACATGAGTTTTTCTTGTTGTTTTTTTGGGGTTATTCTGTCTCTCACTATTAAAATATACCTACCATTAAAATTATAGACTGATCATTTCTATGGACAGGTGTCTTTTATACAGGTAATGAGCTGAGATTAAGAGCACTCTCGTTAAGAGCGCGCTCCTAATCTCATCTCGTTACCTGTATAAAAAAACACCTGGGAGCCAGAAATCTTGCTGATTGATAGGGGATCAAATACTTATTTTCACTCATTGACCTGCAAACCAGTTTATAACTTTTTTGACATGCATTTTTCTTGTTTGTTTCTTTTTGTTATTCTGTCTCTGACTGTTAAAATGCACCTACCATTAAAATGATAGACTGATCATTTAGTTGTTAGTGGACAAACATTCAAAATCCGCAGGGGATCAAATACTTACATACATACATACAGTGGATATAAAAAGTCTACACACCCCTGTTAAAATGTCAGGTTTCTGTGCTGTAAATAAATGAGACAAAGATAAATCATTTCAGAACTTTTTCCACCTTTAATGTCACCTATAAACTGTACAACTCAACTGAAAAACAAACTGAAATCTTTTAGGTGGAGGGAAGAAAAATAAAAAATAAAAAAATGTTGTTGAAAAAGTCTGCACACCCTCTTATAACTGGGGTTGAAGCTGTGTTCAGAATTAAGCAATCACATTCCAAATCGTGTCAAATAGGAGTCAGCATACACCTGCCATCATTTAAAGTGCTTGCTCTAGTTGGTCTTTCCTGAAATTTTCTTAGTCGAATCCCACAGCAAAAGCCATGGTCCACAGAGAGCTTCCAAAGCATCAGAGGGATCACATTGTTAAAAGGTATCAGTCAGGAGAAGGGTACAAAAGAATTTCCAAGGCATTAGATATACCATGGAACACAGCGAAGACAGTCATCATCAAGTGGAGAAAATATGGCACAACAGTGACATTACCAAGAACTGGAGCTCTCTCCAAAATTGATGAAAAGACGAGAAGAAAACTGGTCTGGGAGGCTACCAAGAGGCCTACAGCAACACTAAAGGAGCTGCAGGAATATCTGGCAAGTACTGGCTGTGCGGTACATGTGACAACAATCTCCTGTATTCTTCATATGTCTGGGCTATGGGGTAGAGTGGCAAGATGAAAGCCTTTTCTTACGAAGAAAAACATCCAAGCCGGGCTACATTTTGCAAAAAACACATCTGAAGTCTCCCAAAAGCATGTGGGAAAAGGTGTTATGGTCTGATGAAACCAAGATTGGACTTTTTGGCCATAATTCCAAAAGATATGTTTGGCGCAAAAACAACACTGCACATCACTAAAAGAACACCATACCCACAGTGAAGTATGGTGGTGGCAGCATCATGCTTTGGGGCTGTTTTTCTTCAGCTGGAACTGGGGCCTTAGTTAAGATAGAGGGAATTATGAACATTTCCAAATACCAGTCAATATTCGCACAAAACCTTCAGGCTTCTGCTAGAAAGCTGATCATGAAGAGGAACTTCATCTTTCAGCATGACGACCCAACGCATACATCCAAATCAACATGGAAGGAATGGCTTCACCAGAAGAAGATTAAAGTTTTAGAATGGCCCAGCCAGAGCCCAGACCTGAATCCGATTGAAAATCTGTGGGGTGATCTGAAGAGGGCTGTGCACAGGAGATGCCCTCACAATCTGACAGATTTCGAGTGTTTTTGCAAAGAAGAGTGGGCAAATCTTGCCAAGTCAAAATGTGCCATGCTGATAGACTCAAACCCATGCAACCATATTATTTTATTTTTATATTTTTTCTTCCCCTTACCTAAAAGATCTCAGTTTGTTTTTCAATTGAGTTGTACAGTTTATAGGTCACATTAAAGGTGGAAAAAGTTCTGAAATCATTTATCTTTGTCTAATTTTTTTACAGCACAGAAACCTGACATTTTAACAGGGGTGTGTAGACTTTTTATATCCACTGTACATACATACACACACAAAAACTTTCTGTGGTCTTTTTAGTTAAAAAAAAAAAATGCTTGTTTTTATTTTTAGCTTATGTTTTGCAAGTAGGGATAACGTATATTTTAATAGGTGTTATTGAACTTGTACTCTTTTTTATATTGTGTGCATTGCAGGTTTAATATTAGTTAATTCAATAAAGAGTCTCATGTTTAATGTGAACAAAATGAAAAATTATCACCCACTTAAACCTTCATATTTAAGACCTCAAAATATAGAAGTACACCATCTTAATATTAAGTGATGCCAATATTTCTTCTATATACAACGTGTAGTTCTTAGAGGTGAAAAAAGTTATACAATGCTGCCACCTTGTGGTCATGTAGCATTAATAAACCAATCATTTGTTATAAATAATTACTGAAATATTTTTTCCTTAAGCTGTGACGTGACTTAAGTACCAACATAAGCTAAAATATTACAATCAAGAAAATGGGATTTTCCAGTGAATCCAAGTGCTACTTGTCACTTTTTATCTTACAGGAAAAAAAGCTAAAAGTCCAGAAATATTTAGCTGTGTGTGGTGTATTTTAATCATGCATGATACATTGCTGATTACAAAGGAATAAATGTTTGTATTTCAAGATATTCAATTATTATTTTCTTTTCATTGATTAAATTTCATATAATTGAGATATATCAATGTGCAAACAACTAAGCACAAATATAAAACATATATCCTTCATTTCAATACTACAACTTGTATTCACTAAAACAAAAATCCTTATAAATCCCAAATGAATGTAGATCTTAAATAAGGATATGGCCCTCCAGAGGTAAAATTAAGGTAGAGTTATGATCCATAACTATTGGAGCATTATGGTAGTCTTCTCGGATTTCACTTAACCTATGTCCTCACTGTGCCCAATCTCACCACTTCAGTGCTGAGAGGTTTCTTTATATACAAGGTCTTTAATTCTATTATATTTTTGAGAAGACAGGAGGCCTTATGTTTCTTTCAATCGGTTCCGTATAAAATACCCTTTTCTCTGTAACAGTCCATTTCACAGATAAGGAGATATGTATGGAAGGTATGTTATGTGGCTACAGCTTAAATATTTTAGCCATATCAGACAGAGTAGACAGGATTCCCTAGAAAAGACTCTGATGCTGGGAGGGATTGAAGGCACTTGAAGGAGGAGGAGGCAGAGGCGGAGATGGATAGATAATATCATTGAAGCAACGAACATGAGCTTAATGGAGCTCAGAGTGGCAGTAGCTGAAGGATTTGCCTGGCGTACATAAGGTCACGGAGAGTCAGACACGACTAAACAATAACAACAAAATAAATGTTACATACATATGAATGATTGCATGATTTGCAGTGACCAATAAACTTCATTATGTACTGCTGGGCAAGCAACATATTGTGCATACGGAAGAGGCCACAAATGATTTTTGTAAAAAATTAAAAGTATGGAGTATAACCCTCATATACCTTAACAGCATAATGCACCGTATTACTAATTATGTTTAAGGTTCAGGGTTACATCAAACGAAATAAGCATAATACACAAAAAGAGTGGAGACCTTTTGTTAAACTTTTTATTTAGATAGTATTGAATTAAAGAAATAAAGATTAATATGGTACATTAACTTAAAAATTAACATGCTTATTACAATTAATAAAGATTACATGAGTTACTAAAACAAAAATATAATACCATAATGTTACTACTAATAAAAGTAATAGTTTAAACTCATATGTCATTTTAAACTTTATACTGATATAAAATGAAAGCTAAAAATAATGTGGAACATATTACTTACTGCTAGTTAGATTACTGTAAACAGTTATTTTTATTTTTAACCACATACTGCTTTTAATAGCCTTTGCCCAGCATAAATAAAAAGCTTTTAATAACCTGTTCTTTGTCGGGCATGAAAAGTTCTCTAGATGGATCCTACCCACAGGTTGACTTGGTTTGGTATCCCCTCACACAGAACGGCTTGTCAGCTATCCCAGATAAGTTGCAGATTCTCGGGACAAAATTGCAGCAATTTAATTATTTGTATTTAATGTGCAAACAACTAAGCAAACAAAAAAATAAAACCATTTTCCTCTAAATGAAACACACCGTGTATATGTGTCCCAAACAGAGCACAAACATAATTTTCGATTCACATCTTTATACAGTGTTTTCATTACACAACAATGGGCTATTTTCTTAATGAAACAGAATTAAGCACATAAATCAGGCACCCTAAATTACCCCATGTGCAGTGGTAACTTACACCAAGGGCACAGCTTCAGGCTGTCTATATCTAAATGCCAGATACCCCAAGTCAGTGTTTTTGCGCACAACAGGCATTTGCAAAGATATAGTGAATATTGGAGACAGAGTGTCTGGGTTTAGGGTCTGCGTTTAAGCGGGGTCAGACACTATAGATTTAGGTAGACATGATTATTTCTCTAATCAGGGAACCTAGCGGAGGGTAGTGCGATTTGTAAACAGCTCATGACGCCCTATCAGTACCCGATGCTCGTGGGTGAAGGATATAGTTCAGGTGTTTACATTCTCTAGTTGTCCTGTCAGGAAGATGTACAATTTTTCAGTCAGGGAACAGTCGGCCAGGTGAGTTATGTGCAGACAGGGTATATTCACTTAAGATTGCCAACCAGAACTTCCATAAATTTACAGCTATTAGTTTGTATTGGGGTCAGCACAATGGCGGGTCAATTATATAGCAATTAGTGGCTCACGACAAGACAATGGATCAAAGGGGTATCACTTGCAAAGCACTTGACCTTTGTCTATTGAACGGTTGTCTGACATTCTAGTTAACTATTCTTAATGGCTCAATCAGATCTATGGTTCCACCATAGAAGTATATGGAGCCCATTCTACCACAAGTTTAAATCCACCCAGAAATCTAGGGCAGCCTTGAAACTGAAGAGAACTAGATTTCGCAGTTGACTACTGGAAGTGGCTACTGGTCGCACTTAAAGTGATATTAGCCATAAAATATTTGTATTAGTACTAGGTGATGTACGCACCCTGAACTCATTGCCTTCTAAGACATCTTTATGAAGGTGATTAGAAATCTAAGGGGAAGACAACATAAGAGGGGGGTTTGAGTAGAGCTAGTACCTAGTACATTAGATACTGCAGATTGTGGCAGGGAAGTGTGAACATTTTTCAAATCATAGTATTGTATTTAGTGCTGTAAGATCATTAGTTTGCTTGAGGTAAATGGCTGGTTTTGAAACAAGGGCAAAAGTAGTTAAATACTTCTATTTTCTTGCAGTAGTTTGATAAGGTATTCCTTTGTCCATTAACTTTGAAATGGTCCATGCTCTGAAAAAAAGATAGGTGGTGATACTTCTAGATAGGGTTCCTTTCTGAGACAGAGGTTCTAATTTATAACAAGACTAGTAACTTGCCTTGAATGTTACCTTGAATTGTCTTTTGCTGTCTCACTCTCTCTGTGTACTGTTTTTCTCTTAGGGTCTCTCTCCCTGTGCACACTCTCTCCCTGAGTTGTATAATGGTTGCTGCTATCCTGGATCTCAGACGCCTCACCTTGATTATGTCATGACCCGCCCCCTCAATGACATCAGCGTAAAAAGACAGATTGCCAATTGTTATAGTGGATTAAAAGAGGATATGGGCGTAGATAAGGATTATCTGCTAAAAAGGGTTGGAGGACCATACGACCAGGAAGTGGTCAGCATGAGCGGCTGACCGTGCTAATGGCGGCTTGATTGAGGAGAGCGTCCCTCCCATACAAATGCCTCCCTGAGCTCTTAACGGCAGAGAGACCCCCAGAAACCTGATTGCCTCTTGTGGAAACCAGAGAGAGGCGGTTTGAGTGGAACCGCCGTCCGGTGGAGTAGTGGTGGCTGCAGAGTACTGACATTTGAGCTCCAATGTTGTCTCAGTGATTAGAAGCAGCGGATTCCCCCAGGCAATCAAGTAAGAGAGTGTATGCTAGGGTTTAATGTGAAGGCGCGATTAGCAATAAATGAGCTGCAAAATTGAATAAGCAAAGAAAACTTCTACAATAAGAAACAAAGGTAGGGGGGAAAGAAAGACTATTTTGCAGGAAATGTGAACTGTCTTTAATTATAAGGAGCCTGCTAAAATAGTGTGTTGAATTCCCCCCTACAACACTTCCAAAAGTAGATAAAAAGAACTTAGGATTTATGGATTAAAACAAAATGTATTAATTATCGAAAACATAATTATCTGATAAAAGACGTATAGACTTGTAGTGGAGTTTTGTTTGGATCTTGTAAATCAAAGGGGGGTAAATAAATTAATTGTAATGGTCGATAGATAGTTCAACATGCGGTGGAATTGATAAGGATAATTCTACCGAGAATTAATTAATTGAGCAGAGGAAATTATGAATGTTTGCTTCTTGAGCAGCTTTGATGCACTTCCTCCATTCAATACCCTTTTCCGAAAGAGAAGGAATAGAATAACTTCTCAATAGGTTGAACATGCATGTCAGATGATTCATAAAGAGAAAGAATGTTTAAAGATTTGGTATAAAATTAGAGGGATGTGTTTGAAATTTGCCAATATTGAAATTGTAAGGATGACACAAAACTCAGGTAGGTTTGAATGCTCCATGAAAGAAGGGGGCAGACCGGAAATGGATTGGTGACCACATAAAGCGGGAGTAGGTCGATGTAGGGTGGGCGTCACAGAGTTTGCAGCTCACCTGATGCCCATATGCTGCTTCAGGCAACTGCACGTCAAAGAATGCCAAGATTCTTTTTTTTTATGTGCAGCCTGAGTGAAGGTGCTATTGTCAGAATTTTTGTATGAATAAAGTTCTATCTTATATGGATATTATAGTATAATATGATATTCCAATTATTAACCACTATTTTTTTATCCATTGTATTAATATTTTATATGCTGTATATTTATATATGTACCTATGCATGCAATTCTATTATTTGAATATATCTATGTGAAAGATATGTTTTCACAGCTGCCCACAAAAGAGCTATCCATGGCTAAATAGTTTTTTGTTCTGTAAGAGATAAATATCTGAAATGAATTCCTAAACTAATGGATATAGGTCTATAAAGGTTATGGTCTATAAAGGTAATGGTACCCTCCTTAATATTTCACATGTGAAGAATTCGTTTCATAGACACCAAGTCTAATAAACAGAATAATAAATCTGTCTAGGGATATCTAATTGATAAACATTCTTATGACTTCATTTTGTTTATAGGTTGTGGGTCAAAGGGGTCATTAGTTAATTAAAGGGATGAAAATTCAAAGGTCCGAGAGCTCCATCTTATGGTTCAAGGAATAAATGTCTCTATAGAAAAATATATTCATTATAAAATTTAAATATGTGATGACATCATGAAAAGATTCTATTGGTTATTAGATACTTTTAACTGATTTGGGATTCTGATAGGCAAATAAGCAAGAAGTATAATTATGGATAGAAACAGGATCTAGAAAAAAGGAGAGAAAAACAGAAAAGGAGAGAAAAACAAGGAGAAAGGAGAGAGAGAGAGGAGAGAGAGAGGAAAACTTTGTTCCTGTGGAAAAGGCAAAACAACTTTGGAATTAACCAGTGGAATCTTGTCATAATTGGTAATGTATACATTTAAATATTTTATTTTATGATATAATTGAAAACCATTACCATAATTTCTCTGTTTGGTTTATTTCTTATCAAAAAGTTATTTAGATTTCCTTTTGTCATTGAAATTTATAAATCCGGATATAAATTTTAATACAAAATTAGATATCTCATTTTTCTTTTTGACCAATACAGATAAATTAATTTTACTTAGCTAATTTATCAATTATATTATAAAATACTTTACCATAATTGTGTTATCTTTAATACATTCCTGTATAGCTATATTATAATATCATTAGACATTGTTAGTACATGCTAAAACGTTATTTTGGGTGAATTTTATTAATTGATTTATCTGATTTTGTTCTATAGGCTGTTATTCCAGGTTTTATGGTTCATGTGATTGAGATAAATTTTGTATTGAGATTTTACGACTGTATAGAAGATATCATAAAATAATAAGTATTACAATATGATGTATTAATTTTCTTTTATATCTAGCTGGTTATATTGTGTTTTATTTGCATTTGATTTGATATATTACTGTGTTTTATTTGCATTTGATTTGATTTATTACATTTTATCATTAGACTAGTTGTTTTTGTTATTTTCAATAAATGTTATTTTATAAAAAGGAATATGTGTCTATAAATTGATTCTGAACTCAAAATTCATTATTCTATATTATTTAGAAAATAATATGTCGGATTAATTCCGACACTATCCGATAAGAAACAGAGACGCAAGGCTATTGATATCAACATATACACTGTTACGGAGGAGCTGTGAATATCTTATCATTTGCAACGGAGTGTGTAACTAAAAAGTTACTCACATGCAGCTGAACTCGGTGAGAGGAGGGTGGGCGTTCCGATGCATTCTTGAAGGATGCTATACTTAACGATCCGGGAGCAGCTATACAAACTGATGGTCCGGCAGTGGGCTCTCGCTCACGCTCTGAGTGGATGCAGGAGTTGTGGAGCGGAGGTTCTTGAAAGAGGTCTAAAAGAATCTATCAGCGGAGGTGGGTGTTTTAACCCTTACCCACGATACCGCACTGGATTTAGGAATAACCTTAAAGCTTTCTAGACCTAAACATAACCTCGAAGGAAGAACAACAGCTAAGTCAAATCTTCTCCTTTACCTTGATGCAAGGCAGCTCTAATAACATTCGCAACACTATGCTCCACATGTAACAATTTCTAGATTGCCAGTGTAACACTGTGTAACTGACTCTGCTTTACAAGATATGATACATAAGTGCTAAAAATCCTAATCTGCAACACTGTGTCAAATGAGATGCACTATATATAAGGCATCTACAAACTCGCATTTAATTTTTCTGTGTAAGAATTTAACACAGCTATAACTTTCATCATTAACGGTAAGAACTCAGGACACACATACTGTGTTTGAACATAAGGTTTAAATTTAAGGTGGTTATGATTGCAACCAATTATAGATTGGCTCTAACTCAGTTATAAACCTTAAAAAACGTTGGTAATAGTGCAAGAGAAATTTTTGGAAAACTTTAACTTCAATAGATTTCTATATTGAGATTGGGACGAAAGTTCTCTACTAAATGGAGCAGTTAAAAATTGCATTTATCTTGTAACCTCACTGTTTTATGTGACAATTAATTTAGAAGAAAGAACTTGTTAATAGTCACAATTTTGCTAAATCTTGCCCTTGGTTTATAACAGCATAACTTTCATGAGGTTCAAGACAAAATTGACTTTCTATTTCTCTTAGCTCCTCTCTTAACAAATTTACAGCTGTATATTATTACCAACAAAATGTTCTTAACCACGAAGTAAATTTTTTTTTTTAGGGAATTGTATTCACCTAGTCGACAACAACAAGACAACTACTTACTTCAAAAAAAAAAAAAAAAAAAGGGTGTGAGCCAGACGTGTAAGTGCTTTTTTTTTACTGCTCCCTTCTTATAAAAGTAGAAAAGATCATGCCTGGGAGAACAAAGTCCAAAGACAAAAAAATAACGTCTCAAAAACAAATACATTTTTTTTTACCAAGAAATAAAGATAATGTTCATGAAGTATCTATTTTGGAGATGCATCAAGAGAATAAGATCCCTGTTTTAAACTCTACTATGATATCAGAGAACTCCTCCAATAATGAAGTGGAGGAACAGTCAGATGATCAACTTACTGTTTCAAAAATGGAAAACCTTCTTCAAGATTTCCAAACTAATTTTCTGTTAGATATTAAATCTCAAATTTTGGAAAACACAAAAGCAATAAAAAAGGTCAATAATAAAGACAGTTGTTTTGGAAATAAAATGTGATCAATTGGTCACAGATCACTCTACTCTACTATCCTATTCTACAAAATTTGAAGAAAAGTTTAATGATCTATCTTATAGGATAGCTAATCTGGAAGACTGGTTTAGAAGAAGTAATCTTAGATTTAAGGGAATTTCTGAACATGTTTCTAATGAAGAACTATCGTCATATTTATGTAAACTTTTTTCAACACTGGTTTCCACAATTTCACAGAATGAATGCAAATTAGATGCGTGTCACAGAATACCAAAAGCATCCTTTTTAGATGAGAAAATCGCAAGGGATGGCATAGTCAAATTTCATTACCTGTCAACCAGAGAAGCTATCTTAAAAGCAAGTTATAAGGCTAAGACTCTTGAATCACCATACAAGAAAATCAGAATTTTCATGGACTTATCAGCAGCAATGTTATCTAAACGCAAATAATTTGGTCTTATTACCCAATCCTTAAGGAATGAAGGTTTGGTTTATAAATGGAGCTTTAAATGAGGACTTTCAATTTTGAAGGACACTCGCTGGCACCAGATCAGTTCTCCAACCTAAGGAGCAGAACTTTTAAAAAGCTGGAATATCCAACTCGACAATAATGCAAGTTTTGCAAGACCGTTCGTTTTATCAAAAGCAGAATGGCAAAATAAATAAGTCACATTCCATCAGATATTTATATGTAAATTATTGTCTATTTGTTTTAGAACTGTAAGGTGGAGTCAAAGTTGCATATTATAGAAACATCAAGACAGATGATTATAAGTTTGGTTAAAAAGTTTAATTAGACTCTATAACAAACTCAAAAGTACAGAGAAAAGGTTTACAATATTTGTTAAGTGCTTAATCAGATTCTATCACATATATTTTTGTGGAGGTAAATAAAAAAAAAAAAAAAAAAAAAAAAAAAAATATATATATATATATATACACAGTATATATACAGTATATATATATATATATATATATATATACAGTATATATACAGTATATATATATATATATATATATATATATATATATATATATATATATATATATATATATATATAAAAGATGGAAAATAATAGTAATCAATCTGGAAATTAAATAATCATAATACGGATTCACTTAGAATTTTTTCACAATATTATCAGGAAGCACATTTGAATGAATTAACTGAATAAATATATATCGAATAGACTCAGAAGTAGTAAGTCTCTAAAACTTAGATATTTTGTCAATTAATAATATAGCCACATGATATCTTTGTAGTAAGTTAAACAAGCTAAAACACATTTAAATCATAATATATACACAGAACACGATTTTACTTTAAGTAGAAGTTATTATATTTAGTTTATTTAGATAGTAATCTAAGCATATAGTATTATGTACTGGAGATAGAAAAATGTTAATTACACTATAAATTAATTATATTAAGTCCTTATACAGGCTAGATTACACAAGCACTATGTGAATGAGAAAACGTATAATATTAGTGTTGAAAAAAGAAAAGCACATATTAATGGTATAATGTATAAATAGACAACTGTAGATCACAAGTTACAGTAAGGATAGAATCTTTAAGTGTGGAGCTAAGGCAAACAAAGCTAATTTAGTTATTAGTAGTCAGTCCTTCCCTACTTTAATCCAGGCCTAACATTTCTTTACATCGTCGTATAGCCCTGCAAGTACTCTTGTCAATGTCATCAAAGGCAAAAGGAAGTTAGCTTGTATGTATGAATGTTAGTGTGAATGTTTATAATGAATTATATTTTAGAGTAGTCTTAATGTTAGTATCCCTAAATATTTTCTCTTTGGGCAGCATTATTCCCTCTAATCGCTATTTTAAAAAAAAATTGAGGCCATAGAAATAGATTCTTAGGAAAATAAATTTTACAATTATGTCAATACATTTTCTTAGTTTCAATGTGAGGGGCTTCAACGCCCCAAGCAAAAGAAAGTCAGTAATGAGATTAATTAAACAAGAAAAATCGGATATAATTTTTTTACAAGAGACCCATTGGACACAGAACAGTATTCCAACTTTAGATCATAAGCTATTTGATTGTAAATATAACTCTACCTTTAAAAAAAATCTAGGGGGGTTTCTATCTTTTTTGTTAAAAAACTGAAGGTCAAAGAAGCTCTAGTAGAAATTGATCCATTTGGAAGATTTATTTTGTCGGTGGGAGAGATAAATGAAATTTACGCTACTGAACTTATACGCTCCAAATGATAAACAAATTCCATTTATCAAATGAATACTTAAAAAAGTTAAAAAATATGCGATAAGTTCTATCATAGTTGCTGGTGATTTCAATTTAATTATTAATCCTGAATATGATAGAAAAGCGCAAAACACAATTAAGAACATTTTTAAACTACAAGAGAGCTCTCACCAATTTTCTAAACTTATAAGTGACAATCAATTGTTTGATACGTGGAGAATATTACACCCTATGCAAAGGGACTACTCTTATTTCTCTCCCACCCACAAAGTTTATTCCAGGATACATTTTTTTTCTTGTTGATGATTTAAGTTTGAATTGTGTTCTTACATCTGAGATTGGCCCAATTACATTATCGCATCATGAATATATAAATTGATTATGAAATCGGACAAAAATTCATTTACAAGACCCTCTTGAAAATGGAATGACAATGTTGGAGGATGAAAAAATCAAAGATTATGTGAGGGAAGAAATTGTTAATTTTTTTACCTCAATCTAAAATCAGTAACTTCCTTCAGCATGGTGTGGATAACTTTTAAAGCTTTTTTGACTTTTTTTAACATTTTGATTAAAACAAAAGGTCAACTGTTAAAGAATAGAGGTCTTCCATTACGCAAAATATTAATTAAACTTTATAATTTGGAGAAAAGCAACAAATATAATCCTAATAATACTACTTATATAGAAAAAAAAAAAAAACGCAAAATCAAATAAATACAATAAATCAATTACTCTCTGATAAAGCTCTGTGGCGTATGCTACAAAGTTATTACTATCACGATAACAAAGCAAGTAAAATCTTAGCTAACAACATTTAAAAAAAATGTTCAACCAAGGATAGAATACTTGCTGAGTGAAGGCAAATTTATTTCTGGTTCGAAGGAAATAGCCAACACTTACGCTAAATATTACCAAAATTGGTATAATTTAAACAATTATTTTAAAGGAATATAAAGGAGAATAAATTGCTTTCATGACCCTAGTTTTCAGGACAGTTAAGAAATCAATTGTAACAAGTTGGAAACAAATTAACTGTCCTGCTTGGAGTGACATTATGCAAAGAATTAGCCACTGTAGGGAACTAGAGAGACATTTCCTTAAAAGGGGATTTTCTCTATATGACAAAATTAAATGGGAAATTTGGGATACTCTAGATTAGCTATAATAGTGTAACTACTAAAGTTTTTGCTATAAGATTTAATGACCCCATTGTATCTTGGGTATGTATTTAATTGGAATGAATGTGGTACGGATGTAGTTTGTTTGAAAGATTTAAAAAAGGTATTTCTTGGTGATGATGTGTTACAATTTTGCAGAAATTGACCTTGTGATGTTATCTTTCATAATTTTTCTTTTCCTTTATCTTTAAAATTTTTTTTTCAATAAACATTATTCAGAAAAAAAAAAAAAAAAGAATGCTCCATAAAATACAAAGATGGCTTCGACCCTTGCAGAGGTGGACAACACTATCTTTGTTTAATAATTGGTGTGAATTGAAATAAACATTATACTGGGTATGAATGTCTCAATGACATTTAGAGCCCTACTAAATTGCAACAATTTTAGAAATTGTAGCCCGTAAAGTGGCCCGCAAAAGATACTGCTATTAAATCAGCCCCTTTTAGCTACCTGCAAACGATCTGCGGGTTGCAGGCGGAAAAACTCTACAGGCTGTCAAAATCTGTACTCCGTCCCAGCTAAGCCTTTGATCTGTCCAGCCCATACATTTTACAATCTCAAGTTACTATTAAATGGCTCCAATTCGCTCAAGACATACTTGCTTTCAAACCCGCAAATAACAAATGTTGTCTAAAATATTGCGGGTTCAAAATAGAACTTGCAAGGGCTTTAAGAGCCCTTACGTATGCTGCCACAGCAGCACATAGGACCCCCCTCTGGTCCCCAAACCTCCCTTCAGCCCCTTAACTTCTCCCCCACTCCCAAACTAAAGCCACATGCTGCAGGGGTCCCTATTGGAACCTCAACAAGGTCCATATATAAACCCCTAGTGTAGGGGTTAATAAATAGGGTAGAGGGGAGTCAATAGGATAGGGTAGAGGGGGTTAATAGGATAGGGGTTAATAGGGTAGGATAGGATAAAGGGAGGGTAATAGGGGTTAATAAGATTGGGTTAATTAGTTAATCATAGGGTTAATTAAGGTTAATTAGTTGGATAGGGTTAATAGGATAGTATAGGGTTAAAGGGGGTTAATAGTGCTTAGACTATGTCATGAGGGTCCTGTAAGACTTATAGTTGTCATGTTGGGGTTAATAGTGTCCTACAGGAGTTTATATAGACTCCTATTGAACTGATGGGGTTAATTAGGGGCTCATGATAGTCTGTATAGAGCCCCATGAGTGATGGGATTAATAATAGGTTCCGCCTGGATACTTACAGTGCCCCTGTGACAGTTGTTCATTTTTTATGTAGTCCTTTAAGGACCTGCAAGGCGGGAATTTTGAAATGTACATGCTAAAATGGTTAATGTAGGGACCCAGCAGCAATGGGGGGTTAATTTTAGGTGCTGCAAAGGATTTTAACCATTTCAATGCCACGGTACACCCGCAGCAGGGTGTTAATGTAGGGAGCCTACGGGGGTTACCGCAGGCTTTATTGACGACATGATGATGGTCTGACTTGCTATTGGCTCTGTGTAAGCAGTAACTATGGGCTGGCATGAGCAAGCCCTGAAATGCTCACATACGGAAACAGGGTTTACAGGTGGAAGACTTAGAGTCTGTCTAATATAATAGCTCTGTAACCACACAGATTTGCCAGCACGCAGTCATACGGGGTGTACGATGGTCACTGCTGGCTTCAAATTTAATGGTGCTCTTAGTCGATCAAGTTCAACCTTTTTTTTTATATATATCTCCTCTGACCTTTGTAATACGTGAATTAATTGATCCACAGGAAGACAAACAGAAAACAAATCCCACTTAAATATTGGCAATTGTGTTAAGAGAAAAAAATGAATTCCTTCCCAACTCCAGATACTACTGGCCATCAGATTCCTCTGTGGATCAATACTCCTCTAATTATCCAGGATAACCCTGAAAGCCCTTTTTTATTAAAAAAATATTTCCATTACTTTTTAAAGTTTTCTATTAAATCTGTTGTCATCACTGCTTTTTGGTAGATAATTAGTTTAACCTCCATGACGATGAAGAACTTTTTTCTTTCTTTAAGAACATGGATGTATTTATTTAAGGCAGTGGTTCTCAACCCTCTCCTCAGGAGACCACAGACATGCCAGGATTTCGATTTAACGGTGTGAACACAGATGAGGCAATTAGTATACAACAAGCCACAGAGCCTCTAATTGCCTCACCTGTGTTCACACACTGTTAAATCAAATTCCTGGCATGTCTGTGGGGTCCTGGAGGAGAGTGTTGAGAACCACTAATTTAAGGTAATCATATCCTCTCTGACACTTTTTTTCTAGAGAATATAAGTTTAATTTGGTTAGCCTTTCTTCGTAACTTAGCCCCAAGATTCCCCCTATTAGGTTTGTTGCCCTTCTATATACAGTGGCAGAAATATATTTGCTTCCCCTGCTTTACTCATCTTCCGTACACATCGTTCAGTGTCGGCAGCTCCTCTTTGTCAATCACTTCACTGGCCTCCAGAATAAAGTTTAAAATCTTGACCCTAACCTATAAAGCCCTCAACAACAGCGCACCCCCATACATCTCTGCTCTCATCTCCAAATACTCCCCCACATGCCCTCTTCGTTCTGCTAACGGCCTTCTTCTTTCTACCACTCTTGTCACCTCCTCTCACTCCCGCCTCCAGGACTTTTCTCGCACTGCCCCTATTCTCTGGAACTCTTTGTCTCACTTCATCAGACTATCGTCCTGCCTTAAATCCTTCTAAACATAAAAAAAAATGCACCTCTTTAAAGAAGCCTATAACCTTCCTCCCTAACATGCTCAGCACTACTCTCTCCCTACTGTACCACATACAAACTTCAACCTTTAGGTTGCAAGTCTGCAAGTTTCAATCCTGCGCGGTGCTTTAGGGAAAGAGCTATGGACACCGGATTCCAAGCTCAAAGATAGGGCCCGCCATTCCTTGCAACGTGTGAATCTTGAACTTGTCATTGCCTGTAACTTCTGTATAGCGCTACGGAATATGTTGGTGCGTTACAAATAAACAATAATAATAATAATACATGCTAAATCATTTTCTGATTTAATTACCTTGCACAACTTAGTGTCCTCAGCAAAAATGTAGAGAATATTTTCCAGTCCTACTTCTAAGTCATTAATAAATATGTTAAAAAGGAGAGGACCCAATACTGAACCCTGGGGAACCCCAGTTACCACATTAGTCCAATCCAAGTATGTTCCATTTACAACAGCCCTTTGCTTCCTATCTTTTAGCTAGTTCTCAATCAGACACTTGGTGCAATTACTGTATCGATTAGTTTGCAACAGAGTTGCCTTAATCAAAGAACCTACTAACCTCCTCTTAGAAACTATTTAGATTTGTTTGACATTACCTATCCCTCATAAATCCATGTTGACTCCTACTTACAGTATTGTTCAAATAGGCATGTTTGTGTATGCTATCCCCTATTAACCCTTCTAATACCTTTCCTAATACAGAAATGAGGCTTACAGGTCCATAATTCCCCTGATTTGCAGGGAGCTGTGATTGCCACAAAAGGTGGCTCTACAAAGTATTGACGTTAGGGGGGTGAATAGTTAGGACAAGACAACAGAAAAAGTAAATGTGCATATTTGTTGTTTGCTTTACTATATATATAAAATATATATATATTTAAAGTTGTGGGCATGTTCTGTAAATATAATGATGCAAATCCTCAAACAATCCATGTTAATTCCAGGTTGTGGGGCAACAAAACACGAAAAATACTTTTGCAAGGCACTGTATATTTAAAAAAACTTTTTCAGGATAGTCTTACTCTCCATTGCAACCAACTTTTTCTTTTTTATTTTAACCAGTCTACTCGTGCTTTTGCACGCCTTGGTTGTGTTCCTTGTACTCCTGTAAAGTAGTTTCTGATCCCACTTTTTTTTGCATAAATTAAACATCTGTTTTTTAAACCCATGTCTCAATCTTTAAATCATTGTTAAGCCATGTGGGATGTGTTTTACTGCTTTTACTTTTATTTTCACAGGATATATGGTGATAAGCATGTATATTTAGTAAGGGTTTGAATGTTGTCCTTTTATGTTCAGAATTTTTTATTGTTCGTTTTTGGTCCCAGTCTATACATTATATTGCGACCCTTAAAACCTGCCCTTTTAAAATTCAGAGTTTTTCTTGGCACCCTACATTTTTTGTTTTTTTTAATTCAATCTCAAATGAGTCTGGGTTGTGATCACTGTTTCCCAAATGTCAACATTTCATACTATACCAATATTATTTGTGATGATTAAATCCAAGATCAAGTTCTTGCTTAACCTGGGCCAAATGCTGATCTCGGACTATACTCAAGGATCTGCTCCCCTTAGCGGGACTGCAGGTCTTATTCAACCAGTTTATTTCAGTAGATGATATTTCCCATTATTAGAACTTGACTATGCGTAAGCTGCATTTCCAGTCCGCAACAATTGCAGTAACTCACTTTCAATAATATTTAGCAGTTTATAGCATACTCCTACCAATATTCTTTTAGCGTTAGTTCCTCCTTATTTAACTCAACCCACAAGCATTCAACATTATCACTCGTTCCCCCATAAATATCTTCTCTGACAATAGGTTTAAATTCAGGTTTAACATACAGACAGACCCCTCCTCTTCTACCATCTCCCCTATTTTTCCTAAATAGGTTATAACCATCCAGATTAACAGTCCAGTCATGAGAGTCATCCTAACATGTTTCAGTAATGCCTATTAAGTCCCATTTATAATTTACTGCTAATAAATCTTACTTGCCCATTTTTCCTAACAAACTTCGTGCATTAGCAAGCATACACCTTATTTTGTTATAACTATGCAGCTTTGAAGTGCTTTCCACTGCATTTGAGTTACTCAAACCTGTCTATTGAATATACTAACCCTCCCCTTTCAGTAGTTAATTCATTTCTTACCCCCTCTACCCCTTTACTTCCATCTAGTCCCTCTGTTTGCCACACAATGCTGTTTGCCACACAATGTGAGGCTTTTGCTTCTCTGAGCACTTTTGGCGCTCATTACGAGCCTGTCCTCCCATGTATTTCAACTTTCCTCCTTTGCAATGATCCCCTTTGGCTCGCATTGCAAGGTGCTCATTGTGAGCCTTTCCTTCTGCCTACTGTACGTTCCAGGGGCCGTTAACCTGTACGTTTTGTGTTTGGGAATGCCATGTGTCTCTTTCCGCCATCTCTCTTCCCTGTATCTTTCTCCTCTGTGTGTCTGCTGAATGTTTGTGTGTTACGCGCTTAATGCCGTTTGTTTTATTTTTAAAGGCCTGCATGCCTGGCATTGTTGGTGTAAGTGTTACTGTCTTTGCTCAGCCTAGTTTTCATCCCGTTTCAGATTTTTTACATTTTTTGTCAGTCATTTTTTTATATATATATATATATATATATATATATATATATATATATATATATATATATATATATATATTTATTTATTTTTATTGCACTTTGACTAGAACTGTTCTCAAGCTCACAAGTTCTCTCTTCCACGTTTATATTATATTCTTACGTACACACCTGCACAATAATCTGCGCAGATGAAAAATCACAGAACAGATGAGGGAATGCAAGATACATATGGGATATTAATACCTCTAAAATGCTAGCTTAGAACTATGAATAAAGTAGAGTTTGAAAATGGCAACTAAAATAGTAGTTATATTTTGCTATATTTTGGAATCCTATCCAATCCTCCCTATTTCCATAGAGCATTTATGTCTACCTGAGTTTGTTCTCATCTTTATAATTTTAAGAACCGCATTATTCAAACCCATTCCAGTTTTAAAGGAGGAAAAAAATTAAAGGAGATTTAAAAACGTTTCCAAATTAAGAATATTTGTTTTAATGTTGAACATGAATACAGTGGATATAAAAAGTCTACACACCGCTGTTAAAATGGCAGGTTTCTGTGCTGTAAAAAAATGACAAAGATAAATCATTTCAGAACTTTTTCCACCTTTTAATGTGACCTATAAACTGTACAACTCAATTGAAAAACAAACTGAAATTTTTTAAGTAGAGGGAAGAAAGAAAAAAAAGAAACATAATGTGGTTGCATAAGTCTGCACACCCTCTTATAACTGGGGATGTAGCTGTGTTCAGAATTAAGCAATCACATTCCAAATCGTGTTAAATAGGAGTCAGCATACACCTGCCATCATTTAAAGTGCCTCTGATTAACCCCAAATAAAGTTCAGCTGCTCTAGTTGGTCTTTCCAGAATTCTTAGTCGCATCCCACAGCAAAAGCCATGGTCCACAGAGAGCTTCCAAAGCATCAGGAGGATCACACATTGAAGACAGTCATCATCAAGTGGAGAAAATATGGCACAACAGTGACATTACCAAGAACTGGAGCTCCCTCCAAAATTGATGAAAAGACGAGAAGAAAACTGGTCTGGGAGGCTACCAAGAGGCCTACAGCAACATTAAAGGAGCTGCAGGAATATCTGGCAAGTACTGGCTGTGTGGTACATGTGACAACAATCTCCCGTATTCTTCATGTGTCTGGGCTACGGGTAGAGTGGCAAGACAAAAGCCTTTTCTTACAAAGAAAAACATCCAAGCCAGGCTACATTTTGCAAAAAGACATCTTAAGTCTCCCAAAAGCATGTGGGAACAGGTGTTATGGTCTGATGAAACCAAGGTTGAACTTTTTGCCATAATTCCAAAAGATATGTTTGGCGCAAAAACAACACTGCACATCACCAAAAGAACACCATACCCACAGTGAAGCATGGTGGTGGTAGCATCATGCTGTGGGGCTGTTTTTCTTCAGTCTGGAACTGAAGAATAGAGGGAATTATGAACAGTTCCAAATACCAGTCAATATTGGCACAAAACCTTAAGGCTTCAGCTAGAAAGCCGAACATGAAGAGGAACTTCATCTTTCAGCATGACAACGACCCAAAGCATACATCCAAATCAACAAAGCAATGGCTTCACCAGAAGATGATTAACGTTTTGGAATGGCCCAGCCAGAGCCCAGACCTGAATCAGATTGAAAATCTGTGGGGTGATCTGAAGAGGGCTGTGCACAGGAGATGCCCTCGCCATCTGAAAGATTTGGAGTGTTTTTGCAAAGAAGAGTGGGCAAATCTTGCCAAGTCAAAATGTGCCATGCGGATAGACTCATACCCAAAAAGACTAAGTGCTGTAATAAAATCAAAAGATGCTTCAACAAAGTATTAGTTTAAGGGTTTGCATACTTATAAAAATAAAATAATATGGTTGCATATGTTTTCTTTTCTACCTAAAAGATTTCAGTTTGTTTTTCAATTGAGTTGTACAGTTTATAGGTCACATTAAAAGGTGATAAAAGTTCTGAAAGGGTTTATCTGTCTTATTTTTTTACAGCACAGAAACCTGACATTTTAACAGGGGTGTGTAGACTTTTTATCCACTGTACAATTAAAAAAAGTTTTTTTATGACCACATCTAGTAGAGGTGAATGAATGACTGAAATATCAAAAATTGTAAGATGCTAAATCATAAATAAAGGATTGCTGAAAAAGATCACCTTTTAAAGCATGACATGATATTATTGAACAGGTACTGAAGCAAGGATCAACGCATGAAAGGATGGAGATGAAGACTGGAGATGAATGGTGAAAAAAAGGTCATAAAAAAATACTGCTGTGCAAAAATGGGCGCACAAGATGGCGATGCGAATAAGTGGCTGAGAAAAAAAAAAGAACAAAAGTAGTACATGGTACATCTTGAAAGATAAAACAAATTTAGTAAGATGGTAAGAGGTTATAAAATATAATAAAGGCAAGTGATAAAACTGATATAAGGATACAATCTATTGAAATATAAAATATAACCATGACGAAGGACTAGCATATGGATTGAATAAGCATAAAATTGAATGACCACAATGATAAAAACAAAATAGATAATAATGAAACTAGTTTGTTATTCAGAGAGGTATTCTGCACACAACTCTGAAAAAATACCAAAAACTGGATGCGAAGAGAGACTGAATGGAAGAGGCATATGGGTTTTTATACCATATCCTGTCCCAAAAAATACATTGATCTGTAAGCCTCACTTCTGTAGTGAGAAAGCTTTTAGATGGGGTTAATACGGAATAATCAACATATAATTCTGTTAAAATAGACATATTATTGTATGAGTCGATTTAGGAGGGATATGTCATGTCAAACAAATCTTATTTCTTTCTATGAGGTTAGAAGGAACTTGGATCAAGGTAACTCAGTGGATGTAATCTTCTTGGATTTTGCTAAGGATTTTGATACAGTGACACATGGAAGACTATTGGGAAAACTATGAGATACAGGAATTGCAGTAACTATTTTCTCATGGATTGTGAGCTGGCTAAAAGACAGGAAGCAAATATTTGTTGTGAATGGAACACTCAGATTGCAATTTATAATCTTAAAAGAGCAAATCTAGGGGTATCAGATATTGAAAGGGATTTGGTAGTGCTTGTGGACCACCACCTATTTAACACTGTCAATACCAAGCAACAGCTGCAAAGGCAACTAAAATATTAGCATGTATGGTATAGGAGCAAAGAAAGCAAATGTAATTCCGCCATTACAAAATCCCTAGTATGCCTTCATTTGAAATATGGAGTACAATTTCGGGTACCACTTCATAAAAAGGACATTTTAGAGTTCAAAAAAGTACAGAGAAGGGAAAACAAAACTAAGGAGAATGGAGGGGCTAAGTTATGAAGAAAGACTAACCAAACTAAAAACATATTTTATCTAGGAAAAAAGCCATCTAAGAGGGGGTATGATTAACTTGTATAAATATATTCAGGGTTAAGTCAAGTTAACTTTTTGTGCCAAGAGGTTTTTCACTGACAAGAGGACAAGATTGGAAGCAACCGGAAATGGACGGTGCGTCAGTGTAACTGACGACTGGATGGCGGGGGTGATGGCTCTCTAATGCTCTCCAATGCTAAAAGTCTGACAGCCTGATTCTCGAAACCCCTCTACACCCCATAGACCGTCGTATGCCCCTTGCTCACCCTCAGCATTGGCCCGTTGCTGTATCCTCGCCCACGCTGCTAGGGCACTGCGTAGTCCGGCGGAGTTTTGCGCCGACACTGAGGTCCTGCGCGTGGGAGCCGGAGGTGGAGGTACTGCCTCCGGATGTGATTCTCTGCCTGCGAGCACAATCCCCAGCTGGAGTTCCGTTCTTGGCAGCGGAGATGCGTGGAGGCGACTGAGGAGGTGCATTGCACAGAGGAGGCTGCACAACATCCTAGCAGCCACGGCACCCACATAACTATGTGAAGTTTAAGAAGGACTGCCATTTGACTGATCCAGACGGAGTTCCCTGCAGCTATTGTTGCCCTGGAGGTAAAGTCTCCCCTCTGACTCCGAACGTGGCCCCCTGCATCTGGAAGCAACCTCCGGATTGGAGCATCGGGTCCAGTATTGAAGCAAGAGAGCCAGCCGGAAGATGAGGAGACCAGTTAAGAGGTGGATAACCTCTACATAGCACTAATGGGGTCCTACAGCCTTACTCCTCAGGAGACACAAGACCAATAGTCACAAGCAATCCCAGAAGACTAGCTGTGGCCAAAGAAAACTGAGGTAGGGGGGCCAGATTGTATAGAGGGGGTGTGAGTTGGAGAAGGTGGGGGCTCCGCTGGCTTATGGTGAAACAAAGCTCTGCTGTGTGTGAAGATTCTGCAGAAGAAGGGTTTAAAAACCTTCATATACATTTCTCCTTCTCTATTCCACAGCCTATAATAGATATACTCATAAAATATAGAGAGTGTGGATAAAAACTTCAAATCTGATTGAAACTTCACTTTCAAGTGAGGGGGACACGCTAATCTCCTCTAGGTATCCTTAGGTATTTAAGCAAGGAGGTTTAGGTGTGAACCCGCGGGTTTTATTTCTATATTACTATGCCAACTAAAATGAAATCTAGGGATAGAGCCAAAAATGAGCCAACAAAAACCCCCTTAATGTTCTCACCTCGATATAAGGGCTCAGGCTCTACCATTCAGGCAGTAGCTAACACATCTTCATCATCAGTAACCCCCTCCCCAGACAAAGCATCGCAGACATTACGTTTGGAAAACTCGGGGGAGGAGGAGGAAGAAATTCTCACCTGCTCTAAAATGCAGGAAATGCTACAATCTTTTCAGTCTAATCTAATTCTGGACTTGACAAAAAAAATAGCGGATAACTCGATATTAATTAAGGAGGTAAATCTGCGGGTAGAATCTGTAGAAGACATCTGTGACAACCTAATTACGGACAATAATAATCTTCTCAAATATACCAAGTCCCTGGAGAACAGAATTGAGGATCTAACAAATAAGATCTCTTCAATTGAAGACCGTAGTAGAATGAACAACCTTCGCTTCAGAGGCATCCCGGAATCAATACTTGACTGTAACCTGAAATCATATGTGGAGAACTTCCTATTAATCTTGGCTCCAAATGCAATACCTAACGAAAATACTATTGATGTTATTCATAGATTACCACTTGCGAAACACTTAGATAAATCTGTTCCCAGGGAGGTCATTGTAAGAGTCCATTATCGCTCTTATAAAGATGAGATAATGAAGAGGTCATTTATTATGCAAAATTTTCCACCGCCATATGAGAATCTCAAAATCTTCTCAGATCTGTCGGCATACACTCTATCTAGGAGAAGAGAATTTAGTTCAATCACTCAGGTGTTAAGAGAAAAAGAAGTTAGATACAAATGGTTAGCTCCAGTAGGTCTTTCTGTTTATAAAGACTCGCAGTGGCACAGGATAAAAACGGTACAGGAAGGGGCTAAAATGTTACAATCATGGAATTATGAATTAACAGTTGTAGAACAGGGGGCCGGTATGCCGAACCTATTATCCAGTGAGCGGGTATGGCAAAAGAATTAGGAGTTATGGGGGTGGGGGCTGGGAGGAACCTTGAAGTGCGGATAGTTGGGAACTCGTATCTAACCCCAGGCTCTCTCCCCTCTTGGTCCCTCCCATTGCCTACTTAGGGAATAGAGGCGTTGGTGGGTGCAAGAATTAATTAAGCAACTCTGTGGCCGTGGATTAGCAATCCCTGAGTAAAATTCCAAAGGATGTAGGAAGAGAGAAGGGAAGAAGGGGAAGGGGGAAGGAAAGAAAGAGAGAGAAGGAAGGAGAAGGGGAAAGGGGTAGAAAGAGAGAAGGAAAGAGAGAGAAAAGAGAAGGAGAGGGGGAGAAGAGGGAGAGAGGGGGAAGAAGCGGGACAGAATAGGCCGCACTTATAGGAGGGTGCTATCAGGCTTATTTAGTATATCACATGCTCAAGGGAGTACCAATCCTAGGTATATCATTACACTGAATACAAGCTTCCTCTCTCTTCGCATTTAGGGACTTATCCCTCTCAAATCACTTTAGTAATGTATGTGCGAATATTGATCTTTTGTTTTTCTTTGTTTATTCCTGTATGCTCCTCTTTTCACAAGTGATCATAATTAAGGAAATTTTGTCTCAACCCAGCCTCTGCACATAGTAATTTCTTTGCCTTCTCTCTTTTTTTTTTTTTTTCTCTTCTTTTTTTCCTCTTCTTTTTTTCTTTCTCTCTTCCTTCCTGTTCATAGGAATTATAGCACTCATGGCACGGAGCTACACAGATAGTCCAACTAGTCTCTCTTCCCCTGAGTCGAAAGGCGCATCTAGTGAATCAGTTAGCCAGGCAAGTCAAAATTTATTCTCAATAGTAATATCTCGATTAACGACAACTCTCGAGAGCAAAATAGTGAGCCTCTCTATCCCCGCCATGTTCTCTATGGAGTTATGGGGAACCTATCCAGCCATTTTCTACTATCAGGTAGTTGCTTTGCTAAATGTAATGTTATTTGTTTTGTTTGTATTCACCCGTCAAGAGTATTTAGGAGGGTCGGTAAGAGCAGGTTTCTGTTCTTTAGACTCCCATATATTCAATACAGGTGGGGGATGTATGTTGTAAACTCGATTGCCGTGTGGGCACTATATGGATTATGGGACGTACCATGGAAGATATATGAATTCTCAAATTTTGACCTATGCTTAAAGGCTTAAAAATAGTTTCTCATAATGTTAATGGACTGAACTCCCCGACCAAAAGGAAAATAGCCTTCCTAAACTATACGAAAATCAAAGCAGACATATTGTGCCTGCAGGAAACTCACATGAAGAAAGATTCATCTAAGTATTTGGCCGATAAACAATACCCCTTTAATATACACTCGACCTTCACAAGTAAATCCAAGGGAGTATCTATAATGTTTAATAAAAGACTGCAGGTCTCCGAATTATTCTCAAAAATTGATCATCTAAGGAGATATATAATATGGTCAGGGTATATCAATAATAGTCTGTTTACTATTGCGAATGTCTATCTGCCCAATAAAAACCAGATCAGCTATCTAAAAACCTTTTTGAAAAATCTATATAAATTAAAGAGAGGGCTGCTTATTCTATGTGGAGATTTTAATCAGATTAGGGACCCCCATATGGATAAACAGAGGGCCCACAAGATCAAAACTGAAGTCAAAGAATGCAAAAATGCCATCGACTTCTCTAATATCTTGAATAGTTATGAACTATTCGACATATGGAGGGTCTTTCACCCTAATAGTAAAGTTTTTACATTCTTTTCGAATCGGTTCGAATCTCTATCCCGCATAGATTATATATTCTCTGACTCGAACACACTAAAATTGATAACGAAATCAGATATAATCTTAACAACCTGGTCAGACCACAGTATGAATTCTATCATTCTTATGGATTCATTGGAATCGAAAGTATCAAAAAGATGGAAATTCAATCCTATACTATTTAAAAATAGACAATCTTAACGCTGTAAAAAAGGATACTCTGGAATTTTTTGAGCTTAATAAAGACACAGTGTCTTCCAGTAAGACATTATGGTGCTCCTATAAAGCATATATTAGGGGTACTATAATCTCAAGGATGGCAGTCTTAAATAAGCAAAGGGGTCTACCTCTTAAAACCCTATATATTGAACTAGAGAAACTCCATCAGCTTAACAAAAGGAGCCCAAATAAAAATATTGGACTCCAAATAAATACATTAAATAATCAAATAAATCGTATCCTACAATCTCAGGCAGACAACCTCCTTTGGAGACTGCAACAATCCAACTTTCTTTTTGGTAATAAAACAGGTAAAATTCTTGGGAATAGATTAAAGAAACAGCGTAACAACAATAGGATCCTAAAAATAGTAGATAATGAGAAAAGAGTTCATATGAACCCAGACAAAATCGGTGAGCTCTTCCAGGGATTTTATGAGAATCTATACAACTTAGATAAAGATAAAAATCTGGTGTTACCAGACAGGGCTGCTGTTTATTCCTTCTTAGATAAGATCCAGATCCCCAGGATCTCGGATCAAGAATCCCTAGATCTAAATAGGGAAATATCTAGCGAAGAAATTACTACAGCAATAAATTCAGGCAAAACAAATAAAGCACCAGGTCCAGATGGGTTCGATCATATGTTCTATAAAATGCTTCATTCTGAGCTCAAACCGTTTATGTTTAGTTTATTCAACGAAATTAAACAATCAGGCCATATTCCGTTAGAAATGACAGAGACAAAAATTATAAATATTTTGAAGGTGGGGAAGAACCCTGAGGAGTGCAGTAGCTACAGGCCAATCTCACTAATAAACATAGATGTTAAAATGTATTCAAAAATCTTAGCAAATAGATTAAAGAAGATCATTGTCAATCTGATCCATCCGGATCAAACTGGATTTATCCCTGGCCGCCAGACGTCAGATAATACAAGACGTCTTTTGAATATACTATCTTATGTCAAAAATAAAGATATACCAGTAATGATACTTTCATTAGATGCTGAAAAAAGCGTTCGAAAGGGTTAACTGGGAATTTCTACAGTGTGTACTGGTGAGATTTGGTCTGGGCGACTTTGCTTCAAAATCAGTCAAAGCTCTGTATAGAAACTCTCTCTCACGTATTGTGAATCCTGACTTTGAATCTAAACAATTTAAAATTGGGAACGGCACCCGCCAGGGCTGTCCTTTATCCCCGCTTCTATTTACACTCTTCTTGGAACCTCTAGCTATATACATTCGCCAGTGTAATGAAATCAAAGGGGTTTGTATAGGTAAAGAAGAATTCAAATACATGGCCTTTGCCGATGACATTATAGTTACCATAACAAACCCGGAATGCGAGTGCTATTAACTCCAAGAACTAATTGAGGACTTTGGCAGGCTCTCATTTTTTAAAGTCAATCAGACAAAGTCAGATACCCCAACAAAAGGAATACCACTGGAAACTAAGAATAAATTAAGGGAAGATTTTAGGTTTAATTGGGATTCCAAATATATAACCCATTTGGGAATAAGATTCTTTTTTCGGGTGGATAATATTCTCAATGACAACATTAATGAGGTTATGAAGCTAATTAGACCTATATTAACTGATTGGAGCCACCTAAACCTATCCTGGTCAGCCTGAATAGCATCAATTAATATGAACATACTTCCCAAAATTACATACTGTATGAGATCCATACCCGACATCTTGGCTAATAATTATCTCAAGTGCGTACAGGATCAATTAGATAAATTTATGTACGCAGGAAAAAAAAACTAGAATTCGGAAAAGCATAACCTACAGTAAATTGTCTAATGGTGGCTTAAATGCACCAAGTTTAAAAGAAATCCATCTTAAGATAATTATTGCCCAACTCATTGGGTGGCATATTACTAAAGATAAGCCAAGATGGCTACCGCTGGAAGAAGCGTTAGTGAAGGACCATCCCATTCAAACTTTGATCTGGTTACCCGCATATGATAAAGCTCTATATAGCGATCTCCCAAAAAACTTAATCAATATCATTAAAATTTGGTATAAATATAGAAGAAAGATGCAGTTAACAAATTTACCCTCAATCGTAGCTCCTCTGGAATATCTGAGTTTGAGGGCGCAATGTCCCTCAATAAAGATGCTATCTGATAAGGGGTTAAGATGTATTTCCTACCTATATAATAAAGGTAATCTTCTTACCATTCAGGAGCTGCAGCAGAAATTGGAGTTAAATAATAAATTTAACTGGTTAAACTACGAAAGTCTCAAGTTAAATCTAATGGGGAGAGGATATAAACTCTCAGGGATGAATAGCCCTACTAAAATAGAGGAAATAATTCTAAAAGGAGATTTTTCACATCTAATCTCTAAGTGCAGTAGACCTATTGATGACTCTGTCCCCTTTATTAAAAGCCTAGGGGTTAAAGGATGGGAAATGGATCTTGGAATCTGCCTAGATGAGACAAGTTGGAAGTATAGTCTAAAAACCACAAAAAAGTCCTCGGTTAATATATTATATACAGAGCTATTTTTCAAAATCATTCATAGATGGCACTTAACTCCAGTTAAATTGAGGAAAATCAACCCAGAGGAGTCAGATTGTTGTTGGAAATTATGTGGCTCACGAGGGACATATTACCACATTTGGTGGGAATGCAATAAAATGCAGAAGTGGTGGTTAGACATCTTCCAACTAATATGCAAATTGCTTGACAAACAAATTGTATGGTCTCCTCAAGTTGCCATTCTCCACATGAACTTAGAGAAATTCTCGTCCACTGAGAGGTATCTGATTTGTCATATTCTATTAGTAGCCAAATACCTTATTGTCAAATATTGGAAGCTACCTATAATCCCTGCCTTTAGCGAATTATGCAATCTTATCTCTACAAATAGAGAGCTAATGAATAACAGTAACCCTTTTCCGTTGGAGCGCAAGGTCTGCCATTTTAGCTGGCCGAAATGGGACAGCTACATGGAATCCCTATAACCATAGCAAATTCACTCTTCTATTCTGTATGGCCCTCCTTATTTATGACATGGTAAATAAGTTCCATCAGTCTGATTATGAAATGTATCTAGATTTGTTTCCACATTGCTGTCGGGTTTAGGTCTGATTGTACTTTATGTACTAATCCAGATACTAATGTATTTATTGTACTTTGTAAGTTCTTTTGTTTGTCTTCTGTTCGTCATCGCTTTTGTTTCAAATTTAAAAAATCAAATAAATTTTCAAAAAAAAAAAAAACATGATAAAAAAAGAGGACAACATCCTTTGAGGTTAGAAGTAAAGAGATTCCACCATAAAGAAAGCAAAGGGTTCTTCACAGTAATGGTGGTTAAATAGGGGAATTCTTTACCAAAAGGTAGGTGGTGACAATGGATTTGATGGATATCTTTTAAAATGGAATTGGATATATTTTTGATTAAAAAGGGCATTCGGGGTTATCCACAATAGAGAGGGAGTATTGATCCAGGGAGCAATCAGATTGCCAGTATCTGGGGTCATGAAGGAATTAATTTTTTTCCCTTTTTGAGACAATTGGCAAAGTTTCACTGTTTTTTTTTTTTGTTTGCCATCCCCTGGATCAATTAACAATTAATCTGCATAGTGCAGATCAGAGGCGATCTAAAAGGTTGAACTTGATGGACCTTTTTCAGCCTGGGAGTTCTCATTGGTTTTAATGGTGATCGTCAGTGGTGTTTTATATCCCCTGCAATCACTTATATTTTTACGCTCATATGGGACGGGGTTTGTGTTCATGTATGGGGGGGGTTAACTTTTCAGCACTACTGTACAGACTACGAAGCTGAAAACACCAGAAGCTTGCAGCAATGCTTTTGCAGAGGCAGCATCAGGGTTGCAGTCAAATATCCCTTATGCATGGTCCCCACATTATTCTGGGATTTAGTGTGGTTGGGATTTAGATAGCTACATACATTACCTAAAAAAGCTTCCGCCGATGTGAATAGTCTTTTTTTTGCACATCTATGTATGTGGATTTGAATAGGGCTCAGTCTGGCTCTGGTTGCTGGTGTTCTCCTTTACTGCTCCAGGTTTATATATCAGTCGGTTTCAGAAATGTTTTCCGTTAGCCACAGCCTTCAAACAATATGATCATTATATCTAGATTTACATAACACCGTTTTTTCCAAGAATGATTCTTGCTCTATGTGCGATTTCATGGAATTAAAGATCTGGTATTTTATTTTCTTAATGGGTGTAGGGAAAGTTGAAAACAAAAAAATAACAGCCATCTCTGTTAAAAAAAAAAAAAAAAAAAATCAAATACCACAAGTACCACAGGCATACATTTTTTTTTGTGAAAAGGAGAACTATGATTGCCAGTCTCTTGAATAGAATAGTGCAAACCTAAAACAGTCTGGGACCAGTAACATTAAAAAATAGTGATATGTGCAGAAGCAAGAAGGCGGTGCTTGAAGTTGTAATAACTATTGTCTTATGCCACTGCATTACCTTAATCCATTTGGTAGCTCAAATCCATTTGGTAGCTCCAGCAACTTTGGTAGCTCATGCATACTAAAAACGGCAAACCTTCCTTGAAAAACTGCAAAATATATGGAATTACATCTATCACCAAGGAGAAAACCATGCCAGCAAAAACCTTTAACCTGGAGTCTAAGCAGGACTAAGTATTTCAAAGCAATCCCCAAGCCATTTTATTTATCTTAAGAGAAAACTACAGTTTTGATTGCAGAATTAATTACCCCTATTTTTCCACTCTAACAACAGAATCTGGGAATGAAAGACTAATCTTTAGGTTAGCTCTCCTTAAAAAAAAAAAAAAAAAAAGAGTTAGAATTCAGCTAATCTGTCTAAACAAAAAACATTAATATGTCGTATTAGCTAAAGAGAACACCTCAAAATAACTTTTATACTGAAGTTCCTGACCTCGCTTGGTTGGTTAGACTGGTGCAAGTGCCAACTCTTGGGAAGCATACGATTGGGCAAAAATTATGTTCAGCTTATCATATATCCCCAGCTTAGCAATTTCTGCTCATACTGGAATTATTTTTGAGTGGAAATGGACTGGTTTTAGTCCCTACTCATTTTTGGTTTAAAATGAATAAATGATGGGGGTCTTTAAAATGAAGGACAGGGGAAAAAAAAAATACTTCTTTGCATAAAGTAACGTTTGTTTCAGTTATTTCAGGAGGTACTAACCCAGAAACAATATATACTGATAAAATCATGGATAATCATAAATTGGTTTGATAAATTACAAAAAAGCCATGAAAAAAAGTTGTTGTGAGATGGCCATGTTTAAGGGATAAAATATTTTGACACAAGAACATCCACTTGGTTCTGGCAAATTCCTTTGGCAGAAAAGAGTGGTGATATCTAGGTGGACAGAGGATATACATACAATAGCTACATGTTATCAAAACATTTATTGCACTATAGGTTTCTAGTATCTGACATATAAATTAGATGGAGGTACACAAAAAAGTGTATTAATCTTAAATGCATTAAACTGAATACACATAAGAAGTAATGTATTCTTTTATTTAAGGAGAATGGTTCACAATGAAATTAGTATTTTTGAAGATAGAGTACAGCTACTCCTCACTAACGAGGCCCAAGAGGGTAGAATTGTCTTGTATTTTTGGTCTAGATCACTCCGTTGAGTGAAACCAGACTGATATACTACAGGATATTTCTCCTTCTAGAGGGCACAAGTGAGTTAAGAGTACTTCCTTCTGTGCAGGTTACCAGGCCTACAGGACAAACCACCTACCTGTCTGTTCTCAGATTGAGCGCCTGTGACTGTTTTTGAAGATATACCAGAGCCTCTATAGTGTGCATAGTGAACAAGTAATAATTGGTCTCTTGATATATTAGAAGATACTATCAGCCATGTCAGCATAAGTGGCAATGTTTGCTTGCACATTGTTTAACATACCAGTTCTATCTAGTTAGATGAAGCATCTGGTAAGTGCTCATTAAAAATGTGAAACCACAGTATATGGGGTTGTATCTTTGATTTATTCAAAATATTTAAATTCAGTTTATTTTGCAAAAACAAAAGTTTAGCAAGGGTTATTTATTTAAGTGCTAAAAATAAAGTTAATCCTTACAACAAAAAACTAACCAGTGTAAGAGAAATCTTTTAATAAATTAATATTAATATATTTTTTAAAATATTATTGTGCTGTTACAATGAATGTTTACTTTGAATGAAAGCAAGATGTTATCGTTTGTTGAGCTTCTTTACAGAAGTGAAAAAAAGCAAGGACCATCGAGAAATGAGGACAAATTTAAATCTTTAGTTTGAGCATAATTAATCAGGAAAAGTCAAGCAGCTAGCTTTTGGTTAAAAAATAAAATAAAAATTGTGATGCTCCCTTGGGACCCTGGAGGGATCCATAGAAACTGTGTATAAGAGGTGTGTTAATATTTCAGGAGAGCTATGGCTGCAATGAATACAAAGTATCTGCTTCTGGGCCAGTGAGTGGGAATGGTGTAGTGCAAATTTCAATCTGGACTTTTGCCTGTTCCCTCTAATGCACCCCTCGCACAATTGATAACTACAAATGCACACCCCATCATCCAACTTTTAGGATGTGATTTAACAAACATGAAATGGATTCTTGTATGCAAACAGATTTTCCCCAAAGGAGTTTTTTTTGACCATGGCTTACAAAGTTGCCAATATTTGTTTTGTATATGCTCGACAAACAAGTGTCTACAACCTTCTACAACCAACCTCTGTTATCTCTTCTCCCCAACACAAAAATGTTATAAATAAGACCAACCAATATTTTTCAAAGCATAAACAGTACTTTTAAGTGTGCAAAAATCCACTTGTGTCCATGCCCCGTCATGGTTATCGATGAAGATGACCATAAACAAATAGTTAATGCCTCCAGTCATAATATACAGCACAATCTTGCAAGTTTATAGAAATAAAGCAAATTTATTTTTACACCTTCTGAAAAACCACACATGGAAAATACTTGCTTCCTATTATTATTATTACTCATTTTAGACAAATGGACAAAACAAATATTTTTCTTTGATTTACCAAACTGAATAATGCAAGTTCACAACTTTAAAGAAGAAAGGTTGACACAATCACAGTGCTTATGCCATGTACATACATTCTTATCGACAGAAAGTAAAATATATTGACAATAATTCTGTATTAAGCAAAAGAGAAAACTTCAACCGAAGTGATAAATACAACAAATTATTAAAACTATTATTTTTAAACAAACTCAATTCCAGGGCATTCTTCATTACCACATTTTTTTTAAAATAGATCACAATCTTCAAGACTGCACCACAAAAACCACCAGCATCTTCATAGTATTTTCATTTTTTACCTGAGAGGAAGAAATGGTGGGATAAAAATAATCCATTATGATCAAATATGCTGTTAAAATATTAAGGAGAAAAAAATATAATTTGCAGCATGGTAGGTAAAAACACAGATACATTAAAGTTTGTTTCCGATTCTCATAGCTATGTTAGTGCTCATTGGTTCACACAGAAAGCCCACAAGTGATATTATACACTTAAAGCACTAAGAATAGGACCCTTGCTCAATCTCTTATCATGCTCACATCACTCCTAATGTTAATTGAACAGAGTATTTTGTCGACATGTTCATGTAAATCATGCCTAGAAAAAAGTAGATTCATGGAGCTCCCTCCTGTATGGATTCATGGAGATGATTCTTGCAGGTGCTTTGCAAAATCACCTTAGAAGCTTATTATGCATAAATGACTTTGGCTGAACTGATCTTGCAAGATTAACCCTGCTTATGTTTCTACCGAATTGCATTATGATATATAAATCACATTATGGCGACAAGCCAAAAAATTTAATTTCCTGGTGAATCTTATGACATCTATGGAAAATTAAGATGCAGTAAAACACTGTACAGCAAAGTGTGCTGCATTAAAAATAGAAAACCACACTATCTGATTATGAAAGTACGGTACTTATTTACATCAGAGCATAAACTCAAGAGTAAATGGACAATAATCTCTAGGATAAAATGATGACAAATAATATTGTGGTATAGGGGAAGTCGCTCCGGGATCGCTACCTTGTCGCGGGGAAGGGGTTTGTGTACTTTATGAAGCTGTGAGCTATACCATGTAGGGTCACCCAAGATGGGCAGGTCATAGCAGAGAAGTCAGACAAATTCGGTCCACTGGAGAATGAAATGACAACCCACTAAAGTATCTTTGCCATGAAACCTATATGGATAAGCAAATCCAGAAACACAGACTGATGTGCCTGGCATACTGCAGTCCACAGGGTCGCAGAGAATCAGACACAATTGAATGACTAAACACATATAGGAAAAAGCACTAGCTGAATACGTGTATACTTCTGCTGACAAATTATCAAAAACAGAGTGATTCCTCTGTCTTTCTCAAACAGCATGGAATCACTGGAAATTGTGTCCCTCCAGAGCATGTACTAAATGGCAACTGAACAAATTACTGCCATTAACATAATTCTTCATTTGCTAAAAACAAATTGTTCATTGTAACGTTACCTTATAGTGACATAGCAGTGATTTGGGAGTTTTTAATTTGAAGAAAGCATAAGCAAACTTGCTTACTTAATTATTTGAAAAACTGCTATCTTCAATGTGTTACTAATAAAGAAAATAGAAGTTTAGCTTGTATTGTAAGGTTGATAAATCTGATAAAATGTGTTTGGTCACCATAAGCAGGGACACAGCACAGCAAAGTCCTCAATGAAAACATTGCCTATAAATAGGTCCAATTGGGAGCTATTGAAAAAAGAAAAAGTAAAATTAGTTGTACATATTTGACAATGATTTATTTGTCTGACTGATCTTGGGTCATTAACATTCATAGATCAGTAAGGAGAACATGCCCAGTTGATTTAATCAAATTGCAGAGGTTTCAAAAACCTATAAAACCTCTATGATTACATGGATTTAACCAACAGAGAACAATTTTCCAACTAATCCCCTCCTCCACCACAAGAAGTTTGACCCAATATAAAAAAGTTGGTAGGAAAAGTAAGAAATGCCTAACTAGCAACGTTCAAGGTAAAATTATCTAGCACAAATTCAGATTATTTAAATAGCAAGTAACTGCAAATATTTGTAGGTGAAAGTATTAATTGCAGTTATAATTAGGACCGTTGCAGTGTCTCTTTTAGAAAATATATGAAGAGCTAATTACATGCAGTTTACTAAAAGTGAATAAAATAGCGTAATGCTCTTTTAAACTGTTCATCAACAAGAACAGATATGAATAAGTTATATTTACCAAGGAGTAAAGTTCTAGACTTGACACTTATTGTACTGGCAAAATATGATTCCCTAAGTAACTTAACAGACCATAGCTTATTCAACCTTATAAAAATCCAAATTGCCTTAGTCTCCATATGACCTACATAATAAATGTAAAATGTACTGTGGGTGAAACCATACTATAGGAAAAGGTGCAGCAAAATGCTGGTGTACCTGTAGCCTGAGAAACAGCCCTCTGGGGTTGGTAATCAAACTGTTGGGGGGGGGGGGAATAGTATCCATCTATCCTAAGAAAGTTTTTTTTTTGTCTACATAAAACAGCACTCTCTCAAATAGTATATTAGAAATAGGCAATACTTACCATAGGGATACTCTTTGAGGTGATAACCATGATTATATTTGCACCTTCTCCTTGTAAAGGACACAATCTGGAGACTTCCCTTTGAGTGGATGTGGTGAACTATTAAGATTCTGCAAAGCTGATTTGTGCAAAATATCAAGTTTTTCACATTGGGCTTCTTGTTGTAATGAAGAGTTGCCTTTCACGCTTTCAGGTCCTTTGTATCTTACAATTTGTAAATTTGTTTCATCATCCATAGGTTTTAATTTTTCACATGGCATTTCAGAAGCACCTTTCATCACAGTATGGCTTAGTGTTTCTGAGTATACACCATACCCCATGTTGACTAGTCTTTGAGCTACACTGTCTTCATATATATTGACTTCCAATTTTTGGTTGGAACTATATTTAACGACCTGAAACATCAAATCATGCTTTTCAACAGAATGCATGAACAAGTAGATAGCTTCTTTTGACCACTGTTTTCCATCACTTGGTACCACTCCATGTAATGTACAAGGATAGGTTAGTGTAGGTAAATCTGCAATGTCTTTTGGAATAATTTTTAGCTGATCAATATCGGAGAAAGGAATAGTTTTGAACACCCCATAGTCTAGAAGAATAAGCAGAACTTTTGCATTTGTAATGTTCACGATTCTGGATCTACACCACTCCTCATCTACAAAGCACTTGATAAGACATATACAACCAGACTTTAAAAGCTCATGTGGTAATGGCAATATTTTATCTAATGGTTCATTAAACATAAATAGCATCCTGTTCATTGTGTCTACAGAGTCACCTAATTGAAGGTAGAAATCAGAAGGATCATTCACTGCTGTCACAAAGCCAGAGTACCACTTTAGGCTTTGAAGTGGAGCCAAAGGTATTGAGTATGTTGGAGAGAGCAAGACATGTTCTTCTGAGTTGCAACATAAATCAGTGTTCTGGATGTCTATAAATTGTGGGCTTTCAGGATCACAATATTCCATAAACAGACAGCCATTTACTGAAATCTCGACTTTCCAGCAACTGCATAGTGCTATAAAGTGAAGAATTAGAATCTTTACTTCCTTTTGCATTAGCAAATTCAGTACTTTTTTAAACATAGTTTCTCCAGTCTTTTCAATCCAAACCCACTTACAGGGAATGGCTTGCTTGGGAACAGAGAGTATTTCACCTGTAATCTTCTTTGCATTGTGCATACTTATTATTTCTCGCACTCCAATGTCTATAAAGAGTACCAACATTTTCTTTGTATTAGGAAAGATTTCCTCAGTAAACGCACGAAACCATTTTTGCATTTTAACAGATTTCGCTAAACATACCATTCCCTTTGTGACAGTTCTTGGTGCAAGCCTATTATCAGTCTGCTTTAAGGCAGCAGCAATCAGCAAACTTATTTTATTACATGCCAGAGAATTTCCAGCTAAGGTAACAAAAAACATTCCATCAGAGAAATATATATTTTTCACTTTTTCCAATTGACCAGGTTGCAATCTTTGACTTTGCACTTGACAGCTGTAATCGCCTGTATCAATCACTTTTTCTTTTGTAAGATCGGTTATGTTGTTGGATTTGGCCAAAAAGCTTCCCATGTGATCTGATTTTGAACTTCTATTCTGCCCTTCTTTTGCAGGTTTCTGCCCTTCTTTTGCAGGTTTCTGCCCTTCTTTTGCAGGTTTTGTTTGTCTAATTATCCCAAAGCACTGATTAAGTTCAGCTGACACAGACTGGCCTCTCCATGTTAAATCAACCTCCCACTGTGTGCCATGAACGCTCAAAAACTCACAAAAAATTGGTTTTCCAGTGACTCTCTCAGAAAAATAGCATATCGCATCCTTAGTCCATTTACCATCAGGAGCTAAACTCTTAACATGACCAAGAAATACCCAGATGCATAATTTAGGAACAGTTGAAAATGTATCTGGAAGTTTGAATATGTTTGCAAAATTTACTGTTGCTGAATTACCATAATCAATAAACTCTACATCATACAGGTTGTCCTTTCCAACTTCTTTCACTTCTGCCCTATAAAACGCTAGATCCTCTGCATACTGAGCTACAACTAAATCACCCTTTTCAAGACTATTTCCAATAAAAGGTTGAAAAGTCATGGTTTCTTTGTTTAGTTGTTCAGCAAGCTGCTCTATCTTTTTCTCATTTTCTGCAAGCTGTATGTAGAAACTCAAAGGACTATTTATATGAGAAACGTAACACATGTGGTGCGACCCTTGTGAAATAAAAACATTTGGAAGATCACAAGACTGTATGCAGCTTCTGACAGTATCCTTAGCACTATTGCAATTACTTTTTAAAGACTCTTGTGCCTGGTCAAACTTTTGTAAAGTCTTAGGCACTTCATTTTTAACTTCTAGACCTGGTTTTGATATCTGAAAGGAATTTTTTTTTCTGGTCTCAGACAGTAATAGATGGCTTTTTTTGTCATGTGCTGAAATACCATTTCTTTGATTTTTACCCTTGCAAGGTACATGCGTTTTACTTGTAACTTTAGCAGTTGACTCAGGATCATTTTTTGGTTGAACATTTTCAGTGTTTGCTTTTATTATGACATCAGAATTTTCTGAATTTACATGAATGTGTAAAAGGTCCTTTATTTTCTGATTTATGTGAACATTTTCATTATATAATTGCAAACCTAGCTGTCCATCACACTCCTTTGATTTTACCACTGCACTTAGTAACTTCCCAATACAATTTTCCTCAAACCATTTTTTAGCCTCTGCTGTTAGAACAGTCTCTTTTAAGTCAAACAAATAACACGGGATAGCTTGCATTGGCTCAAGCAAAATATCAGCGGCATCCTCAGGAATATCGAGCAATTCATGTTCTGCTACCATTTGACTGTTTCCAAAGTCAACAAAAAAGGCCACAAAAAAATCTGATGATTCAACAGGACATGCCAAAGCTCTGTAAAAATTGCCGTCTTCAAAATACTTTACAACGCACAACCGATTTATTCTTTTACCATTTTCAGTTTTTATTTGTTTGCCAATGCTGGAAACTTTTTTCATTAGTGCGTCAACAGTTTCAGAGTTTTTAGCAAGCTGGCAATAAAATTTACCAGTGTTGTAAACATAACTAATAAATACTTGTTCTGTATTCCCAACTATAATTTCAAAATCAGAATAATAAAAGGTATACAGTTTAGAATATGGAATAGATCTTTGTGAGCAGACCGCATAACCTTTGTGAACTAGAAATTGGCATGCATTATTAAAAGGCGTTTCTAAATTTACTGCATTGCATAGACCCATTGAAATGTTTAACAGTGCATGGATCGTGCATTTTACTTTGCCCGAAACGGATGAATTGACAAATTTTTTAAAGTCCTGGCATGCATCATGACTCCAAGCAGCATGAGATTTTAGAGGGGAAATGAAGTTCAAACTACAATGAAATGCTTGACCTTCCAACTCCATGAAGTGTGGTATCATTTCTCTGAGATCTGACTTTGAAACTTTTACACAATTCCCATAATCAACAAAAATGACCTCTACTTCGTTCGTGTATACTTTATTAATAACGGCAGCCCTATAAAACTGTCCATTGCACGAGTACCGGGCAATGCAAGCTTTCTGTCCATGCTTATAGACATTGCTACTCGTTGAATAGTATTGTTGAATCTCTTCCATAAAACTTTTTAACTCTGAGGCTTTGCTATGCGGTTGACACCAAAAGTCACAAGGCGATATCACATGGGAACATATTACATCCATAGAAGTTCCTGGTTTAAACACATATTCTTTGTATTGAAGGCGAGACACATTTGGATATACATCATTAAGCTGTGAATATGGTGTGGACTTATCCTTTACGGAAACATGTGGGTTTGATGCTGAAACGCAAGTTGCATTCTCAGAGACATTTGAGATCGGGATTTGCACAGAGGTGCGTTTACTTTTTAAATTGTGTAATTGAGAGTCCTTCTGTGTACATGGAACCTGGGCATTCAGATTCATTTTCCAATACTCTGCACAACCAGCTTGCACCATAAGAGAAAGAATATCAAAATTGTCCAAGTTCTCTGAATGTCGTACATCAACAACATATTTATATTTCTGTTTTGCAAGAATGTGACAAAGGAGAGGTTTCCCAGAAACTAGTTGTTTAAAAATATCATTTGCATCCTTCACCCAAACATCATCGACAGGATATGCATGAGCAAGTGTGCAGCACAAGGCCAAAGCAGGCAGTACAGTGAACTGAGGAAACAATGTTTTAACATCATAGAAGAAAACAGTTTCTGTATTTCCAAAGTCCATAAAATAAACAGATACACTGTAGTCAAGCACTTCAGTAACAATCGCCCTGTAATAATGATTATCTTTCTCATAAAGAGCACAACAAAGATCACCTTGTTGGGGGTTTTCTAAAACGCTTTCAGTTGTTTTGCAAGAATTATATACTGCTGCAATATTTTCCATCATCTCCGAAAACTCCTTTTGATTTTCATCTGTTCTGATCCAGAAGTTGGATGGATTCAAAACATATTCAACATAAGCAACATGAACTGAATCAACTTCTAATTGTACCGTTTTGTAGGAAATGCCATCATTCTCTGGCATTGTAGCAGTTGCAAATTCACTTTTGTTATCAGCTTCAGTCCCTGAGTTGTTGCAAATAATTGTATAAGCATTTGGTGAGAACACTGGAATATTTACATTTGTTATATGACATTGTGCACTAAGTTCATATGTTTGATTGTAAAGTTTAACATAAAATACACACTCGTCTTTACAAAAATGATTAATATGAGCAATAATCACCTGCCCTAAAAGGCCCTGCTTAAACTGAATTAACTGCACACTTCGGACACACTCTGCATTGTCAATCATGTCAAGCAAAGAACAAGGGACTGCCATCATGGGCAGAGAAAGAAACTCAGGTTGCAACTTCTGTACATTAGCGGACAATACTATTTCACTACTTCCAAAATCAATGAAAAAAACTTTTATTTCTTCACCAGAAATAATTTTTTGAATTACTCCTCTGTGCCATAAGCCATCTCTGCGTTTAGCTGCACAAAGTGCTCCAAAATTTTCCAGCACAGAATTTTGCTTTTTGTTAATGGCTTCATAATGTGCGCACATAGTAGTGGTCAAATTATTTAGTTCTTCTTCCCATGGTAAAAAGTGGCAGTAAAACCTATTTGGGCTTATAGCAGCTGATATTTTAACTTTTTGTGTTATGCCAACAGATATTTGAGGTCTGAGATGATCCAGTATTTTTTGGAAACTGGGAAGATTATCCTCTGAACTTGACGGAAAATCAGACCATACAATGTTCTGCTGCAGTAAGTCTGGCATTTGTTTACAATGTGAATTTAGCGGGAATTTGTGTAAAATTTCTATAAGGAGGCGGAAAGAAGTTGAATCAACATATTTTGCCAAGTTTAATTCCACAACGTTACTAATTATTTTTGGTATTTCCAGAAGAACAACTTGATGTGGTAACAATGATTCGATATGTCCTTTAACTTGTAGGCCTACTAAAGAGGAAAAAAAATTTATAGCTTTGGAAGACCACTTATCTCCAACGGGAAGTATATTTGAAAAAATGCCTTTAACTATTTTTGGAGGAAGTGTGAATAATTCCCCAAATGCAGAGGCAATTTGCGTAGAATTAATTTTAACATTATCTCCTTGATCTATTAACAAAACTTCATATATTTCATTTATCTTATCTACAACTTTTCCTCTGTGCCATGCGCCAAACTGCTTTTCTTGCGCCAAACAAAATTCTCCAATGTCGATGTTTACTTTTTCTTTGGGGACGTGTTGTATTTCATTTTGCAATATATGGTAGTCAAATTCACATTCTGAGTTGTATTTTCCATGAAAGTTTACTAGCACATCATCTTGACTACATTCAATAAGAGAAATCTTCAGATCAACATTTAACACATGTTTTGGAACTGAATGTGAAGTTTCCATTTTATCTAAAAAGAAAAATAGTTTAATGTCAAGTTCTAAAATTATAAAAGGAGCACTGTTAAAATTCAAAACATTAACATAATTTAATCAAACCTTGTCTGAAATTGTAAAAAAAAAAAAAAAAAAAAGACTGAATTAAGTACAAGAACAAAATCACAAAAAAAAAAAAAAAAAGAAAAATAAACATTCAAAGAAACAATTCAATTATCTGAAACCATAAGAGAGGATGCACCAACACAGTGTAAATCTCTCACTCTTTTTTGGAAACTAAGAACAATTAATGGACAAATGTTACACTGGACTCTCCCACGGAACAATCTCAGTAGTATATGAGGTATTTAGCAGCACTTTATACAGTTCCAGGGATTATTTTGGGTGGGCCCTCAGTCACGGAGTCACGTGACCAGCTCTGTGCCGATATACCAACACAAACTAGTATTGTAAATATATATTTTAGTGTAGTATATATATTCTTATAGAACGTTAAAAGCATTGATACATTCCGTAACATTAAGTTGTACTGTACCTTTTGCTATATATTAGCTACTGAAGCTTTGCATTATTTTCTTAGATCTCAATAAAAAAACAATTTATGCCTGAAAATATCAATGTGGTTTATCACCTATACGAATACTTTTAACATTCTATAAGAATGTATATATTACACTAAACATATATTTACCACACCAGTTTGTGTTCGTATATAACCATAGTACTGATCACTATACCAAAAGACACCAGTCCTATTAAAACAAGACTTCCACTGCACATCATCATCCCTGAACAACTCCGTGACAGGGAGGGCCCACACAAAAAATAATCCCTGGAACTGTATAAAGTGCCGCTAAATACCTCATATACTACTAAGGTCGTTCCAGAGGAGAGTCCAGTGTAACATTGTCCATTAAAGGGATATGAAAGTTTCATGGAATAATACATTTATGAACTCCTTAGGCAAAATCAGCCTATATTGTATGCAGCACAGCTCATAAATCATTAGATTTTTATTAATATCTAAAAATCCCTCTACTGGTTATGTTGACACCTCCAGGGGGTGTCTACACAGGCATCTACCCCCCCCCCCAATCAGCATGTAGCATCAGGGGAGCAATATTAACTCACTATTTACCTCCTGTTGCTTGCTCAACCAATATCCTTGTAGCTACCTGTCTATGTCAATACACAACTTATATCAGTGATAAACTACATATCCCAGGCTGCCTTGCAGCACAAACAGGAACCCCAGAGTTAATTCTAAAGTTTCAGCTAACCAGACTGGCCAAAACCAATAATTTTTATGTGATGCTATTTTAGCTTGAGTTTGAAGGGTGTTAACCCTGATTTTCAACTGTCAGAAATAGCTGACTTTAATGTAAGTGTTTAAAAGTTTATTTTGTGCTTTTTCTATGCAAAGAATGTTTTCATACACTACTAATTCTCCTCTGCATCAGATGGATTTATAATCCGGCAAACTTACATATCCCTTTAATTGTTCTAGGAGTCCAAAAAGAGTGAAAGATTTACATTAGGTGCTGGTGCGCTTTCTTCCAACCTCCCTTCTTGTTGTTTCCTATTCATGTGGACAATAGAGTCAACAGTGCCACTATAGGAGAGAAACAAAGAACAATAAATGTCAGATCACAATTTCTTATCAGAATGGGGTAAAACAAACCAGAAGCTTATACATTTATTGGAGTTCCATCTAAACAAATCCTGAGCGCACAGCTGTCTACAGAGATTTAACAATCCCAGTATTTCAATTCTATAATCACTTTTCACATTAATTGTACTGTAAACATGGCATTTCAAAAACAACCCACATGTATTTAACACATTTAAAAAAAATAATAATAATTAAGTGCAAAGGTGCATTCCGTATGCATTAGATAGATTGAATGGTTACTTGGAGTAAGGAAAAAGCATCACATAAGTGTAGCAGTTTGTGGTTGCCGCTGCAAAAAACACTAATTTAAAAGCTTAATAACATTAGGGTGTGAGCAAAGAGAACGAAAAAATGCACTGAAAAGGCATTGTAAAGAAAGAACATTTTGAAGGGTAGCAAATTACAGCAAAGTATAATTTTATTAAATGCCTTTGAATTAAATGTGGTTTAACTTCAATATAATATCTTAAATTTTTTTAATAATTTCTCTGGAATATTGTATTGCACTCATCCATCTACTCCTATTTGGCCTGCTCCAATGCTGGCATTCTGGCTCCATGCATTGTTTATTTTTATGATTTTTTTGGGGTGTGGGGCAATACCGATAAACACAACAGTGGAAAAAGTTCATACCTACAAAAACATTGTTTGCTTTCTGCAAGGTTTACTATGCTATACTATTATAAATAGGAACACTTCAAGGAATAAGGGGCAAACAGTCAGTGGCCTTGCACTGTGGGAGGTACAGGAAAGTTCAAAGACTCAAACATGGATATCTACAGTACAGCAGAAGAGACATCTAACCAAATGATATCCAAAGGTTTTTAATAAAAGGGTACTTTCCTATGATGATTTCAAAATGTGCCCGATTCACAGCGTTCCTTTGGCCAATTAAACAAAAAGTCTTACATGCCAGAACATGTGGTAAAGAAACATAGCTTAGATACTCCTGCTGTAGAAAATAAGTTACTTTTCCACAGAGCTTATTAAATGTAATTGGCTCGGTCAAAGTTTGTTAGAAGCAAATTTTAAAAAATAGACATGTATTTTTGGAACCTTATTGTATTGCAGTAAATATTTAAAAGATAGCATGTAATAAATGTGACAACAAAATGGACCACTAGAATGTCCAGCCTTCTATCCCACCTGACCTGCTATGCTTTGACCAATGAGAAGAGCCAGGTCACCACTGCGATTACAAAAATAAGAGCTGGCCTCTATATTTAATAAGTCATCAGTAGAATTATCTTAAATAAATCCATGTGTAATGTGGAGATCGTACAATTGTGATCACAGCGGGTTGCACCATCCTGCACAATGGGACTTAAACCTCTCACCATACAGGAATGCAACAGCTGCCTCCTTATTGGCCGAGAATCTCCCAGGAACTCCACTCAGACTATCAGTGCAGAGAGCACAGCAGAGGGTGAAGAAAATGAATATTTAATGGATTGGAGCGGGGTAAGACTGACTGGTAAGAGGGATGCCATTTAGGAGAGTTACAGTAATCCAAGCAGAATTGTATGTTTCAATGTTATGTTCTTGCTGGAAAATAAATTCTATTTAGAAGCCATGTTCTCATCGTAAAATGTTTCTGCAAATCTATGTAAAAATGAGCTTAAAGAAAATTTGCCTGAAAGTTACAAAGCTTAAAATAAATACTGCATTTTAACTATGGTATTTAAATGTTGCTTCAAAAGCAATATACTTTTGTCATTAGTCCTAACAGGATTAGAGACCTGGAAAGTGTCATGGATTCAGATCTGTTATTCACAAGCATAAAAATATTTTTTTTTAAATTTATTTTAGCAATTTCAGTTAGTGTCTGTCGTTTAAACCTCCAGCTGAATTCTCAGAAGCTGTGTCCGGCAACTTTTTTGTTCTATCTAGCAGTGGTAGGAAGATATTTCCGTAACCTTCAAGGTGTCTAGGACAAGTCCAGCTCGTCTTAGCATGGCCACATCTCTCAAGGACGAGCTCAGCTGGTCCTCACCACATTGATGAGTTTTTTTATGTTTAATTGTGTGGTCACACAAACTTTTATGCAATTATTTTGTATTATAAAATAATCTGTCACTATAAAGCAGTGATTTTTATTTTGCAAATTAAAAAGTTTTTAGAAACACAAAAATGACTGTCATGATCAAAACAAAGTCATTGTTACAAATTAAAGGCTATAACTATTTATTTTAACCTGTGTAAGACATTTTTTTTTTGCACAAGTCAAGTTCTTCAAAATGGCATACAAAAATATGTTAAAAATATTAAAGTAGGCAAACTAATGGTGGCGATTTTAATATGGTACTGAATGTATCTTTAGATAGGAAAAGTAATAATCAAGAATATTTACATGGGCATACAAAAAGGAAAGCTAATCTTTTCTATGAATCCTTCGTGAGATTTGAGTTATATGATGTTTGGCGGTTAAGATATGGTAATGTAATAGACTATACGTTTTATTCTCACCGCCATAAGTCTTATTCTAGAATAGACTACTTTTTGATTGACTTGGAAACCTTGGCAGTTACAGACTCAACCAAGATTAATATAATTAAATGGTCAGATTATGCTATGATAGAACTCCAGATTAAGGATCAATTGACTCAATTGAAGTATTCTATAAATAGAATGGATATTTCATTATTTAATAATTCAGATAAACAAATAATATTACGGGAAGAAATAGAAAACTTTTTCTAAGTTAATGAGAATTCAGATCCTGAGCCCTCAACGATTTGGAATGCCCATAAAGCATATATAAGAGGAATGTTACTCTCATGGGGTGCACATAGAAGGAAACAGAGTGGTCTATCACTCCGAGACTTATATGCACAATTAGCAATCCTTGAAAGATAAATTATACCCTTCAGCTGATAAGAGTATAGAGCGTAGAAAAGTAAAAAACTGAATAAATAAAATTGTCCAAAAAAATATTGATAACAGCCTGTGGAAACTTCAACAGAGAAAATATTTTTTGGATAATTAAGCTGGCAAACTCTTAGCTCGGAAATAAAAAAATAATAAACCAATTAATAAAATAGATGAATTAATAATTGAAAACAAAAAGGACTTAATTACATTAACAAATCCTAGTGATATTGAAAAGGCCTTTTTTGACTTTTATGAAAATCTTTACTATTTAGAAAGTAACGATGCAGTTATAAAACCAAAAACAGAAGATATTATTACATTTTTGGATAGACTTTTGCTTCCAAAAAATCACTAAGGAGGATCTAGATTATCTAAACATTGAAATAAAAACATTAGAAATTGAAGAAGTAATTGATAACTTAAAGTTAAATTCAGCCCCTGGTCCAGATGGCTTTGTAAATTATTATTACAAAACCTTTAAGACTGTACTTATGAAACATCTAGCTGAAGTGTTCAATGAAATTAAAAGAAAGGGGAGTGCACCTAAAGAAATGTTAGAGGCAGTTATAATTAATATTCCAAAACAAAATAAAGATTTAAGATGGTGTAAGAATTATAGACCGATATCTTTAAGGAACACTGATATAAAATTATATGCAAAAATTTTAGCTAAAAGATTGAGATTGTGCCTTGGTAAATTAATAAATATGGATAAATCAGGTTTTTTTACAAGATAGGCAGGGAGCCGATAATACAAGGAGATTAATTGACGTAGTTTCTTTTTGTAAAGATAATTATAAACCTTCTATAGTTATCATATTAGATGCAGAAAAGGCCTTTGACAGGCTAAACTGGGATTTTATGAATCAAGTAGTACTAAAATTCGGTTTTGAAGATTTTGGAGTGAAATCTATAGGGGCTTTATATTCAAACCCCACTGTGTTGTAGGAAATGGCCTACAAACAAACACTTTCTCTATTACCAATGGGACCCGTCAGGGTTGTCCACTATCGCCTTTAATTTTTGTTTTAATGATGGAACCTTTGGCAGAAGCCATTAGAATGAATAAGAAAATTCATGGAATTAGAATTGGTGATTCTGAGCATAAAATTATGCTTTATGCTGATGATGTGATATTAACTATAGCCAAACCTAGAAAGTCTTTACTTCAGATTCAGGATTTAATAAACAAATTTAGTTTAATTTCTTACTATAAATTAAATTGGTCAAAGACAGAGGTATTAATGATAAATATAGACAAAGATGAAATAACTTCTCTGAAAAACATTTGGGAAATTGATTGGGAGTTAAATAAAATCAATTATTTGGGAATATAATTCTATGAAAAATTGGAAAATCTAACTAAAATTAATTTCTCGAAATGATATGACAAAATTAAAAACCCGACTAATAAATTGGAAATCAAATAGATTATCCTGGTTCGGTAGAATAGCAGCCGTAAAAATATCCATATTACCGCAAATAAATTGTTTATTTAGATGTCTGCCTTTATCCGTTCCTGAAACTATAATTAAAAAATACCAAACCTTGATCGATTCATTTATATATAATGGGAAAAAAATCTAGAATTAATTCAAGGATCGTTAGGAAGAGCTTTATAAAAGGAGGCATTGCGTCCCCTTGTGTTGAAGAATATTATATGGCTGCAATGCCATCTCATTTTATACCCTGGTCCACTAAAATAAAACAAAATAAGTGGATAACTATAGAACAATGTTTAGCTAAGGGCTTATCATTACGTGATTGGCTTTGGTATGATAAATTTCCCAATAATAATATTACGTCAATAATAATTAAATCAGGGTTTACATTTTGGTTTAAATGGAAAAAAAAAACGAAACCTTTCAATAATTCCGTGTTCGGAAATGTCATTTTTAGGTGTAAGTAATGTTCTTAACTTGGCCTGTCTTCGTAATTGGAGTAATTGGAATATACAGACATTGGGAGATCTGTTCGATAAAGGTGAAATTAAGTCTTTTTCCAAATTATGTGCCGATTTTAGTTTTTTATCGTTTAAATGGTTGGAATATCAGATCCTTAACCAATTTTGAAAAGTTAGTACTTTATAATGACAGGAAACATATAATTTCAAAATGCTATGAAATATTAAGAAAACAGGATAAGATGGAAAAATCTCCAGGTATGCTTAAGTGGGAAAAAGAATGTAATAACTTAATTGACCTGAAAAATTATTAAATATCAAGCATATAGAGAAGTCAATTTTAAAGTGATCCAGAGGTGGTACTTTGTCCCAGTAAAGATAGCAATTATTAACAATAATGCCAATAAGGGGCTTTGTTGGAGGCTTTGTAATCAGCAGGGGACGCACAAACATATTTGAAACATTAAGAAACTTTGGAGTTTGATTTTTGAATATATATTTCTAAAATGTGGGGTAAAATCATTAAGCCGACATGTGAAATGGCTATTCTTCACATCATGGACAATAGGCTTAAGATGGAAGAACAAGCTTTAATTATACAGGTAGTCTCAGTAGTCAAATGGCTTATTGCCAAACGCTGGAAATCAGAACTTATTCCATCACTGAATGAAGTATTAACAATTCTGAAAAAGAACAGAGAATTAGAAAGGAATTTATACATCATGGGCATTGTTTTATCCAGGTTTAACAGTTGGCTGATTTGGGATAAATATTTTTTTTTTTTAGTTTTTGTATGACTAATATATCTTGTATTTGTATATTTGTGTTTTGTATAATTTTGTAATGTCTATTTGTTATTTGTAGAAACGGAAGTAAAAAAAAAAATGGCATACAAAAATATGACACTTTGGTAGTCCTTTAAGTATTGACAACTACTCACAGTCTCTAAAACACTACATATCCTATATCACACAAAATATCCTAAAGTGGAAAAAGAGAAAAAAGCAGCAACGAAGCAACAACAACCACCACCACCAACAATGTTTTTGTAATGGAAAGCCATTAATCAAATAAAATAATTTCCGACATTTACATTTTAAATGTGACCTTACAATCATCAAAATTCAAAAGAAAAAAAGACAGAGGATTATTCCAAAAATAATTGAAATTAAAAAAACAACAACAACAACAACAACAACAACAACACGCTGTATGCATAAGTGTACACACATATCCCTACCCAACTAGTATTTGGGGAAACTACTTTTGCTTTTATTATAGCAGTAAGTCTCTATCAACGTGGATTGATCAATAAATTACCAGTGGATGTCCTATACACAGCTTTCTGTAGGTCTTTCCGCGTTTTTTCTTTAGGATTGAGGGCTGAACGCTGACTGGGCCATTTTAAGACGTTGCTCTTCCTTTTCGAAAGCCATTCCTTGGTTATGTTGGATGTGTGTTTTGGGTTATGTTAAAAAGTAGAAATTCGTCTTTGTATAGTTTTCTGACAAAGGTCAGTAGGTTTTGTGCAAAAAATAAATACCGATAATTGGAGCTAAACATTTTCCCATCTATCTTGTCCCAGGTGAAGAGAAGCAGCCCGATGCTTCATAGTTCGTTATGGATTTCTTTGGATTATGAGCTACATTGTCTTTGTGCCAAACATATCGTTCTTTTAAAAAAGTCAATTTCCCATATTGTTTGGGGTCGCTGAATGTAATTTTTGGCAAAATCTAGATCTGGAATGTTCTTTTCTTCCCTTGAGAAATACCATGCTCAGATATGTTCAGAATATGTGGGAGTGTTTGGATTGTGGCTTTACACCACAAAATCCTGCAATTTTAGTATTTACAAATTCGATTTTTCCTCACTTCTAAACTTTGCCTGTCTCCTAAAATTTACCTTGTGTATGTGTGCACATAAATACAAATATTGTATTACCTTACTTTCTAGCTAAGCCATTATTATTTTCATTTATTCATTTGAGACATTCCAAAGGTTTCAGGCAAAGACACACTACTACTGCTGTTAATACACAAGTTATAAACATACAAATAGGTTGAGGCATCTTTCCTGAAAATAAGATTCTAAATTTGGCAATATTAGACTAAACAAGGAGTTAAATAGTTGATTTTGAACAATGCCAAAAACTCTATATTCATTGAAAGCTTCGTTGCAACTGCTCCTAAATAAATATAGCTGGGTGCCTAGTTGATTACCACACTGCTTTCCTTTATCACATAATAGTTGTCAAACTGGGATTCGCCGTCAAGCTTGCGAGCCTCGCAAAGCAAGGCAAGATGTTAACTCATAGAAGCCTTCCGAGCTCAGAGCACTGCGAGCCTCGCGAAGCGAGCAGTTAAGGCATTGAGCTCGGAGCACTTAGGAGATGAGCCCTAAAGGCGCTCATAGTCCTGCTCGCCTCGCAAAGCGAGGCGAGCATATGAGGCATTGAAACAAACGGTACTTAGCCTGCAAGCAGTTAAGAAACACAGGACTTACTTAGGCTGCCAGCAGTTGAGGAACTAGGGACTTAGAGAAAACAAATTCTGACCTCGCAAAAATGCAACCAACGGCCGAACCGCAGAAATCGAAAAACCCGAAAGAAAAATAAAACACACAGCATGGGAGGGGACACCAAGAAGTGAGGTTGCATGCAAATGTAAGCGTTTCGGCACTTGAAAAATCGGGCAAGCGAGAAAAAATACGGCGGCAGAAAAAAATTAAAAACAAGGCTAAAGGAGACCAAGGCGCGGAAATCACCGCGAGGCACGTTAGAGTTAGCCAGGAACGTAGGAGATACGAAATATAGAATTACAATGGAAGAAAATGCTCGCTAGCCAACACATAGAAAAAAGAAAATCAATTCTGAACCAAATTTGCTTATTTGACACATGGAGGGGGATCTGACAGGGAGGGACTTTACCTTCTACTCAGCCAGACATAAGTCCCAATCACGCATCAACTACATATTGTTACAGGGTCATTCCACATCAATTCAACGAGGTCTCATCATTCTCCTTCTTGGATATTTAGGAAACTTGGTTTATACCCTTCCCTTATGGTTGAAAGAATCCCCTTAAATTTTTCCCCTCTATCTCAAAAAATAATAATGTATAAATGTACTTGTAGCGTAGTTTTTTTTGTGTAAAAACTAGGTTTAGAAAACCTGAATTTCCAGCGTGTGGGCACGATGGAACCAAAAAGTTTTGATGTTTCTTGATAACAAACGAAATTTATGTTTTGTTTTTTTGTTTTTTATTCCATGTACAATGTAGAAAAAAAATGGCTACTGGGTAGTTATTTTGTCTAACTTTGCTACAATCCGAAGCTATAGTAAAAAAAATTAAAGTTGCTCATCTTAAAATGTAACATAATATTGGTTATTATAGTTTTCAAAAGTGCAGACTTGTTTTTAGTTTTGGGGTATTTAAAATTATGAAAAATTGAAAATATGGTCAGAAACTTTAAATGCTGACAAGTGAGGTAATAAGACCTAGCAAAAAAAAAAATATATATTAAAATAATTTTAAAATTATGCATTATATTCAATTAAGCAACATTACCTGATCCCCAATTTGTTTTTCAGAATATTATTGCATACAAGGAAAGTCTATCTTACAAAAGAAAACAAAAAGAATGATGTTTGCATGCCATCTTGAAATAATGGATGCATGGAGACTTTTTTTTTTTACATTTAAGTTAAATATATTGAGGCGTAAATCACAATGAGGCAGTTTTATGACAGCAGATACATTAATAACAATAAGGACAACAATTAAACTAAAGTAAAAAATTACCATAACATACTATGCTATTATAACAGTTGATTACCTTATAAGTTTAATGGTCCTCAGTTTCTTTGCTGTAGCGTCAGTATCACCTGTAAGTTTTCCATTTTTTCGTTCATCAATGCCATACACTCGTTGGGAAAGAAGTATCTTCTGCCAGTTGTCTGTGGGGGTTCTACAATACCAAGTAAATTAGGAAATGGTATTGCACAAGAATCGTCACGGCTAGGCCAGCAGAATGAAGGTGAAGGTCCATTTGGGTGAAGAAATTTTACAAAAGCATCTCCCTCGTCTTGATTAATCTCCAGTATCATTCAAAAGTACCACACATGATCATACTTGCAAGCAACAAAACATCCAGGATACAGATTCACATCAGCATTCACAGAAAGTTTGGGGAGGCTCCTCAGGTTAAAAGTGAGGGGTTCTTTATCAAGTGGTTTAATGTTGTGGAAATTGTGAGTTCCAGGAAGTGTCTGCACGTCTCTGAAACAGGTTTCGAGGGAAGAGCGGATTATGTCGAAGTCTTCCCTTGCAATATAATGGAAATTGACCTTTTCAAATTTGTGTCACAGAAATCATAAAATGTTTTTGGAATAGTAATCTGCTTGTCAACAGGTCTCTAAAGACTCCCTTTACTAGCTAGACGTTTTCTAGTTCCACCAATACAGTTGCATTTTGACTCATCTGCTTTGCATCACCCAACTTCAACTATCCAAGATGCATCCACACACTGAATAATACCATACACAACTAGCAGCATATAGACTTCTCTAAACTGCAATCTGAGAAAACAATAATATAATAAATATAAGCCCAATTTGATGTACTCATATTTGTATATAATACTCCATTTTAAATTTTTAGGAATATTTTTCTTCCTAGGTCTTATTTCCTTACATGTCAGCATTTAATGTTCTACTGACTAAATTTTTTTTTTTTTTTTTTTTATAACCAATTTTTAAATATCCCAAAATTAAAACAAGTATGCACTTTCGAAAAAAAAATATAATAACCAATGTTATGTTACAATTTAAGATGAACAACTTTGTTTCATTAATTTTTTCTATTACAGCTACGGATTGTAGGAAAGTTGTACAAAATGGCTACCCAGTAGCTATTTTTTTCCTACAATGTCCACAAAACGTAAAATGTGTTGATCATTTTATTGAGCTGTGTGTAAAATTTAAAAGAGATCTGATCACAGGTTATGGAGAAAAAAAAATGTACGCAAGGGGATCTTGTGCTGAGGATCTCAAGAGGAACAAACTAGGCAGATTTAATGAAACTTTGAAGTGCTATAAAATTAAAACCGTTTGAGATGGAGGGGAAAAATTCAAGGGGGGTTCTTTCAACCATAATGGAAGAGTGTACACCAAGTTTCATCAAAATCCGAGACGGAGGGTGACGAAACCCTTGTTTTTTTTGCGTTGATTTGATGTGGAATCACTGTTCAACAACAAATGGCCTCTAACCTGACAGACTGAATAATTCATCCTTTCGTGGTCTGGCCACAACCTTGTAAGTGTGTCACTGTGCGATTTGCTTCCAAAAGACTGCTCTCCCTTTTGGACTTTAAACCCAGAGCTCCTCAATGATCCTTTAACAAAAGATAATTTTAATAAGGGTTTGGTAGACTATTTTGAGCTGAATAGCGGTGGCAAAGTGAAGTCTGGGCAGCCCATAAGGGCAGTCTTGAGAGGGGTCTGTATACAACTTTGCTCAATCGCTAAAAAATTATCAGTCTCCGATAAACAATTTGAGCAAAAAGATAAATTTCAGACCTTTATAGACTGTTTGCCGTTTAGAATTATATATATCTTATCAAGGTTTAAAGTCCCAATTATTCAAGATAAATCTGGGCACAAGACAGGGATACCCTTTATGTCCTTTACTTTTTGCTTTATGTTTTGAACCGCTAGTGATAGCGCTAAGGTAAGCCCCAGATGTTAGTGGAATCAAGTTAGACGATAAAGAATGTAAGTTAAGCTTATTTGCACGGACGATATTCTTCTCACAGTTTCTAACCCATTAATTAGCTTACCTAGCCTATTTACAACGCTGAGCAATTGTGGCCATATTTTAGGGTTTAAAATTAACGCAAATATAAGTCCAGCTCTTAATATCTCACTGCCCAAGCAACTTGAAAATGTGCTAGCCTTACATTATCTCTTTAAATGGTTCTCACATCATATAAAGTATCTAGATATTCATATCCCCAAATGTCCGAAACGGATATAGGATGCCAACTATCCCACTATTTATAAAGAAATATATTCAGACCTTCACACCTAGTCCTCAAATATTTTGTGGTGTGGTAAAAAATACACGCCATCAAAATGAACACCCTTCCTAAATGACTGTAACTGTTTAGGACTTTACCATCATCGATAAATCTAAAAGACATTACAACATTACAAAAAGCAACATTTTAATTAATTTGGGGTAATAAGAAACCTAGAATAAATAGGGTGACCATGACAGCATCAAAACAGAACGGCCTGACCTCGTAAGATATTTTAAAGCTGTGTGATTAGCTCAATTGACAAAATAGTACACTAAGATAGCCCTGCCACCCCCAGTCTGGGTGGAGATAAAACGTCAAGTTCTATGGGAACAAAACATTCTTCTGAATCAAATACTATGGTTAAGAATCCATCAGGGCATTCATTTAAAATCTCTTCCGATGTGTCTGAATCACTCTATCATACTATGGAAGCAAATCAACAAGAGGACTCCTCTGCTACAAATTGTCTCATGGCCAACGTCATTGGGTATTCTTATAAACCTGTATGGGGAGCCACAATTAGCCTGGTGAATTGGAAGTCAGAAAACAATTGTTGCAGTCTTACCGCTAGATTGCAAAAATCTGTATAAATCACAACCACATAAAGAATGGCTTAACTTGATGATTAGCCACAATGGAGACAAACCGTAACAAAAACAAAAAAAATCTAGCAAAACTCTTTTTGAGCAGTGTTGCTTACACAACTCAAAGCGTAAAAAATAATTACTTAATTGAACAGGCCACGCCAAACTATCTGTCCTATAGAGCCTTCTGGAAGACTGAGTTTAATGTTAGCCTAGATGATGAACAATGGGGTATAATTACCAAAAACGCAGCAAGTTCCTCTTTAAACATTATATTGAAGAAAAATGCTTACAAAACCATCTTGAGATGGTACCTAACCTCAGCTAGACTTCAATCTTCAAATAGTTTATTGCATAGCAAACATATGTTGCAGAATTGTCTCAAAGTTCAGCATCTAGTTGGCGACCTATAACACCCTAGAGAAAATATGGGAAATAAAAATTCCTCAAAAACCAGACGAGGCATTATTAGGCTTAACACTTCAAGGATTAGCTAAAAATGCCCAGGATCTGTTGAACCAGATATTTCTGGCTGCGAGAGGCATCAATGCAAAACATTGGAAAAAAACAGTTCCAGCCTTTGAGGAAGTTTTACGGAAGATTGAGTTTATTCGCTCTAGGATTGTCCTTTCAGCTGAAATAGACGCATTATATAATATATATATATATATATATATATATATATATATATATATATATATATATATATACACACACACACACACACACACATATATATTTTATTTATTTATTTATTTTATTTCTTATTACTAGAATATTGCTCAGTATTACATTTGAAATATGAGAAGTTGAGAACACTTCTCTAACAAAAGCAACCAAGATAGAGTTGCAGTAATTGTGTTTTTTATCATTTGTATTATGAAGACATGTTTAAATGACTTGTAACTTATTTTCTCATAATAATAATTCATTTAAGCAACAAAAAAAAAGGCTTTCATCCTCAGCCTATAATAAAATAAAAACGTATTGAAACAAATAGGGCTTTCAAAAAAGTCACCAAAAGCTATTAAAAAGCTCTATCTATCTAAATAGGCTCTACTGACACAATTAACACTCCCTCAAGTTATAAGGGGATTCCTCTGGGTAGATCTGGGATAACCCAGGAATTTTAACATTAGGATTTTGGAGCTTAATTTTCCTCCTACTCCACAACGGGCCTATACTGTCCCTATCTTCAGATTCACCAGGTTCTCCCCTATATACCACTTGGGGAAGACAGTAGCGACATGGAACCTACTTCTAGACTTTGAAATAGCCTATATAATAATATTTATGTGGTCTATATCAATTAAACTTCTGAAGAGATCAGAGTGCCAACCTAAGAAGTCAAGGATGTGTGACTTCTAAATACTAAAACATATTTCATTTTCCTGATTTCAACAGGACGTGGAGGCTCTTAATGAGTTTTGGTGTTTTTAATACAACTAACCCTTAATCAAAACATCTAAGCTCTGATTCATAGGCACCATCTCCTGGTCATCCTCAGGAATCATCTACAAATCACAGATGGACACTATATTCATACGCTTCATTTGGAACCAGATCCTAGTACTACTCTACATTACCCTACCAGCTGTGGTGGACTACAGAGCTTAATCTCTTCTGCACGGATAGACAACTGACTTTCTAGTACTTGCTACTGGATTACTGCTAATTTCTACTATATGCCTCCACTTGAGAAAAATCATGAATAATACCTGAAGCTCATATAATAAAATGGGCTTTGGTCATCTGCCCTATACCTCTTAACTGAGAAGATATGTGTTTTTCCAGATAACGCTAGGTGCGATATTAATGGCTATAAATCCAGGACCTCTCAAACCCAACCTCTACTATTCCTTATACAAAGGTCTTATCCCAAGAATCACGAGATGGATAAAGTCAAAAATAATCCTCAGTCTAAAAGCATACCAGATCATTTTAAACCACATTCTCAAAGCCAAAACCCATCACCGGCACCCACCCAGGGTTCCTCAGAGGGATCAGACACAGAGAAGGGCCACAGCGACCCAAAACAGAATGTGGAAATATCGGACTCTTCCCTTGCCAGATTTGAAACCTTATTACAATCTCATCTCTCAAACGCAGTACGAGAAAACAAAATATCCATGAATTCGGACAGCGTACACAAAAACTTGTGCATCACAGACAAAATCATTGACACCCAATCTAAAGACAGATTGAGAAGGCACAATGTGAGATTCCGGGGAATACCCAGGTCCGTCACCAACCTTTTGCCATACTTATATACAGACAAACTATCCTTAAACTTAACCGAACTGCGCATGGGAAATTGAAAGGGCTCACAGGGGTCTAAGGTGGTGGCTCCAACTCAGATCAATTTAAGGATGTGATAATCTGCTTTCTGTGTCAAAAATCAAAGGATATGCTCCTCTCAGTGACCAGGAAACCTCTTTCCATCACAGGCCCAGGCGATTCACAGCTACAAATTTTCGCTGATCTGGCCTCATCCACTTTAGTAAAGCAGAGATTGTTAAAACCTGCAATCACAAGCATAATCAAAAACCATATTAAATACAGATGGGGTTTTCAATTCAGCCTTATGTTTCAAGTGGGTTCTTCTACGCATATTGCACGTAACCTTGATGACTGCCGTACTCGCCTAATCAATCTCATCACAGAGAGTGACCAACCAGATCAGACTAAACCACCTTATTCCTGGAGAATAAACTATATGCTTATTTTCAATCCAGTACATAGAGATAAAAGTTGCTAAAGACATAGAACTATTCATTTTATTACAAATATTAAGCAGGATTCTGATATAGGCTGGGTGTGGGCAGTCCTAAGGCATATATAAAGGGCATGCATAAACTTAGCCCATGTAAGAAACATTGAGAAAAGACTTGAAAGGGAAACATAATCAAACCAAACCCACCGCTAACCTTCGGCAAAATATTAATAAATTCCATTTGGAATTAGATTTACTATTTTGTCAGCCCACACAGAAAAAGCTAAACAAAAGGTGGACACATCACAAACTTATTCCTAGCTAGAAAATTGAAAGACAAATTGTCCCAATCTAAAATCTTTAGGCTTAAAACTCCATCAGGGGATATTACTACTAGCCCCAGTGAAATACAGAAAACATTTTCAAATTCCTTTTAAAAATTATATTCATCCTCATTCAGATATTCAACTGGCTTCCTTTCTTCAATCCTGTGACCTCCCTTCCCTATTAAATCTTGAAAATGAGGCACACCATTCCAAAGTTTTCCAATCCGGATATATATATATATATATATATTATATATATATATATATATATATATATATATACACACATACACACGCTCGCCAGTACTCCACGAGCTTAACCAAGCAGATCTTATTTATTTTAATTTTTTCCTAAGGAGGGCCTTGACCCCCTTAAGGACAAAAATTAGACCCATCCCCCTCTTGAATGGAGACAAAGATACTAGCAAAACTTATTAGGAGAGTCCTGAATGCCATTCACTGGGCACGCCAAAAACACATTCCCACTTGTTTACTAACTTTAGCTGTTAAGACCCTTGTGTGGCCTTATCTTAAGGCGGTAGTTTAAAAATTCGGATTATCTGGCCAATTTATTAATCTGATAGACATGTACTATTGATCCTCCAAAGCATCCTTGAAATTGCCGGGGGAGAGAAAGCCAGTTTCCATCTAAAGAGCTTGTCAGGAGTATAGTAGGACCTATGTAAAACTTTTATGGCAGTTTCCAGGACACTACTCGTGGGTAGAGTGGAGATAAGACTTAAACTCTTTGGTAACAGGTATTCGAAACACACTTTTTAGTTAACCCAGTTGTTTCCCCCCCCCCCACCCTCTTATTTGTTTGTGATTTTAATGTTTCCATTAGAACCTTGTGCCTTATCTATAAGAATAGAAAAACTGCTATTAGGGATGCGTACAAAATGCTCATGCCTAGGCAAAACTTCTTACATTTAAATATGGTTCTTGTTTTTTTTTTTATAATACTAATTCATGGGAGATTACAAGGGGGTTTAGTTTTCTATTTGAATGTTTCATAAACCAATTCTATAATGCCTTTGTAAATTGTTATACTTTATGTATTTTGGCATTCTTGCTAGTTCATAAAACTGATTGAAGAAAAAAAAAAAAGAAAATAAATTGCCAGGGGAGTCTAGGGCTCATCTTAATATACAGGGTACCAGACAAGGTTGTCCACTGGCACAATGCATTAGAACTATCTTAGATATCAATGTAATAAAACGTAGGTAATCACCATTTTAAATGCTGTCTCTTTGCAGACAATCTTTTATGCACTTTATCTGAGTCTAAGTGATCAATTCCCACTCATCTACATACGATAGAAAATTTCAGAAAGTTTTCAGCATTAAATATTAATATAGATAAGACGGAAGGGTTGATTGAGTATCTCCATAGCTCATCAAGACCAGGATTTATTTATTTTTTATCCTTATTTTAGTTTTTGTATCAATTGTTATACACTGCATATAAAATACATGTTAACAAGGAAGCAATTGCAAAATCAGAGATAAACAAATATCCAAAAACACATTTACAAAAAGAAAAAAAATAAGCAAACAAACATAAATAATACATTTAAAAGTTCAGGTGCCAAGGTAAGGTACCCCTCAATCACTTAAGGAAGGAAGATTATTTATGTAATCAAAGCCTCACGGCTCATAGGTACATATTGAAGTGGAGTATACAAAGGTTCACCAATATAAACCTCACATGCAGTGGACATCTATAATTGGTACCATATATCAGAGCCATAGGCTATTCACAACTATGCCTAACAAAAATTGGCAGACAGAATTCCCATTTCAGAGTAAATAGAACAGAGAATCGAGATCCTACTGTGGGCCAGACAGCCGTTCGCCACTCCCGCGACTTCAGAGGCAGATTAAAGTCTCTTTTTATTCTATTGGATCCCCAGATATACAGTAAAGACACTTTTATTCTGTTCCAAGAGCATACTGTTTATTTTCAACAAAACATTTACAGGCAAACAACTTTGGTTCAGCCCATAAGCATGGTTAAATTACCCATCTGCAGTACCTCATTGCCCCAGGTGAATTGAACAGAAGAGTTTGTGAATAGTGAAATAATCTGCTATAGTGCAAATACACATTTATGTGTACGACCTTTTTCAAATGTTATCTCCTGCTGGCTTATTTTGGTTAACATTAGTAGCATTATTTAAGTGTGATTATTTGCTGTGTGCGCTAATTTTGTCCAGGTGAGAGGGGAGTGATTTGCCTGTGTTAAACTTGAATAAAGGTTTGTGACGTCTCTGGGTCTGTTAGCACCCAGGAGTTACTTCTTGCAAGTAAAGTGTGTTTATTTTTGTGTTTGCAGTGATTTGGTACAGGTGAGTAGTCAGAATATAACTTAAGCAGGGGAAGGGGTGAACTTGTTAACACTTCTAGTATAAGTGCAGTTCTAATATAAGTGTAGGAGTTTAAGTAAAGGGATGGAGTTTAAAGAAAAACAGGCAAACTTATAGTGCAGAAAAGGAAAGAAAAAAGTTGTGATTTTTTATTGTTTTTATTAAGCTTTACACAAATATTTTTTATTATTGTTTATTTTTCCCACTGAATTTTTGTAGACAATAATTATGAGTCAGTCCAGTGGCCACCTCACTCAGTGTACATCTTGTCAAATGTATGCACTACTGGGACAGATGATCCAGGGTCCATACCTCTGACGTGTGAGCATGTTGCATCTCTGGAAGCTCAAATTGGAGAGCTGGAGAGGAGAGTTGCACTTACTGATATTGCTCCACTGGAAAGGGAGTTAATGCTCACTGAGCAGTTTAGCTGGGCCTAGCATGGAGGGTGGAGATGCATTATTGGGGAAGGGCTGGAAATGAACCGGCGGTCTTGGTACATATTGGAACCAATGATAAAGTTGGGGAAGATGGAGCATCCTAAATAATGATTTTAGAGAACTAGGTAATAAGCCGAAGGCAAGGACCTCCAAGATAGTATTTTCTGAGATATGTGCTAGTCCAGGAAGACAGAAGGATCTTAGGGAGGTTAATGAGTGGCTAAAATGTGGTACACTAAGGCAGACTTCTCACTTGGGTACAATCTCTACAGCAGGGATGGATTGCACCTTAATGGTGAGAGAGCTTTTGTGCTAGAGGATAGGATGTTAGAAAGGCTGGATGAGTTTTTAAACTAGTAATTGGGTAGAAAGTGTAGACAGGGTAAGGGATTAATTAACTACTCATGGGGGAGGAGATGGGGGGAGGGTTAGTATAGTCAATAGGGAGGTATTACAAAGTAACTCAAGTACAGAGGAAGTCACTTCAAAACTACAAACTCATAAAGTGTATGCTGGCTAATGCCAGAAGCTGGCCAGGAAAAATGGGAGAGTTACAATTATTAGCAGTTAATGAGAAATGGGATTTAATAGGCGTTACCGAAACATGGTGGGATAAATCTCATGACTGGACTTAATCTGGATGGTTATAAGCTATTTAGGAAAGACATGGGAAATGGTAAAAAAGGAGGGGGATTTGTCTGTATGTTAAACCTATAGTCAGAGAAGACATTTATGATGGAAATTTCGGTAATGTTGAATGTTTGTGGGTAGAGTTAAATAGCGGAGCAGCAAATTCCAAAAGAATATTAGTTGGAGTATGCTATAAACCCCCAAATATAGCTGAAAGTGAGGAAATACAATTATTGTTACAGGTCGGAAATGCAGCAAACCATGGGCAAGTTCTAATAATGGGAGATATTAATTACCCTGAAATAAACTGGATGAGTTAAACCAGCAGTACGGGTAAAGGGAGCAGGTTCTTGAGCACACTCAGGGATCATTATCTGGCACAGGTTATACAAGAACCTACTAGAAATTAGGCTATCTTGGATTTAGTTATCACAAATAATATTGACATAGTATCAAATGTTGAAATAGGGCAACCTTTCGGAAAAAGTGATCACAACACATCTCATTTGAGATTGAATTAAAAAAAAATAACTGTAAGGGGCTAACGAAAGCTCTTAATTTTAAAAAGGTCAGATTTTAATGGTCTAAGTGTGGCAATACAACGTATAGACTGGGACAAAGAACTGGTGGGTAAAAATGCAGAGCATAAATGGACAACATTTAAATCCTTACTAAATAAACATACTTATCACCATATAACAGTGTGGGTAAAAAAAAGTAAAAGGAGTAAATCACAACCCATGAGGTTGAACAATGATTTAAAGATCAAGATACAAAGTAAAAAAAAAAAAGCATTTATTTTATACAAAACAAGAGGGGACAGAGACTGATTTACCTAAATACAAGGAAATCAACAAGGCTTGCAAAAGAGCTATTAGACTGGCTAAAATAGAAAATGATAAACTAACCCTAAAATATTTTTAAAATATATAAATGGGAAGAAGGTCAGGAAGGAAGCTATAGGAACATTACAATGCGACACAGGCCGCCTGATAATTAGTGACCAGGAAAAGGCAGATGAGCTAAATAGGCTCTTTTCTTTGGTATACAAAATGGAGGTACCAGTGGTTGGGACAAGATTCAACTCAACTCTGGGTCTCTACCAGATGACTGGCGAAAAGCAGATGTGATACCTATATTTAAGAAGGGAGCAAGAGCAAATCCGGGGAAATTATAGACCAGTAAGCCTCACTTCTGTAGTGGGAACGCTTTTAGAAGGGTTAATAATAAAAATAATAATAATAGGGTTAATATACAAGTATGTGTCTATTTGAACAAGATCATAAATAGGAGTCAACATGGCTTTATGAGGGATAGGTCATGTCAAACAAATCAAATTAGTTTCTATGAGGGGGTTAGTAGGAACCTGGATCAAGGCAACTCAGTGGATTTTTGGATTTTGCAAAGGCTTTTGATACAGTGCCACATGGGAGACTATTGTGCAAACTAAGAGATACATGAATTGCAGTTATCTGCTCATGGATTGAGAGCTGGCTAAAAGACAGGAAGCAAAGGGTTGTTGTAAATGGAACATACTCCGATTGGACCAATGTGGTAAGTGCGGTTCCTCAGGGTTCAGTATTAGGACCTCTCCTTTTTAACAAATTATCAATGAATTAGAAGTAGGATTGGAAAGTATTGTCTCCATTTTTGCAGATGACATGAAGTTGTGCAAAGTAATTCAATCAGATAATTATGTACTTTACCTCCAAAGGGATTTGCATAAATTAAAGAAATGGGCGGCTAAATGGCAGATGAGATTTAATACAAATAAATGTAAAGTTATGCATCTGGGAAGGAAAAATAGCCATGCAATGGATAATCTTAATGGAGCAAATCTAGGGGTATCAGATATTGAAAGGGGTTTGGGAGTACTTGTGGACAACCACCTAGGTAACAGTGCTCAATGCCAAGCAGAAGCTGCAAAGGCAAATAAAATATTAACATGTATTAAGAAGGTTATAGACGCAAAGGAAGCAAATATAATTCTGCCACTATACAAATCACTAGTAAGCCCTCTTTTGGAATATGGAGCACAATTTTGCCACCACTTCATAAAAAGGACATTTTAGAGCTGGAAAAGGTACAGAGGAGGGCAACAAAACTAATAAAGGGAAAGGAGGGGCTAGGTTATGAAGAAAGACTAACCACATTAAACTTTTTGTACCTAGAGAAAAAGGGGTCTAAGAGGAGATATGATTACCTTATATATACATCTAGGGTCAGTATAAAGATTTGTCAAGTTAACTTTTTGTACCAAGAGGTTTCAAGTGACAAGAGAACATCCTTTGAGGTTAGAAGTAAAAAGATTTCACCTTAAAGAAAAAAAATGGTTCTTCACAGTAAGGGTGGTTAATCTGTGGAATTATCTACCAAAGGAGGTGGTGACAGCGTGTTCGATAACTTTAAAAAGGAACTGGATATATTTTTTAATAATAAGGGGTATTCAGGGGTTTCCTGGTTAATTAGAGAGAGCAATGATCCAGGGAGGAGTCAGGAAGGAATTATGGTAATCCCTCCCCCCTTTTTGAGACAATTGGCTAAGTTTCACTTGGGGTGGTTCTGTTTGCCTTCTTCTGGATCTATTAACAACTAATCTGCATATTGCAAATCAGAGGAGATCTTAAAAGTTTGAACTTGATGGACTGAAAGTCTTTTTTCAACCTCAATTACTATGTAATTATTTATGCGTTATACAGGAATAATGACATTAGAAAGGTGTTCCAAATTTCATGTCATTTTTTTTTCTTGTTTAGTGGTGCCTGACTCTCCGTTAACCCTAGGCACATTTGTCAGCCACTGCTTCTCTGGGTTCCATTAAGCTCATGTTCATTGTTTCAATCTATCAATTTCCACTTCTGCAGCCCCCATCTTCATGTGACTTCAATCTTTCCCAGCATCTGAGTCTTCTCTAGGGAATCTGATGGTCTTAATTCTCATTACCAGAACCATAACCATATGGTAAATACTATAGCACCCCACTATCTGTCTCAATATCTATATACACACTTTTGAAAATGGCTATGGATTGAAGAGCGAGGCCTTTGTGGACACATTTGAATGTCCCAGCTCAGCTTACCAGAATGCAGTGTAATAATTGTTTCTCTCTGAATTCTGAGCTGGAAGCAGGTTTTTTAAACTTGCTTCAGACATTCAAATGTGAACACAGATGTACTATTTACTAATTATATATAAACACACAGTTATAGGGAGAGGTTGCGCATGCAGAAAAGGCCTTCTCAACTCCAGCCTTGAGTTAGTAATTTTAAAGATCTTGGACACAAGAAATTTTGTAATTGTGGCCCATTAACTCTTGAGGACAAAGATCAACAACTCTGTTAAGCATATTCCTGGGCTACTTAACAGACTGGAATGTTACATATTTCTGCATGGCGTGATGGGGCACACGAGTAGCATTTGCCTAGAGGCAATTCTAATGTTTCCTGTTTTGTCCCTTCTAGCAACAGCATACAGCAGCCACTAGGTTATGAAAGTGAAGGCTAGACTTAGGGTTAGAGTTCAGTGTAGTGATAGGTGATAAGCTTTACATAATAAAATAGTGGAGCGCAGCCACTACCCTAACTCCTATGCCAAACTCAAACAACAAATTTAAAAAGTATTGTTGCACTACCTAGTGGCCACTGCACGTCATTGCTGGCAGGGAGGAAACAAGAAAGGTCCGGCGACGCAAATCTAAATCTGGCCCTGTATATAGCTCGCTGGCAGACAAGTATGGCTATATTACTTCCCATTGGTTGGCAAGCCTCACAAAGCAGCAGAAAATGTTATTCAGTTTAGGGTGCAGTAAGTTTCATTTGGCACATTTACAATTACCCAGATGAAAAAAATAAATATATATATATATCCCATTAAGTATTTCAAAAGAAAAAAATGTTTAATATTATATTATTTAATGATGCTTGGGGAAGCCTTCAATTCCTAGTAATAGAGTTTAAACTTAGAAAATATACTGAATAAATATAAGAACTGATTTAAAACTATTATTGTGTACTATATTTATTCATAAATACATCAGTGAACACTGTAAGTGACCTAAGTTTCCTTGTTTTTAACTTTTTCTAATCTAACATGTACAGCTTACATCAGAAACACACATTACATCAAGTCATTCTATACACAGATTTTTTTTTTGATTTTTTTTTAATAAAATTTTATTTTCACACCCCTAGAGCTGCCTACATAGGCACAGGGAACCTACCAATAGAAAAGCTGCATTAGGGTACGGTTTTTAACCCTGTACTAATCAAACCAACAGCAGCATAGTGTAACGGGTAAGAGGTGAGGTTTAGGGGGGTTAGGGTTAGCGGGTAGGAGGTGAGGTTTAGGGGGGTTAGCGGGTAGGAGGTGAGGTTTAGGCGGGTTATGGTTAGCTGGCAGGTGAGGTTTAGGGGTTAGGGTTAGAGGGTAGGTGCTGAGGATTAGGGGGGTTAGGGTTAGAGGGTAGGTGCTGAGGATTAGGGGGTTAGGGTTAGAGGGTAGGAGGTGAGGTTTAGGGGGTTAGGGTTAGAGGGTAGGAGGTGAGGTTTAGGGGGGTTAGGGTTAGAGGGTAGGAGGTGAGGGTTAGGGGGTTAGGGTTAGAGGGTAGGTTTAGGTGGGCTAGGGTTTCACGGTAGGAGGTGAGGTTTAGGGGGGTTAGGGTTTCAGGGTAGGAGGTGAGGTTTAGGGGGGTTAGGGTTTCAGGGTAGGAGGTGAGGTTTAGGGGGGTTAGGGTTTCAGGGTAGGAGGTGAGGTTTAGGGGGGTTAGGGTTAGAGGGTAGGAGGTGAGGTTTAGGGGGTTAGGGTTAGAGGGTAGGAGGTGAGGTTTAGGGTTAGAGGGTAGGAGGTGAGGATTAGGGGGTTGGGGTTAGAGGATTAGGGGGTTGGGGTGTACTACCTAGTTTTTACAGCTAAACGGGGAAGGGAGCGCGGCCGCGGCCCTACAGTCGGCGGCGGGAACTCTGCAACAAATGCTAGATACGTTTATTAATATTTTTTGGTATTTTTTCAAGCAAAAAATATCTTCATACACTACTGATTCTCCTCTTTCAGATGCATAAAAGACAAATATGCCTTTAAGTTTCAAAATATAAAATACTACATCTTTAGTACAATTTGTCATATTACAGTATTTAATGATAAATACTACATCTGCAATTCCTAGTAGAAGGTTAACATTAAAAATAAAAATAAATAACTGGTTTAAAATAGTTATATTTCTTCATAAACAAATCTGAAGTTAAAGATAACTGTATACATATTAAAGATACCCTCTGTGCTGTTTTATTTAACATTATATCATTCTGATTTGGGTTGTTGGTTCTTTTCTTCAGTTCAGACCCATTTTGTTTGTTCAGATCAGGAACCTGGCCATATTACTTAGCTGTCAATGATAATTTACTTCTTATAAATTGTAGCTTTAGGGACAAAATGTGACAAATAAAAGCTTCCATTGTGTTTACACGGAGCATCCCACCTGCAGAGTCTTCTCATCACAGGCCGCTCCCATCAGACTGCTCAGCACAATCGCTCCTCGCCGACTCACTACAGAGAGCGCGGCGCGTACAATCACGTGCTTAAAGCGGCCAATCACGTGACTAAAAGCGGCCAATTACGGCCAGGCATGTCCTGCGTGAGAAAATGCGCGCTGATGTGCGATGCTACGATAGGTAGACTACTGTGTGTTATATTGTGTGCTCGGACAACGAGACTAATAAAGTTTTTGTTATTGAAATTAAATTAACTTTCTCCATAGCCTGACAAAAGTTAAAGTACACTAAATAATTATGATTGATGAATATTGGGGATCACCATCCCCATCAAATAATTAAAGGTACCATTAAATGACTAAAAAGGGCCTCTGTATACATTTTTTGGTTAAAAAAAGTACTTAAAAGTACTCTTGTCACCCCAAAATCAAGTTGTTTTATGGTATTCTTAGAGCATTAAGAAAAAATGGTGGTCCTTTCCTGTCGATTGCTCCCAGCAGTGCCAGTGAGCAGCCACTAATGATTTTGTCCTAATTTCCTAGCATTAGGTGTTAGGGTTAGCGGTTAGGTTTAGATTAGAAACTGACTCAAATCTCTGCCTCAACACCTAATGGGCGCTCACCGGCACTGCTAGCGGCCAACCAACAGGAAAGATCCAAACTGGCTCTATGTTGGGTTTTCTATTTTTTCTTAAGCAAGCTAATCCTGGGAAATTCCATGTTGTTGCTGCATTTATATGCAAATGAGTGGTTGTTCATACTAATTAGGTGATTTGATATGATAATTATGATTACAGTCTGCTTGTCTGTCTTTGCAGTGGCCAAAATAAAGACATGCAATGTTATCTGTCAGTTTACGGCTCTGACACCCTTATCAAATACTCACAACCACATATTAGCGCCCTGAGAAGCACATTAGCAAACAGTGGATGCAAAATAATTTATACATTTTTCAGAAATTATGTACTGTAGAGAACAAATGCTAGTACAACGTACAGCCAGTTTTTAATGCTTCTTGTTGGAGTGACAGAGTCCCTTTAAAGCACCATTGCAGTCATACAGCCTTATTAAATTGCGATTCAGTAAATTTAAAAGGGCTCTATTTAAGCACACAGCATATTTTTTTACAGAAGTTTTTAGTTAGTGAACTTCTATCCAAAAGCAAGGTCTTCACTAACTAAAAACTTCTGTAAATAAAATATGCTGTGTGCTTAAATAGAGCCTTTTTAAATTTACTGAATTGCAATTTAATAAGGCAGATAGCTTTCAAATATATTATATACAAATATACATTTCACACTATTTTACTGTAAATAAATATACACCTTAAAATATAGTAAAATACAGTTCACAAAAAGAAAAAGATTATACACTTCAAAAGAATACAGAATTGAAGTAATGCTAAATTGTTTTAGAATGTAAAAATAAATACTACCGCCTCAGAGGTATTACCCTTGTATATGTAGTAAAGAAGCAGGGGAATTTACCATGTCCGTTTCTGCTAATGAACTCTCTGAGATCAGAGTAAACATTGCAGAGAAAGTTTCTGCTTGTGCAATGGGAATGTGGCAGTTATAATTGCTGAAAATGAAAAAAGAGCAGGGCAACTATATATCCAGTTAGACTCCTTACATGAAGGCAAATCAATATCTAATAAACTACATGTTATCAAAAAAATGCCTCCAAATCCGAATGCATACTGCACCAAAATCTATAAAAATTCTATCTTTATTGGGTAGATTAAAAACCTGAGAATATATATATATATATATATATATATATATATATATATATATATATGTATATATATATATAAATATATAGTAAATAAAAAGTACATCTGTGTTCACATTTAAATGTCTAAAGCAAGTTAAGAAACCTGCTTCAATGCTCAGAGTTCTGAGAAAAACAGTTATTACACTGCATTCTGGGAAGTTGAGCTGGGACACACAAATGTGCCCACAAATGCCTCACTCTTCATTCCGTAGCCATCATCAAACATGGCTTCCTTTAAGCTTATGCATGCTGTATTACACAGCTTTAATGCAAATCCAAGGTTGGAATAAACACAGGCTGAGTATCCTATCCATGTACAGCTGTTTCAAGCTTACTGGCTATCATCAGCATGGAGCGGGATCTCAGCCTGTGTTGAATATAAATAAATACATTGTGGACATTAGGCACAGTATCATCTGGTGCCTCATAAAGTGATCGGCATACATAATAAATCCGAAATACACTATTAAGCAGTAATTCATAATAAAACATATACACAAAGCTGATATGCGTATAGTATTTCCCCCAAGCAACAATCTGAAACCGTGACAGCTTGTTTATAATACTGTGAACAGCAGGTACTGTTTCAAGCTTTCTAAAAAAAAATTACAATAAATTGTTTATACTGATCTTAATACTTTCTGGTGGAAGAAAACTATTTATTTGATTATTGCTTGCTAAATAGACATTGTAAATAGTGTATGTGATAACAGCAATGATGGCAGAAAGGTATCTAATAAAGTATTTTGGTACCTGCTTCTCTTTCTTCCCAAAGGAGCCTAGTCCAGTCCTCCCCAAGGAAATCCCATCCCTGGGCAAGCGCAAGGTGGACATGACACCCCTGAGCTTTGTTGTTTCCAGGCGGGGCTACTTCTGTGACAACCACGATTTCTCCTGTTTGCAATGAAGACCCTCATCCCCAGTGAGTCAATGGGTTTCAATAGCAAGAACCTTAGCTCTAAGTGTATAGTCTTAATAACAAGGACAAGATCAGTGTCTTGTAACACAACTGGGCATTTTCTTTATTGTAACAGCACAGGATATTGTTATAGAGAAATAATAAATGTTAAAGTATCACAGGTTGCTAAACAAAACAGTTTATCAAATCCCCAAACTGCTGTTAGCATCACACATTATCCTATTGTTTAACTACAAAGTTAAGCAATTGCATCTGCCAGTCTTGTACAGATAAGCATGCTTTTTGTTATCTCTGACACCAGGTTAACAAGTGAACATACTGTAACTGACTATTACAATACATTAAACAAGATAAATATATATATATACTCTTATGTAATACTAAAACTGCATAAGAAAGAGTAAGTGTTCTGAAAAATTCTCTCCTTGGTTCTACAGCTTATTGGCATTTGAAGAAGTCTGCTGAAATTTGGAAAAGGTAATGTAAGACGTAGAAAATGGTGCACATTGGAACCATTTCCATACTGTGAGTACTGAATAGAGACAGTACATAAACAGTACATTTCAGTGAAGCATTTGAATCCAACCCTCTTAGGAGACACAACAAGACCAAGATTGCTAAACTGCTTACAAGGATCAGATTGTGTATCTCACAAGGAATAAATGTAACCTGAGTGTTGAGATTTTAGCTATTTTCATCAATCTAGACATATCTCTAAACATCCTAAAGCCATGGCATAATGACATGGAGATAAAAAAGGGCCTTGCAGAAATCCATATTACTTTCTCTCTACCATGAAGACTTCGTTCTCTCAAGCATTTTAAGTTCCCAATCTGGTTAATTCCATTGGTATATACCAGCGGAATATTAATATATAAACATATTTGTAGTGGTTATGCACTCTGCTTTTCCTGTGTTATACGCCTTACATTTTATTAATCTTTTCAAACTTAGTACACAGCAATGCAAATGCTGTTTTATGCAAATTTGACTTTTTCACTGAAATGTTGTTTTTAACAGCCTACATTAGATACATGATTGTGCGATACAAGCAGCAGGTTTTTGTATCATTAAATGATCTATTCTCTGGGGTGCGCTTATCTCTTTTGTGATGTTCATTTGGTGCAATATGCTTCCACCATAGGCAAGAGGAGAAAGCACTTGGTATACTTTATTTTAAACTCAGTAACAGGGCCCTCCATTCTGTTGTAATTTGTTAAAATTGTTTTTGACTTGTATCTACCCTGTTTACTACTACGGAATATGGACCATATTAGATTAGAAGCCCGCAAATGTCTCAAACAAATTTGTCTGCAGGTGTTTATTTTTATTTAAATGTTTAGATGTATTCTATTGACTCCAGCGCACAAATTCCGACCACAAGGCTGAACTTGTAAACCCTGCAGGGGGCGTGATCATATGATCTGACAATACTTCTTAGACACAGCCAATAGTAAATGAGACCGTCATCGTGGTGTCCATAAAACATGGAAGATACACGTAATCTGCAATCGGAGGCTAAGAATAATTTAATGCCTATCACATATATAGTTGTGGACCAAGAAAGTTGGACTGCGAGTCGTTGATGGCTGAACGCGACTGCGAGCCTCGCAAAGCGAGGCGAGCAGATGAAACACGGGGGACTTACGCTGCAATAAGCGCCAATGGTGAGCAGTTGAAACTTGTGAGACTTATGCTGCAATGAGCGCCACAGGTGCTCATCGCGAGGGCCGGGGGACTTAGCCAACTTAGGTGCTCATTGCAGGGCTTGCAATGAGCGTGGGACTTAGCGAGGGCCGCAAAAATACGGCCAATAGGACTTAGGACCAGAGGCATGTGTATGGACTGTGGGCTTCCAAAATTCCGACAATGACAGCCGCACGCGACTGCATGCCTCGCAAGGCGAGCAGTTGAAACACACGGGACATAGGCAGCAATGAGCACCAAAGGCGCTCATTGCAGGGATCGCGAAGAGCACAGCAGGCTCATGAGGAGCGCCAAAGGTGATCATTGCAAAGCAGGGAAGTTGCGGCTCGCAATGAGCCATGCAGGCACTCATTGCGAGCCACGCGATGAGTGCCGAAGGCGCTCAGAGAGGGGCTCACGATGAACGCCAAAGGTGCTCAGAGGGCCCATAGCCTTGCATTGTGCGGCAAATAGAATTGCCAGGCTTACAATTTTACTCCCGTCATTTTTGACGGGCAATTTCTAGTAAGTAATATTTGACGATCGGGCTCGCAATCAAGTAATCTAAAACTCTAGAAAATGCATTAGATCATCTGTTTTAGTCTATGTGGGTTCCATGATATGTATTCAATATTACTGTTATATTTTAATTGCATATTTGGCCGGCCAGTAATTACTGTAGGCGGGTAACTCGTAATCGCATTTTGAGTAGCTAATAGAATCTGTGGCAATATTAAGAGCAGTTTTAAGTGTGTATAAATTTATGACTTGGGCAATAGAATAGGGCTCTATGTCGGCATGTTAGAAATAAAGAGCCTCATTCAATTCGGAGGCCGTAACTTGTGGGATGTAGGCCGTATGTCTGCAGGTTCACAGCATCCACGACTTACTGTGCTATTCAATTGGCCAAGACCACAAGTCCCGGCCAAATAACGCACATCGTAAACCATGCTATCGTATGTAGCATTTGTGAGCTTGAACATGATCAATTAAGCAAGGCCATAACTCCCGATTTAGAAGCAGCCATTGGAAATAGATATTGTCATCATAACGTCGGTGAAAAATGGAGGTTGGATTTCAACGTTTACGGGCTTCAATTACGAGTTACGATCGGACCCACAATCCTGAAATATTGCAATATTGATAAAACCGTAAATAAGTTATTCTATTACATGCGAGTTATATTATATGTATTAACACATTGATTGTCGGGATCGATATAACACGTAAACTAAACATGAAATATCGCAAGGAATCTGAGGTCGGAGACCTTAACCCGATAAGAGCTCGCAAAAAGACACCAATTGAATAGCAAAATAACTTACGGTCTCCATTTCCAAAGCCGTGTCTCCCAATGCCTCAATTGATTGAGGCTCATGGTTAATAATGACATACAATTTACACATTTAAGTTACTGGTTATAAATCATGCAAGAGGGAAGTTTTTATGCCCTAATTCATAGTCCCTTATTTGATTGAAATAATGTAATGTATTTATTCTTCATTCATTTGACTTATATTTCCTGTCATAGTGTTAGACAGCTAAACTACACTAAAAGAAGATGGTAAACTGTATGCTTGGTGGATATTGAGGGAGGAATCAATTAGGAGAATCTCTTGTTACTCTGCATCTCATTATTCATTGTATCACATTTATTATACTGTATATCCAAATAAGGAAGGCAGCATCAACTGAACTGTGAAGAAAGTGCAAGGCTTGCCAAATAGCTTCTCTATATGCTTCTAAGACTCAATGAAGAAAAAATAACCAGAAAATCTGATAATGGAAATTCAGCTCATGATATCATACAATCAACATGTAGGATAATACAAGGTACAATTATTTGATTTGTGTTAAGGCACAATTATGTGCTAATATGTGATGGTTGTGCCAAAAAATAGTGTACTTACTACATCTGCATTAACCCTTTCATTTCTAACAGTATTACCATTATAGAAGCCTTAGCCCTCCAATGTTGAAAATGTACACCAATTGTTCTGGTAGCAAAATGTTTAGAAATTGTTAATTATTAAAAACTCAGCCGTTGGGCATATAAGAATACTTATAGTTTTTCTATCACTGTATTTTTGTTTACTGATGTATTGATCTGTTAAATAAATTGTCAGGTTAATATAATACAGAAAGTAAATTTTAATCTGCAATAGAACAAACATTTTTAAGGAGGATGCTTCTTTATTTCAGATGTAATTTTCCCTCTCTTATATAGTACCATTTTTGTCTCCAAAAGTTATTTGTCAAACTAGTAGCGGCTGGGGACTTTCCAAGTTGGTGGGGCGGAAGACAGAGACCTGGACCCTCCCCTTACATTAACCCCACCCAAAAGTGTAAACCCCTCCCCATCACAACATGTTACCTGTATAGACCCTGCCCAGTGACAGAGACTCCACCCACAAAAGTTATCCCATAGAGAGAGACAGGAATAGAGAAAGATGAAGAGAGAGAGAGGGGTAGTGAGAGAGGAGGATGGAAAGAGAATGATAGAGGGGGAAAGAGAGAGAGGAAAGGATTGAGAGAGAGAGAGGCGAAGGGATAGAGAGAGAGGGAGATAGAAAATTAGAGGGATAGTTTCTATGTCTCTTCTTCAATCCCTCTCTCTCCCTCTCTATCCCCATACCTCTCTACCCCTCCCTCTCTCTATCTATCCCTCTGAGCCAGTGGCGGCTGGTGACTTTTCAAGTTGGAGGGGCGACAGGGCGAAACATAGCCACTCCCCCTTTTCAAACCACACCCATTTTTATAACTCCCCCCCTGACGTCATAATGACCTTTATAAGCCCCGCCCAATGACCTTATGCTTGTAAAGCCCATTGAAATACATGATCTGCAATGCAGAAATGTCAAGAAGTAAAGTAACAATGTGTTAAATTCATTGGTATACAATATAGATTGAAAAAACTCATGTGACAAGACTACAGCAATATCATAATTGCACCTATACGTATTAACAGAAAAATTAAAGGATTATTGTGATATATTGATATTAATTTTTATATATATATATATATATATATATATATATATATATATATATATATCCAAATATATATATATATACGCATAAAAAATACACATAAATATACATAAACATATACATACAACAATATATATTAATTGATATTTATTATTTGATTAATTGATGTTCTTTATTACTTGGTATATTATATTGTTCATGCATTTCTATTACACTTTATTTGTTATACATATTACAGTGCTATTATTTGGCTATACATGTTACAGGATATTATCCTGTAACATGTATATCACATAAAATAGCCCTGTAATATGTATAATACATACAGGGTCAAACAAGTTCACACTAACCTTTTTTACCCTTACAGGCTTCCATACCTGCTTGCTGATTTGCTAATTTTTTGAAGACTCTCATTGGTTGAAATCGATGTCAATCAAAAATTTCAGCCAATCAGAGTCCTTCAAAAATTAGTATATATAGCAGACCGTGGGAAAAAAACAATTAATCGCTGGAGGGGCTCCTTGTAGGAGGAGCTCTTTTAGTGTGTTGTTTTTTTTTTTTTTAGAGCGTCGTTTTTTTTTTGTGGAGGCCTCTTTCAATGGGCCAGAATGGATGGATGGACAATGGCTTCAATCAAGATTGGATTATTTTTGACCATTGGCTTCAATCAACATGGATTATTTTATTTTGACCATTGGCTTCAATCAACATGGATTATTTTATTTGACCATTGGCTTCAATCAACATGGATTATTTTATTTGACCATTGGCTTCAATCAACATGGATTATTTTATTTGACCATTGGCTTCAATCAACATGGATTATTTATTTTTCATGACTATATCCAGAGAGGACAGAAGGCCAACGCTGGAGGGGTCAATTTTACAGGTAAGTATGTGCTGTTGTTTATTTTATTTTTTATTAATGTTTGTTTAAAGCTGTTTATTTTTGTATAAAATGTGTTGTGTTACTAACTGTACTAACAATGTGTTAGCTTACTGTTTAATTGTAATAATGTTTTTACTGTATTTTTTTTTCCCTTCCCTTATTTTTATTTTATCTTTAGAAGTGACAGGCACATATACATGCCTGTTACTTCTAAAAATGGAATAAAAATAGGGGGGGGGGGGTAGGTAGTTGGTTCATCCAGGGTGGGGTCGGTCACGGTCAGGCGCCCATCGGTCGCCCATAGGCCACGATCAGGGGTGGCACAGGCCTCATGGGGGTGAACATCCACCCCCATGTGGCCTGGTCAACCCCGCTCACTGCCCGAATACCCGGGGTAGCATAGGCCGCATCGGGGTGGTGCCAGGGGCCCGGTGGTGATCGGGCCTCGGGGGTGGCATAGGGCGGCAACATGGAGGTCATCAGGGGTGGCACAGGCCTCATCAAGGGGGTGATCCGATCACCCCCATGTGGGCCTGTGCCACCCCGCTCACCACCCAACTACCCCGATCCCGTGATCGGGGTAATCCGGCGGTGGCATGATGGCATAGCTAGGCTAGCATAGGGCAGGCCTGATCGGGGGTGGCACAGGCCACATGGGGGTGATGGCTGGGGTCGTCGGTGGTAGTTGGTGGGTGGCTGGGTAGGTGGCACTGGCAGGCCAGGCAGGCATAGTGGGGGACTGGGGGTAACTGGTCACCCCTAACTTTTATTAGGGGCTACTAGGGGTTTTGGTTTGGCCAGGGGCAGGGCAGGTGCCAGGCAGAGGCAGGTGTAGACTTACTGTGTTAGGCAGGCAGAGCAGATGAGTAGATTCAGCCAGGGAGGTCTCTCAGTCTCAGCGTGACCAGGGTCAGGAAACAGAAAGGGGGAAGGGACAGGGAACTGGTGGTTTTATTGACTGTATCAGTCAATCAAAATGATAACTCGAGGCCCTATTTGCTGGCGGGCGCTCAGGGCTAACGGTCTGGGTGGGTTTAGATTGATCACTTAGTAACTGGACAGCCTTCCATCATTGATTGGTCAATGATGGAAGACTGTCAGTTATTAATTGATACATTTATGACCGCCCATGCATATCGTCACTGTGATGGTGGGCGGCATGCATTAACGGTCAGGGGGCCAGGCCAGGACTCATTGAAGAGAGAGAAGACTCTAAGGTTAGTGTACACAGTGTATAACTATTGTAATTTGATCACACAGGGTGCAGGCAGGGGGCTATATAGATACACAGCATTAGTTAATGTAGCGCAAGGGTTATTTTAAAGTGACAGTGTCCCTTTACTAACTTTACTTCATTTTTAATACTATTTAGACTTGAAATGATGATGTACACCTTATATTTATTTGTTTTTGGGTTATACTAATACATTGTTGTGTTTTTTTTATTGCAGGGTGAAGAAAATATTTGGGGGGGCGTTTGCCCTGACGCCCCAATGGACGGGCCGCCCCTGCTCTGAGCCTAGGTCAGGTATTTTACGACTGAGCCAATAAAGAAACAAACAGATACTATGATAGCAGCAAATATACTGAGAAAGAGTAAAACTGCATAAATAAATAATGTGTTAAATGAACAAATAGATTAAGTAAACAAACAGAGACTAAACAACACATGGGAGGAACATCTTGCACGTACACAAGGACAGGGTGATAATTCACTAACAACAGACCAGAACAAGAAAGTTACACCCCAAGTTGGTTCTGCATGATTCAGTACTGTTTTGTTTCTGCCTCAATTTAAACATAATTTAAAAAGCATGTGGGAGAAGGATCTCAAAACTCCCACATGCTATTTAGACAACCTTAAAAAAAAAAATTTGAATAAATCTATGTGTTATTTCAAAATATTTATTCAGTTTATAGGCTGCCCATATATAATTAATATTAAGCTGCTAAAAACATAATTGAGTGGTTAATTAAGCTCATCAGAGAACTAACTAACCTTAATAGGTTAGTTCTATGGACATGATAATCCACTCTGAGAGCAACTCTTTTAGCTCACTTGCGCCCTTCACAGAGAGAAATATCCTGAAGTATATCAGTCTGGTCCCACTCAAAAGAGTGACCCAGCCCGGAAATACTAGGCACTTCTACCCTGAACAGGAGAAACAGCAAACGCTAGACGCGTTTCGGCCTTTATGGGGCCTCGTCAGTGAGGTGCAGCTGAACTCCCTAATGCACAGTGAGAAAGGGGTCCACGTCTGGAGTCCCCTATCACCCTTAGGGAGACTAAACCCCATGGGTAATTTGCATAAACAAAATAACTAAGTCAGAGGTGCTCATCAGAGAATGAACTAACCTTAATAGGTTAGTTCTATGGACATGATAATCCACTCTGAGAGCACCTCTTTTAGCTCACTTGCGCCCTTCACAGGGAGAAATATCCTGAAGTATATCAGTCTGGTCTCGCTCAAAGGAGTGACCCAAAACACATTTATATACACCCATTATATATATATATTCTAGTGACTTGCCCGTCAGCAAATACATTTAAAGGCTGGCAGTGCTGTTTGCCACACAATGCAAGGCTCTCCCACCTCTAACTTGTAGGCCTCGCAATGAATGCCTTCGGCTCTTATCGCGGGCCTGGCAATGAGCACCTTTGGCTCTCATTGCAAGCATTTCCCACCCTCTACTTTACGTGCCTTGCGATAGGCACCTTCGGCGCTCATCACAAGCCCTGCAATGAGCGCTCATTGCAGACGTTGTCCAAACCCGACACTTTCGTGCAGTTCCTTCGATGCTCATCGCGAGGTCCGCAATAAGCCCCTTCTGTTACCCCCTCTCCCTTCCATGTAACTGTTTCCCCTTCTCTCTCTCACCCCCTCTCCCTGCCCTGTGTTTTTCCCCTTATTTCCCTCCCCTGTGTCTCTTTTCCCCCCTCTCTCCCCCCTGTGTCTCTTTCCACCCTCTTTCCACCCCCATCCGCACTCATTGCATGTCTAGCAATGAGCGCCTTCGGCGATCATTGCAAGCCTTTCCTCCCACCTATTGTAAGGGTCACTCATTGCAGGTTTCATTAACCTAAGTACTGCGTAGATGGCTCGCCTCCCTTCGAGAGTCCCGCGGTTGCGTCCCTCGCAAAGCGTTACCAACATTGCAAACGTTACGAATAGATCCACAACTATGTTGTTACCTCAATGAAGCTGTGAGCTATATCATGAAGGGTCACCCGAGATGGGCAGATCATTTCAGAGATGTCAGACAAAATGGAGTCAACTCGAGTAGGAACTGGCAACCCACCCCAGTATCTTTGTCATAAAAACCATATGGATAAGCACAACCAGAAACACAGACAGATGTACCTGGTGTGCTGCATCCATGTGGTCACTGAGAGTCAGACACGACTGAAGGACAGAACAACATAAGCTGGGGTGGTGATAGACGAGTCACTAGCTTGGTGTGTGGAGCAGGGTAGTCTGAATCAATAAGACCATCAGCGTATTGACAACGTTGAAGCTCTGCACACACAGCTCCCTCTATCTGCATGCAATGTGAGCTGGGAGTTTGTTTGTTTTTTCAAAAACATTTTATTGAGATTGTCAGGAATGCACCAATGTAGTCACTGCCGGGGGAGTGTGAGAGGTGCTGTCCCTGTTCCTCACGGCCATTCTGATTGGGTGATGCTGCACTTGACAGACAGGTGCTGTCCTATAGGTTAGAGCACAAGTCTATGGCACTGTGTCTAAGTTTACATTTGTCTTCACTACTCAGCTGGAGTCATAAGTTTGCAAGTTTTCAATCTTGTGAGCTCCTGTGGAGAAAAGAACTATGCACATACAATTTTAAGCTCAAAGACAGGGGCCTCCACTCTTTTGTCATGTGTAAATATTGTTTATTGCTTTGTACTTTATATTATAGAAGCATATCCTAGGGCCTACTTCTAGCATCAATACATTATTCACTGTATACAATGACCCCAAACCACCTTATTACACATAATACATAAAGGGAAAAAATGACACATAATGGAAATCCCCAAATTGTTCATGACACCTGCATTTTTTATCACAATGCATTTACAGTGCATTGCAAAAGTATTCACCCCCCTTGACTGTTTACATATTTTCTTACATTACAGCCTTAAGTTCAATGTTTTCTTAATCTGAATTTTATGTGATGGATCAGAACACAATAGTCTAAGTTGGTGAAGTGAAATGAGAAAAAATATATTTTTTAGAAATAGAAAACAGAAAATTGGCATGTGCGTCTGTATTGACCCCTTTGTTATGAAGCCCATAAAAAGCTCGGATGCAACCAATTGCCATCAGAAGTCACATAATTAGTGAAATGATGTCCACCTGTGTACAATCTAAGTGTCACTTGATCTGTCATTACATATACACACCTTTTCTGAAACACCTAAGCAAGAGGCACCACTAACCAAACACTGCCATGAAGACCAAGGAACTCTCCAAAGAAGTAAGGGACAATGTTGTTGAGAAGTACAAGTCAGGGTTAGGTTATAAAAAAATATCAAATCTTTGATGATCCCCAGGAGCACCATCAAATCTATCATAACTAAATGGAAAGAACATGTCACAACAGCAAACCTGCCAAGAGACGGCCGCCCACCAAAACTCACGGACCGGGCAAGAAGGGCATTAATCAGAGAGGCAGCACAGAGACCTAAGGTAACCCTGGAGGAGCTGCAGAGTTCCACTGCAGAGACTGGATTATCTGTACATAGGACGACAATAATCGGTACGCTACATAGAGTTGGGCTTTATGGCAGAGTGTCCAGAAGAAAAAACATTACTTTCAGCAAAAAACAAAATTGCACGTTTTGAGTTTGGGAAAGTTGAAAAGGAATGTGGGAGACCCTCAAAATGTATGGAGGAAGGTGCTCTGATCTGATGAGACTAAAATTTAACTTTTCCGCCATAAAATAATACGCTATACATCACATCACCCAAAGAACACCACCCCCACAGTGAAACATAGTGGTGGCAGCATCATGCTGTGGGTATGTTTTCCAGCAGCCGGGACTGGGAAACTGGTCAGAGTTGAGGGAAAGATGGATGGCGCTAAATACAGGGAAATTCTTGAGCAAAACCTGTACCACTCTGCATGATTTGAGGCTAGGACGGAGGTTCACCTTCCAGCAGGACAATGACCCCAAGCACACTGCTAAAGTAACACTTGAGTTGTTTAAGGGGAAACATGTAAATGTGTTGGAATGGCCTAGTCAAAGCCCAGACCTCAATCCAATAGAAAATCTGTGGTCAGACTTAAAGATTGCTGTTCACAAGCGCAAACCATCCAACTTGAAGGAGCTGGGGCAGTTTTGCCAGGAGGAATGGGCAAAAATCCCAGTGGTAAGATGTGGCTAGCTCATAGAGACTTAAAAGGTGGCTCTACAAAGTATTGACTTCGGGGTGGGGGAGGGTAATAGTTATGCACATTGACTTTTTCTGTTATTTTGTCCTATTTGTTGTATGCTCCACAATAAAAAAAACATCTTCAAAGTTTTGGGCATGTTTTGTAAATTAAATTATGCAAATCCTCAAACAATCCAGAATATGATGGCATGTTACAATAATAATAATGAGTTTCAAAGTCAGAAAATATAACGTTCTGCCATTCAAAGGAGAGCCAACAGCAGGGGGAGGCATTGAGCAAAGCAAAGAATTTCTATAGCATCTCACAATTATTGGATAAAAACATAAAAAATATGCACTCACAAGGAGAGATCACCAACAGAACTGACAATCGAAAGAAGATGAATCACATAGAACAAAAAATTCCATCCCACAAAAAAAATATTTTTATTTTTGTTCACATTAAATCTAAATATGTAAAAACTTAAATTGATTTAAACCTTCAGGCTAAACTGACAATATTAATATCAAATATTAAAGACACTGTCTATTACTTTTCTTCATTTATGTTTCTATATATCATATAATTGTAGATTGTATTTTTAGTTGTCAAATTCTTTAAACTTCTATAGTAGTATAGGGCGTAGCTGTGACTTTTTCCACGAAATATCCTTTATATTTGACTATGGGTTTTTTCTAGACTGCAGTTCCTTTATCTTTTTTATTTTTGTACATATTCTCTAGTGATGTTAGCACCTGTGAAATAGAGAACACTGTTATTTTTTGATATTTTTAACAGAAAAATTTGTTGTATTTATAGGAAGTTTTGCTCTTTGGACACACAGTTAATCATTAGGTTTTTTGTGTAAATCTTTTGCAAAAAGTCTGTGTTTACTAACAGACCAACTGACCTAGAACTTTCTTACATTTGCCAATGTTTATTTCCTCATACTCTGTGCAAACAACTGAGAACAAGTCATACTGTTCTGTATTAACATTTGAGGTGAGATAAAAAAATTCATTTTTTTCTCATCCTTTCCAGAAGAAAAATGTATTCATTAAATACACAGGGTCCTTGTTCTAATAGTGGGTTATATGGTAGTAAATTGGTAGTCGTTATTTTTTTAATAACTTTATGTGCTAAGGTATGTTCTCATTGCATTGCAAGCATATTGCTGCCTTTTAACAGTAGGGTCTGTTTGGATGCCAAACAATGCCAATGCACGCCCATGCTGTATTCACCAACCGAATAACAGCGAGCCTCGCCAAACACCCGTGCTATCTTATAGTTTGCAACATGACTATTTCCTGAATAAAATCTAATATTACATCTGAGAATTCTCCTATAATGTAAGGTCATACACCATTTGCATAAAAAATAAAAGAAGCAAGATATATAAGGTAACTTGCAAATTATATTACAATATAAATTTTAGGATGAATACAGTATGAACTTAAGAAATTTGCATTAAACACAATAAAAAAAAAACTTTTAACAAGATCGTTTAAAGTTCCAAAAAATTGTAGAAATATATCTGTAAATAAGCATAGTGTTCAATGCAGTGTTTATATTCTACAGTAAGCAATCGGTATATATTAAAAACAAAATCTAAATCATTAGGTAATAAAGATTGAATGTTGCTATGTTAGGCAGGGATTTCTTGTGTTTCTACCTGTTAACATTTTATTAATTACTGTTCATAGTGGAAGAGGTGTTATTTGAAAGAGCATGCCCACTTGGTTGAATCCTAGGAATCTCTGAGTTATAACTGTTAAAGCCTTTGAGATTATTTAGTGGGCATGCTCTTCATTTGAATCACCCCCATGGTAAGTGTAAAATGGACTCTTTAGGCAATGGGTTTGTTTTATAGAAATGTTTTAATTATGACAAAAAATGTATACCTCTCGTACTTCTGAGAAGCCCCCAGAGTAACAGATTATTGATTATTGAAGCCTACTCCTTTCTTCCTGTTCAACCTTATGAGTGCTGCCATGTTGCAGAGCTGCAGCCACATGGGAGGATTTTCACACTACTAGTGTCTCAAACTGTTCAAACACACGACATGTCATACAGCCCTATTAAATTCCCTCAACGTGTTAAACCATAGCCTATAACGTAGCCCGCAAGATTTACAGCTATTAATTTGGCCCCGTAAAGCAACCCGATAACGATCTGCGGGTTATAGGCAGAAAAACCCTACAAGACGTCGAAATATGGACTCCGCGGCCGCAAATCCTTTGATCTGTCAAGCCCGTAACTGTTGCATACAAAAATCGCTATTAAATTGCTACGAATCCACTGGCGTTCAACCCTGTAACACGCAAATGGAACCAAAAAGCCAACGGGTACTAGAAAAGGACCCGCAAGGGGGTTAACGTCCTATCCGTAGCACTGTAAATGCAAATATACACATACTACTGTATTTTCAATTAAAGGGAAAGTGATGTTAGGTATTACAATCAATAGCACAACATTCTCAAGCTCGCAGATCTGCAATATAAAATTATTTTATTTTTGTATAATTTCCGTGTTATATCGATCCCGGCAATCAATACACATAATGGAACTTGTATGGACTAGAATATAATATTTACTTATTTATTAATATTGCATTATTTCTGGAATGCGGGTCTAATCAAATCTCGTAATTGAAGCCCGTAAGGCTTTAACATCTAACCGCCATTTTTCAGTGACGTAATGATGACCATCTCATTTGCCATTAGTTCCGTCTAAGCCCGTAACTACGGATTTGACTAATTGATCAAATGTTCACGGCCGCACATCCAACTTGCGCAAGAATAGTTTACGGGTTTGCGTCTACGGCCCGTAACTCGTGGTATGGTTCAATTTAATAGCTCTGTAACGCAGTCGAATTTCAAGCTCACAGCCTTTGCGGGAGTGCCGATGCTGCTACGGGGTTCGAATTTAATGGGGCTGATTGTCTACTTGTTAGGAGCATTATACACTGGTAGTGTGAAGCGCCTCTCCTGTGTTGACAAGCTTTAGGTCAAAGCAGTGCATCATGGTCACAGCAGTGCATCATGGCAGTTCTTACTCTGGAGACTTCTTAGAAGTAAGTGAAGTGTTGCTTTTATGTGACAATTATATTGAGGAGGATAAGCATAATAAAGTAACTTTTACAGCCTTGCGATTCAGGAAAGAGAAGAAAATCCATTTGTAATGGTGCACGCCGAAGATCCCAGTGTGGTCAATAATAGCCAATAAAACGTAGCTTTTAATTATTGTATTATTACTTGATTATTGTGATGATTGCGCTTAGCCAGCAGAGGTATATATGTATTCATAATCAGGTAGCTATAGAGTTGAGAGTACCGTTTTTAACACTTCCAATGGTTTTAATACAATTATTAAAAGCTATGTTTTATTGGCTATTATTGACCAGACGAGGGTCTTCGGAGTGCACCATTACAAAGGGATTTTCTTCTCTTTCCTTTATTATTAATTAAGAAATGTGATATGTATTTTTAGTATTAAAATGAGAAATTAGCTGGTGATACATCTTTAACTAACAAACAATCCCGTAGAAGACACCTAAAAGCCAGTTAAAATCTGTTAGAACAGATATAGTATGTGTACTTTACAGCATGTCAAGAATCTTTTCATCAATAAAAATAAACATAGAAACATGATTTTGATAGGAGATAAGAACCAATAAGCCCATATATTCTGCCATTCTATCTGCATGATAAACTTTGGTTTAATAAAAGGCAAGGTCTGTCCTAAAGTGAAATATATACTGGTGTACGTCCAAGCCACGTATTCAGAAGACACAAGCTTTTATATTAAAGAGCTATTTTTCCATTATGCCTCATAATACATCTTTTTTTTATTGTCTTCCTACTAAATGACTTGTAACTAAAATATTACCATGTTAAGATTGGTAAAGACCTTTAATCTCTCTTTTGGCAATGTTTGAAACCTTGATGAAGCAGTATTTATGTTTTTTTGCAAACCTTAGAGAACTCAGATATACCATTGGTCTATGGCAACATTCAATCTGGAACACCTGCCAAAAGATAATGAATGCAAATCACAAGGGCAGACTATGGCCATTATAGGGAAAACAAGCCAAATTCTTAACTATTTGGATCTTAGTCAGGGGGAGGTCATCTGAGGTAAGCCCAATATGCTTTTGAAATAACTGTAGATGCAACCTTATTTTGTGAGAAACCATTTTATGTTTTACTGTAGGATTTATAATATTTTAGGTACTACAATATCCATTGAACAGATTTTATTGCAAGATGTAATATCAGTTATATATATTCACATATCTTAAGTGATCATTCTAAAGTGTAGTGATTGGAAGTCTACAGGAATCACAACACAGCATCATGCCTTATCTGACAAATTATTTCAATAATGACCAATTTCCTCTCCCATCCTGCCCCACAAATGTAATACAGGTATTAGCTTTGCTATAGCAAATTGAAAAACTATTCACACATGAATACAGGCTGACACCCTTTTGTGTGATCGGAAAATAATCTCTGGTTTTAATGTAATAATATTTAGTTAGACCATCTTGACTTGGTCATACTGTCTTTGAAGACTTAGCATATTTCTAAAACAACTGTGCACTTCTCTAACAATACAAACTAGCAGTGAGATCTAGCAGTGAAAACAAAGGGATTTATGCCTTGATTATATTATTGTTGTTATTTAGTTGTTCAGTTTTGTCTGATATTCCTTAACCCTTTGGCCCACAACAATGGTGGAGCTAGTGAATGGAGGACCCCCTCCTATACTGCCCTGACATATTTTTCCTATTGTAATACCCTGCCATAACCCCCTCCTGTATTACCCTCCCATACCCCACCTCCCCTACTGTATTACCCTGCTATATCCCCCTCCTGTATCACCATACCATATCCCACCTACCCTCCTTTATTACCCTGCCATAACCATGTTCCCAGCCATATCCCCCTCCCCTCCTTTACTGCCCTGATATACTCCTGTATACTATTATCCAGACTTACTCCACTTACTGATGCAGAAACAGGCCAACAGTCTCTTAGCCTAGGACCAGCTTAATTGACATCACACTCTTATATACACCCCCAGTTTTTTTCCTTTCATTTGTGTGATAGCAGTACTATTACCTGCCTCCTCTTGTGAAGAAGACTGTCAGTCTACTGTAGTCTGGTCAGATGCCATCCTTATTCCTGCCCTCTAGCTCTGTGAGGGTAATTTGCACCTTAATGTCATCAATTTGACCTTCCTTTTCCAGGAAAGCACCACTGTAGCGAGTGCTAATAGGAATATCCCTCTTTTAGACATGCGGTCTCCTCAGGTCCTATTGTTGAAGTTATAACTATCACTTATAAATGCTAATTTATGAAATACATCCATTCAACCAGTAATATTAAGCAAGTCACTACAAAAAAGTACATTCTAAACACACATAATTTCTGTAAACATTGCCCATACAAACAACTTGGCACCTTCCTTAGTAACTCCCAGGTCCATGGAAATATTTTGCAATATCTGTTATGAATAACATAATAGTTGTGAGCATACGAGCCGTTGCTCACGCTTACAGGCTCCCGCAGCGAGCCTGCGGCCCTCGCAAAGCGAGGGTCGCAGTTGCTGGCAAGAAGCGCCTTTGGCGCTCCTTGCCAGCAACTGCGGCCCTCGCAAAATTTCCATCATAACACAAATAAAATACGAGACACGTTACGACCCATTACGAACTCGCGAAAAACGTCCGCAACACGCGCACATCAAAACATAAAAAATACAACAAATACACACAACAAATACATAAAAAGCTTACTTACAGGAAGAGGGAGCATCCAGGACCTTGAAAACTAAAGTTACACCTCAATTTAACTCAAATTAAAAGAGTTTAGACACTAAAATTCTCTTAAGCAAGAGAAAAAATGGCCGCCGAAAAAAACGAAAACAAGGCTACAGCAGTCTAAAGACGCAAAACACCATCAAACACCTACGAGGTTAGAAAACAAGGACGCAACCCGCGGAACCCCAAAAACATTGCAAACACAAAAATACAAACAACAAACACATAAAAAGGTTACTCACAGCAAGGGGGGGCACCGAGGACCTCTGCAAGTGAAGTTACACCTCGATTTAACCACAAATTTCGGAGTTTAGAGACCTGAAAATCACCTAAGCGAGAGAAAAAATGGCCGCCGAACAAGACGAAAACGAGGCTAAAGGTCCCTAAACACGCAAAACACCACCAAACAGCTACGGATATTCCGAAAAAGCCCACCAAACAGCTACGGATATTCAGAAAAACTCACACAACATTGAAAACTAATATTACGAAAAACTCGCACGACATAGAAAACGAACGACGCTACATCATCTACATTATATACACCAAACACCCTTAGCTCACTTACAATTTCATTGCAGTCATTTTTTGACGGGCAATTCGCTAGTTTAGAATAGTTCTCAGCTGGGTTTCCATCCACTCCTGCAGCCTTGTTACCAGGACAGCTTCTTAGGCCCAACTCACTTCACTCTCCAAGATGACTAGCTCCAGCTCACTGGGCAAACTATTACGGTTATCAGTGGTGTAGATCGTTTGTGTGTTTCTGCCACCTCTTCTTTATCTGATCTGCTTCTATTAAGTCCCTACAATTTCTTGTATTTTATCATGCATGAAAGGTTGCTTTGAGATCTCCAATTTTCATAAAGAGATCTATTGACTTTCCCATTCTTTATCTTTCTCTTTACATTGATTATTATAGAACTAGCGACTTACCCATCAAAAATTATGGCAAGAAAATTGTAAGGCTGGGATTGCTGTTTGCCACACAATTTGAGTCTCTGACATTCTTAAACTTATTGTTATCTATGAGGAAGCACAACAATTATAGTAAATCTGTTTATTTTTTCAACATGCAATTTGTATTTCAAGAGCTGGTAAACCATCCTTGTTTTAACAATATTAACCTTTTTAATTGTCAGCTATGCAGGAATGATATAACAATAGATCAACTTTGTATGAATCAGTAGTGTAAACCATTAAATAAAGCTTTTTAACGTGCAACTTGTAGTTCAACTACTGGTAAACAATTATTTTTGAACAATATTACCATTTTCAGTTGTCAGCTATGCAGGAGTAATATAACAATAGGTCAACTTTGTATGAATGAGTATTGTAAACCATTACATAATGCTTTGTAAAATGCAACTTGTAGTTCAACTACTGGTAAACCATATAGGTAATGAAACCATAGGAGGAAAACAGAAAAAACCCCAGTGAAACTTATCCAGTTGTGTCAAAGAAAAAAAAAAAAATTCCTTCCTGACCCAGTAACTGATGATCTGACTACTCCCTGAATCAATACTGCCTATTGAATTATATATTTAAATTTTTACATGCAACTTGTAGCTCAACTACTGCTAAAACTTTGTTTTTTAACAATATTACAAGTTTCAGTTGTCAGCTATGCAATAGGTCTACTTTGTATGAATGAGTATTGTAAACCATTACACAATGCTATTTAACATGCAACTTGTAGCTCCACACTAAACCACATAGGTATTGAATCCAGGGGAAGGCAAACAGAACCCCCCCCCCCCCCCCCCAATTTTGTCAAAGGGGTAAACTGGTGATCTGATTACTCCCTGGATCAATACTCTCTATTTAATTATACATTCAAATTTTCCAGCAAATGATCATCCTCCTACTAACATGAACCCTTAATTACATCTTTCTACACCTTGTAAAATACAATTTTAACATTTCAAACATTTACTTTTAATAATAAAATTTAAACTGGAATTTTAAGAAAATGCAACGTAACTGTTTTGTGGGGCCCATCCTGCCAAAAGAGCATGTCCAAGACATTCCAATAGTTTACTTGGTCTTTGGGATATAACCACTGTTTATAAAAAGTTGTCCTTGGGATTTATTTATGATCATAGCAAATGCCATGACGATGGGAAATTGTCTCCTTTGAAGCACAAAAGGAAAACCACTCTCACTTTGAGCCAAATCAATTCTTGGTACAAAAACTTGTTAACCTTTATGAGTACCATTCATAATTTCTGCATGTATGAAATGTTCTCTTAAATCCTGCACAATTACCCTGGTACCATTACAAAGTCCTTTTATGGGATTCATATTTCACAGTAGCATGACAATTGCTCCTATTCAGTTGAAAATATGTGGTGGCATTCCAAAGGGAATTAAAGAATTGATAAGTTCCATACTAAAGTTAGATTCACTTTGTCATCAGCCAGAACCAAATCTGCACTGAAATAATATTTTTTGGGTGCATTGATTAATTTTACATTTCGTTATTTAAATTCAACACATCTATATTTTTTGATGTTAATATCTCTTTGTTTGCAATGTCTAAGTAATCGTCATTATTGATATTGAGTATTTAGAAAGATTACCGATATTAGTGATTCTTTGCAAATCATTTCTGATGGTATTATCAGGTAGAGTTGTTATGTTTGGATGTTTTCCTTCTCCAATTTGAATTAGCCAATCATTGAATTCAATTTGTCTTTGAGATCTCATAATTAGTTCTAATTTAAGGTATGTAAATATTTTCCACAGTTTACTTGTCTTTATACATGTTTCGACGATGTCAGTTCTATTTCCATGTGGCACAACAGGTAATGTTTGCCTAAAATCTCCTCTTAACAACATCACCTTTCCCCCAAATGGCAAATCATTATCCATAACTTATCTTAATAATCGATCAATACATTACAGGCCATGACACAACATCACTGTTGTCTCATCTATTATAATTAATTTATTTTGTTTGAATTTTTTGGCTTGTAAGGAATTCATTCGAATATACAACCCTAATGTTTCTAGAATGGGGACTGGAAGTTTAAATCCACTATGCACAGTTCTCCCACCTTCTAACAAAAGTGCAGAAATTCCAGTTGTTGCAAATGCTAGTGCTATTTGACACTATGCTCGAATGAAACTCATCAAGAAATTATGTAGATACGTTTTCCTGATCCACCAGGGCCATCTAGATAGAAATAACGCTCTTTGAACATGTCATCATCTATTGCAATTGTGATGGAGTTAAATGCTTGCAATTGAAATGTATTTAAAGTCGCAATTTTTTCTTGTTTTTTGGGGTTTTTTGAGGCTCAGTGTCATAGTCTTTAAAGTGTATTTCATCTATGAGTCCTGGATCAGGCAGATTAACATTTGCACAATTTAATCCATGACAAAGAAAGACTTCTTGAATTTCCATTAATGCTTTTAATTGCGCAATGGTTTCATTGTAATGTTTCAGAAAGTCTTCACACATATCTAATTTAAATGTTTCCCACAAAGTTAATGCATTAGGTACATTGCAAAAGATGCAAATGAATGCAAGTTGTTCTCTCATTTGCTTTGGCATTTGACATAGTGATGCTTCTCCTAGACATCGCTCCCATTCCTTATCATCTGCCAGGAAGTTTGATATCTTGCAGCTAATTGGAAAGTATCATAAACCATTCACTGTGTGTAAATGTTCATACCTTTGTGCACCGGTAACATGTACAGTGCCTTGCAAAATAATTCACACCCCTTGACGTTTTACCAATTTTGTTACACTACAGCCTTAAGTTAAATGATTTGTTAATCTGAATTTTATGTGATGGATCAGAACACAATAGTCTAAGTTGGTGAAGTGAAATGAGAAAAATATATACATAAAACTATTTTTTAGAAATAAATTGACACGTGCGTATATATTCCCCCTCTTTGTTATGAAGCCCATAAAAAGCTCTGGTGTAACCAATTATCTTCAGAAGTCACATAATAAGTAAAATGATGCAATCTAAGTGTCACATGATCTGTCATTACATATACACACCTTTTTTGAAAGACCCCAGAGGCTAAAACCCCTAAGCAAGAGGCACCACTAACCAAACACTGCCATGAAGACCAAGGAACTCTCCAAACAACTAAGGGACAATGTTTTTTGAGAAGTTCAAGTCAGGGTTAGGTTATAAAAAAAATATCCAAATCTTTGATGATCCCCAGGAGCACCATCAAATCTATCATAACCAAATGGAAAGAACATAACATAAGAGCAAATCTGCCAAGAGACGGTCGCCCACCAAAACTAACGGACCCGGCAAGGAGGGCATTAATCAGAGAGGCAGCACAGAGACCTAAGGTAACCAGAGAGTTCCACAGCAGAGACTGGAGTATCTGTACAGAGGACGATAGTAAGCAGTATGCTCCATAGAGTTGGGCTTTATGGCAGAGTGGCCAGAAAGAAAGCCATTACTTTCAGCAAAAAACAAAATGGTACGTTTTGAGTTTGCGAAAAGGCACATGGGAGACTCCCAAAATGTATAAAGGAAGGTGCTCTGGTCTGATGAGACTAAAATGTAACTTTTCGTCCATCAAAGAAAAAGCTGGCACAAACCCAACACATCACATCACCAAAGAACACCATCCCCACAGTTAAACATGGTAGGGGCAGCATCAAGCTGTGGAGATGTTTTTCAGCAGCCGGGACTGGGAATCTGGTCGGAGTTGAGGGAAAGATGCTAAATACAGGGATATTCTTGAGCAAAACCTATTGAGGTTAGGACGGAGGTTCACCTTCAAGCAGGACAATAACCCCAAACACACTGCTAAAGCAACACTTGAGTTGTTTAAGGGGAAACTGGTAAATGTGTTGGAATGGCCCAGTCAAAGACCAGACCTCAATCCAATAGTAAATCTGTAGTCAGACTTAAAGATTGCTGTTCACAAGCGCAAACCATCCAACTTGAAGGAGCTGGAGCAATTTTGCAAGGAGGAATGGGCAAACATCCCAGTGGTAAGATGTGGCAAGCTTATAGAGACTTATCCAAAGTGACTTGGAGCTGTGATTGCCGCAAAAGGTGGCTCTACAAAGTATTGACTTTAGGGGGGTGAATAGTTATGAACATTGACTTTTTCTGTTATTTTCTCCTATTTGTTGTTTGCTTCACAATAAAAAAAAACAACATCCTCAAAGTTGTGGGCATGTTCTGTAAATTAAATGATGCAAATCTTCAAACAATCCATGTGAATTCCAGGTTGTGAGGCAACAAAACACGAAAAATGCCAAGGGGGTTAATACTTTTGCAAGACACTGTAAAAGAAGTAATCTTAAACTGAAACGTTCAAAAAATGTCTCGCAGTATAAATTCTTGGGATAATTTTATTTGTATCTTTTTTTCGCTATCACCATTGGCCATTTATGAATACGTAGTGATATGGAATCTCAATGTATAAAAATTGTCTGGTCTCAGTGTCCTTATTTTAATTTATTTGAAACCAAGCAAGTGTTATTGTTCTATGTTCATTTTGGGCTATGTGACCGATCATGCATCTAAAATTTCAGAAGACACTACATCTTCTGGAGCACTGACATAGCGAGCATCTAAATAACATGAAAGTTCATCATGTAAAATTGGATTGTCTTGTCCATTTTTTGCACCTTGCACAACAACAGTTGCTGCTTCATATCCTTTGTTTATATATTTATACACATATTTTATGGATTTGATAGAAATGCAAGCTTCCACATTTATGTGTGCATTGTACTTCATCAGCAAATGTGGACTGTATGGAACTACATATCTATTATCGACCTTTTCGCCACGAATAATAGCAGTTTGCCCTTCTCTTCTTTCATATAAAAACTATCCATCACAATTAGCATACGTTTGCATTTGAAATTGTTTTGGGAACTCTTTTGTGCATTCATTTTTTTGCCATACATGGTAAATTTGGATTTATATCTCCACATGGACCATGAATCATTCGGTGTGTTACAATGTCATAAAGTTTGGAATATTTTTGTGGATGTGGCAGTTCAGCATTAATCACTGAATTCACTCTCTCTGCAGTATTCAATTTATATTTTTCTTATAGGATTAAAAGTACATGCGCATGTGGCAGGCCTCTCTTTTTTTTAAAATTTAATGGTAGAAACAAAAGCCACACATTTCCCAAATAACGGTGCTTTAGTTATATAATGAATTACTGTATTTAGTTCAATTTTGAATACTCTAGCCACTAAATCTGGTCTATCAGAAGTATTTTGGCCAACTTTCAAATTTTCCTTGATCTCTGGCCATGTGGATTACATGTGAATGTAATGAATAAATCTGTGTTTCCAAATGTAGTCACAATAGCCATGGCATCATTGTATCTTTCTCGCATACTGCGAGGAGATCCTTTGAATGAGCATAGCAAAATGATTGCTCTTCCACCTGGAATGTCTCTGTTGGCAGCCAATTTAGCAAGATAATCCATCAATCCACAATATTGTTCTATGCAAAGCTTTTTTTGTTGAAATTTGATAAAATGTAGATTATTTGCTTCGACTTGTACATATGAATCAATAATCTATTGTTGTGTGAGTTTCCTCCCACATAAAATGTGAATAAAGTGATCACGAATTGCAGTTCATGCAACTTTATATTCCAGCATAAAAATATTGTTTCTAACACAAACTTTACTATTGGGATAACTTTGCAATTGTAATTTTGGTTCCCATCCTTGCTCACCATTTGGAAAGAAAATGGGATATGTCATTGGATCCAAATTACAACTTAATATATTTATGTTTATAAAAGGTTGCTCTTCATTGCGTGGATATATTCTAATAACCCACTGAAATGGTGGTTCCCCATAATCATTTTTAAGGACCATGGCAACCTCATTTACTGTTGGTAAATTATAACGTCTTTGATCAGTATTGCGATTTCTTTTCAGACCCATATTTACTCTTGGCATTAGCAATTGATTTATTTGAGCATGCGCCTGTTGTTCTTTTTCAACCTCTGCTAATTTTTTGTATGCTTGATTATATGGGTTGTTGGACATCATTTTATCCAGCTGTTCAGAGACTATGCGTAAACATTTTTTTATTTTCAGGAAGCATCATCCGTTGTTCAACAGCTTCCATTGTATCTAGGGCAAATAACTGTGCAAATTTCCTTTGCTCTCCTGCTTGTGGGTGTAAATGTGAAGTCCGGTGGTAAATTTGTCCTTGTACTTTAAAACAGTAAGGACCATGTCCTTGCACATTTTCTGCTAATGTAGCACCAATTGAAGCAAATGAAATCGCACTGTTATAAGACCTGATGTGCTTTTTTTAATTATTGTAATTTGGAAATGTTGGATCATTCATTATACTTTTTAAATATTCTGGAAATGTGTGTCTTTCTGGAAATCTTACGTTTCCTTTCTGACAGCAACTAATAAACTCTCCATCAGTTGGTCTTTCCTTGAGAAAATGATAGGCCCACAAAACTGACAAACCACATTGAGTAATACACAATAATGACTGAGCCTTTTCAACACATATATCACTACAACTTTGTATATCAACATCGGTGTCATTAGGCAATTTTTGGTCATTAGGCAATGTTTCACAGACATTATGTTTTTTACTTTTTATTTTCTTTGTAGCCCAGTCACACTCAGTTTGTCCTTTTTCAGTCCTTTTTCTTTTATTGGCAAGTCTTTGTCTGCCTTCTCCTAATCTTTGAAGTCTCTTAATCTTTGTGCATCACTTCATCTTTGCTTTCCCTCCCTTGCCATTCTTCTTTTCCGTTCTTTATTTTCTTCTGCATTGTCCGCCATTATAATCTGTAATTGTAAATACAGGCATTTTAGTTTAAATTATAATGTTTTCTTATATAGCAAAAACATAACATTCCTAAGATTTTTTTTATTTTTATTTATCTAAAGTATTAATGGATAAAGTTATTTTCCACTTTGTGATGATCTTGGCCTTTTTATTTCTTCCAATCTCTAAGATATAATGTATTTTTTTTATTGTACATATTGTTTTTAACTGTCATCATTGCAAAACCTAAAGAGCAGTAAAAACAGTAAAATTACCTGAAATGCATTATTAGTTTTTGCATTAAATTAGTTAAGTAATCAATCAATGCCTGATTTTTAATTGGCATACATAAAAACATAAAGAGCTAAGCATATATGTATTGATCAATAAGTTCAGTGTATTGTTTTATTTTTTATAATTAATTAATAAGTATTTAATTAATTAATATATGTTAATTAATTAATCAATAACTGTCATCAATGCAAAACATAAAGAGCTAATCGTGTTTTCCTAAAGAAGTGCATCATTGAAATGTAATTTTCATATCCAAACACAAAGAGCTATGAGCAAACTATAGATTGCCATGAAAATGATTTGTAATGTTTTGATTCAATTAATGAATTAATCATTCATGTATGATGTTTAATTGGCATACATTCAAATGTAAATAGCTAAGCATCTATATATTCATAAATAAGGTCAGTCTAATTGTTTTATTATTGCTAATTATTAATTAATTAATATACATTAATTAATCAATAACTGTCATCAATGCAAAAAAAAAAACACTTAATCATGCTTTCATAAAGAAGGGCATCATTAAATCTGTATACCTGTAAAGTTGCTATAATTGCAGATGAAATGCTGCAGAGCTCACACTCTGTGTTCATGCAGGTCCAGTGTTCACAGAAATGAGCAAACTGTAAAATTACATGAAAAGCATTTTTAATGTTTGGATTCGATTAATTCATTAATCATTGAAAGTATCATGTTTAATTGGCATACATGCAAAACGTAAAGGCCTAAGCACCGATGTATTCATAAATAAAGGTAGTATAAAATATAAAATGTAGCAGGTGTCAGAGCATAATAAACTGATGTAAATGTTTAACTGCTTTGAGGGTATTATCCCTGTCAGCCAATGAGCAGTAATTCAAATATATAAGTGCAGTTTAAAATCTATTTTTTAGTGCAGTGTAAAATATATATACATATATTTTTGTGAATTATTACTAATTAATAATTAATAAAATAATGTACATTAATAATTAATTAATTAATCAATGAATAAATGTATTTTAAAGAGCAATGTTTCTCTTTTATTCACTGAGATTATTTGTTAATTAATGTGCCACAGTCCTCTCCCAATGGAGGTCTGAGAGCATTATAACCTCATTTAAATATTTACCTGCTTTGAGGGTCCTATCCCTGTCAGGTATTGAGCAGTAATACAGATATATATAAGTGAAGTGAAAAATCTACCTTTTTTCTGGGCAGTGTAAAATATAATTTTTTATGTTTTTTGTAATTATTACTAATTACTAATTAATAAATGAATGTATGTTAATGAGCAGTAATACAGATAGATAAGTGCAGTGTAAAATATTTATTTTTTTAGTGCAGAGTAAGATATACATTTTTGCTAGTGAAGTGTAAAATATACATGTATTCTTTTTGTAATGATTACTAATTAATACATTACTGTACATTAATAATTAATTAATCAATTAATTAATATATTAGAAAGAGCTAAGCATTTATGTATCCATAAAGTAAGGGCTGTGTATCATATGAGATTTTGCATAATTATTTTTTTAATAATAATAATTCATTATTGTTTTTTAATAATAATTAATAAATTAATGCATTCATATACTTTACCTATTTGTAATTAATATCCAGCAATCAATATCCTGAAGAGCTAACAATCTCTTTGGATTTTCCAGCAGCAGAAAATGTACATTGAGACTGTTCATCACCTGAGGAGAAAGTGCCAGCAATGTGGCGGGTGTGCAGTAAGTCTGCAGTATATATAGGCTACGGGAAAACAGCCATTTCAGAATCACAATGTTATTATTTGCAAGTTAGTGTTGTAAAATGGCGGCGATTGTCTAGGTCTTACGCGCCTTGCAAGCATTTTCCTTCCTTCCTACTAGTCAAATTTGCAACTCGTACGTTCCTGGTGTTGAGTTGCGCTCTACTGCCTCGTTTTGCCTCGTTTTAATTTTCGTCAGCCCCCTTTTTTTTCGCTTAGACGATTTATAATCTTTAAAAAATTACAAATATTCCTCAAAGTTGCAACTTCACTCACAGTCTTCCTGGCTCTCCCCCTGTGCTGTGTGTGAGTTTGTAAGTTAATTTGAGACATATTGCTGGATTTTCGTCCGTTAAATTCTTGTTTTTCCGAGGTCTGAATTATTTCTAAGTCTCGCGTTCCTCAATCTCTTGCAACCTAAGTCCCGCGTTCCTCAACTGTTTGCAGCCTAAATACTGCGTGCTTTGCGAGGCTCGCTGGAGCGCCTTCGTCTCTCATTTAAGCCTAAGTCCCACGTGCTTCAATGCCTTCAATGCCAAATTTCACGGAAAAATAAAATAAAACCTGTGTTTATTTATGTGAAATACTGTCCACAGCCTGTTCCATGTCTGGTTCATTACTGGAACCAAACAGGTGGCAGGGGTGTGTTCCCCATTCAAGTTAATGGTAAGGTTTTTGTCAGACTGCTTTTATTTCCATTTTAATGGGAGCGGGCATTGTAATGGGTTTATTTTTAATTGCCCCAGAATTCAGGTTTCTGCCCCCTTGCCTCTCTGGAATTTAAGCTAAGCAGACCAGCTCAGACTGAGAGCACCAACCCTATCCCTGAGGACCCTGCAGTTCATTATTCCGCCGCATGGTCAACACTTATTTCCTGGTATTCTGAATAACATATCAGTTTCCCACAATAAAGGATCACACCTTCTTTATGTGTTCCCCAAGAACGCATACTCTTTATTTTTCAGCTGGACCTTTTACATTTTTTTGCAATACGCAAGAACAATATGAAATTTACATCAACAGGGTTGCACAAGTTTGGGCATTTCCATATTTCCCACTCGTAGGCGCTTTTAGAAGTGGTCCTGTGGTCAAGCCATTAGCCAATCAAGGAAGTCTTCCCCGGCCTCTGATTGGTGCGTGTCCCAAGTATAGGGCTTCAAAAAGAAAGCTTTATATTTTTCCAAGTGGTGGCTGGTGCCAGGAAGTGAACTTCGGATTAAAAGCTTTGGAATAAATTCATATGGTCATTTAAGTTATTTTATGTAACTAAAGATATAACACTAAAGTCACTTTATTTTCTACTTCAGCGATTGCTTTTTAAAAACACAAGGATTTTAAAACACATAGTCACTTTATTTATACCCAGATTTTTTTGCTAATTAATATTTAATATTACGATATTCTCACTTTCCAAAGTGACTTATTCTTGGGAATAAAAGTAGTTATTATCACTTAATCTGTGACTTTTTTGTTCCTTTAATCTATTTGCACCAACTCTGGTTTTGATTTTTATTTTATATATTTATTTTAATAACACAGTATTAAAAGTTAAGTTTTAAATGTACTCTCTTATTAGATATCAGGAAATTGAGGTGTGCCATTTAAAGAGATCTGTCTTCTTTTTGGTTAATATGATTAAGTTTTATCTCTAGGACTGCCCTCATTGACCAACAAATAGTTTGTTTATACCTGGAGCCATAACTTCTATTTTGATCAATGGTTTATCAACTGAACCACTTGACTTCAATCGTTGTCTACTACGCCTGGTTAACTGTTTTTGATGTCTCAATCAGCACAGCTAGACAGCCCATACAACTGGAGACTTTATTTGACCTGCCACAAGTTCAAACACGACATGGGTTGAGTAGGCTCCTATGCAGGTATTGGACTGATGGTAGCTACTGGTAGCCTTGGGAAGTGCCCAGTCTTTAAGTAATAGTATATGGTCCACACTGGCTTAGACTATTCAGGATGGCTTGCCTCACTACCACTCTGTCATGCAAATTAGCCATCACTACCTGCTTGCTATAGTTTTCAGCCTTAGCAAATTCGAGTAAAGCAACTTTATATATGCAGAGTGAGCATGCATTGTGGTCTCATTTGCATGTCCCACCCAGTTTTCCCAGAGTGCAGTGCTTATATATATATATATATATATATATATATATATCACATATATTTTTGTGGATCTTGCAATGTTGGGAATGTTTGCAATGTTGATCACGCTTTTGCGTCCCTTGCGAAGCGAGGTGAGCTGTTGACTGGCGGCTTCGCGAAGCGAGGCGAGACGTTGACACACGCATGACTTAGGCTGCAATGAGCGCCAAAGGCGTTGCACTTTTCAGCTGACCCCAAGGAATGCTGTTTGCTAATTTAACGGACAAAATTACTTCAAGTGAAAGACTCTAAAAATCCAAAACATAAAAATAAAAACACACTAACTAAATTAAGTTAATGCTGTACTCCCACAGGGCAGATTTGTGATATCTTTTAAGTTGTTTTGGTCATAATTATTGGTGGTAAATATGTTTAAATAAATGCGATGACCCGTTGTTACCCCATTCTAGTGTTCTGTTTCAGTGATTGTATGTATGTTGCGATGTATGGATCCTGCTAAGGTCAAGGGTCACCGCCTACTCAACATGATGTTGGCTTCATCTTAATGAATATTAAAAACTGGCTATAGATTGTAGCTTTTCTACAGTAAATCATTCCTGAGATCATTAGCATTGGATTTTCAGATCAGCATAGTTACATTGTTACAAAGTAATTGAGGTTGAAAAAAGACTTTTAGTCCATCAAGCTCAACCTTTTAAGATCTCCTCTGATCTGCAGTATTTAGATTAATTATTAATTGTTAATGGATCCAGGCAAGGCAAACAGAAAAAAAAAAACAAGTGAAACTTTGCCAATTGTTTCAAAAGGAAAAATGATGAATTCCTTCCTGAACTGGCTCTATCCACTATAATAGTTAGTAGCTTGTGAGTAACGCCTGCATGGTGCCTTCTGAGCAGGCGTTACCCACAAGTTATTAACTGTAAATTATGGAGATTGCGGTAGTTACAAATTTGTGCACGTGCGTTGGTTAGCCCGGGGAGAGAGAGGGAGAGTGAGAGAGAAGGAATGAGAGAGAGATGGGGGAGGAAGGGAGAGAGAGAGAGGGCGAGAGAGGGAGGGAGAGAGGGGCGGAGGGAAGAAAAGGAGAGAGAGGAGAGGGAGGGAAGGGATGAAAGAGAGAAGGGACGTGCAGAAGGAGGGAGAGAGGGGTAAAGGGGATGGAGTAAGAGAGAGAGCGGAGGAAGATAGAGAGAGAGAGGAAGAGAGAGGGAGAGAGAAAAGTAAGTATAAATATGTTTTCTATCTACCTATAAAAATGACTAATAAATCAGGTTCCTATCTTACTAATGACCAGCTAGACTTGGGGCCTCATTAAATTGTCTAAATTGTAGTTACTGAAGCCCGTAACATAGCCTGCAAAAATTACTGCTATTGGCCTCTTTTAGCTACCCGCAATCGAACTGCAGGTTACAGGCTGAAAAGCGACTGTGTTTGTCAAAATCGTAGCATCGTCCCATCTAAACCTTTGTTCTGTCAAGCCCGCAAAAGTTACAATAGCTAAAATCGTAAATCGCTATTAAATTGCTAAAGTTCCTCAAGCCCGCAAATGCATTCACACCCGGAAATGGCAAATGTAGCCAAAAATTCCTAGAGTACTAGAGAGGACTCACAAGAGGGTTAAACATCTGTTCATAACACTATAAAAGCAAATAAAATATCAATACTGCACTTTAAAATACGGGAAAATCGACGTAAGACATTGAAATTAAAGTAATTGCACAACAGTCTCAAGCCTGCAATTAAATAATATTATTTTCAGGTTTTATTTCTGGGTTATATCAATCTTGGGAATCAAGTAATTAATACATATCAGGCCACCTGCATGGACTATAACATTTTCTTGATTAATTTTTATTGATGTTTACATAGCTGGATTGCTAGCCCAATCCCATATCGGACGTCTAAACGCTAAATGATTGACGTCGAAACGCTAATTGATCGACGTTTAAACTCCATGTTTTACTGATGTCATAATAACGGTCTCATTTACTATTGTCTGTTTCTAAATTGCTACTTACCGGCTTTCTTAATTGATCATGATCATGCTCTGAAATGCTACGTACGATTACATGGTTTACGGTTTTAGATTTCGCCCATGTAGTTGCGGGCTTGATCAATTTAATCGCTCTTTAACTATTGCAAATTTTGTTCGGAATTTAATGAGGCCCTTGATGTATTAGAGTAAAATGGTTGCACATGTTTTTAGTTTGCTATAATGTCCTGACTGCAGATGGTGCTACAGAGCCCATACAGTATGCTTGCTGGGAGTGTTCTTTCTAATGTATTATTGCAAATGCAATGTATCTAAATACATCAACATAGAAGTATTTACTACTATTGAAAAAAGACAGATTTAATTTTTATTTCTTTTTGAAATATATTTGTATTAACTTTTTATAAAACACATCTGAGAAAAAACAGTCATATATAATGAATATATAAAATAAAATAAATAGTGTCCACTATTAACGATACATGGATTCCCTGGTGGTCCAGTGGTTAGGATTCTGTCAGGGAATCAAGTGTTCACACCACCCTGAAGCCATGCATGGTTGGGCCTGGCCAGTACTTGGATTGGAGACCAGCTAGGAATACCAGGAGCTGTATTCTGTGGCCCACTGAAAAGGAACTGATAACCCACTCCAGTATCTCACCCATGAATACCATGGATCAGCATGGTGTGTTGCGGTCCATGAAGTCACAGAGAGTTGGACACGATTGAATGATACAAACACATACATTACAGATACAGCATGATTAACATGAATCACTTATGCATACATAGACATCTAGAGAGATTTCAAGACATGAAAATGTATGAAAGAGTTTTGTCCTGTAGGAACCCATCAGAGTGAGACTGGATTCTTGAAACTGCAGTGTAAATTTTAAATGTGTTTCTCTGATTTAGTATTTTTATAATTACGTTTTGGTGGAAAAGTGCTTAGTAACCATTTACCTAAATACTCCAAGGAAAGTGAGCAATGAAGAGACACTACCTATACTAAAGAGACAATACCTGTACTAAAAAGGCCTGAAATCCGTAGCGTGTAAAGGAATTGAAAGTTGAAAACAAGACAATAGATTTATTTTGTGAAATAAAAGTTAGTGTGTTTTACAGGTAGTCATGTGGATAATATGAGAAAGGAACATGCGCTGTTGCTTCAAACATCAGATCAAATGTTTCTTTCATGTTCACTTATATTTTAACTTGCTGCAGTTATACTGATAAAATCATTTTTGGAAGCAAAGTTGTTAGCACAATTCTTTGTAAAACGTTTTTGAATTTATTTTTATGACTTTATAATGCATTTACCAGTATCCGCGCAAGAAAAATTAAAGCAGGTGAATAGATAAGGGTATTTTGCATTTTGGCTCATGCTAACTTTAATTTTTTTGCATTTTTGCTTTAATCTCTCTACCCTCCCTTGATTGGAGCCCTCTAGAATGTTTTTAGGTTATTATTTATTTATTTATTTTGATTTTTTTATATCTTTGTTTCTTTTTTTTTAATTGTGTGCATAGGTATTTTGTACAGTTTCATTACCTGAGTATGAATATGTTCTATGTAGCACGCTGGATTTATTCTATTAATTCATGATAAAAAATAAATGCAATGTGGCAAATCTACTGATTGATAATACAAGGAATTGGGATTGTATCTATGTTTTAGATTAAGCGCTGTAATTCATGGATAATGTTTTCTATTTAACCCCAGGACAAGCTACACCATGTTTATTTGCACTTTGTATTTGTACAACTGATCTCCTAGTACCCAAGATAATTAAACATATATTTCTCAGTAAAGCCCGATATTGGTGATTTTCTGCAATTAAATTGCAAAACAAATTGTCAAGATCACCAGAGGACAACTGATTAGTGCAGCAAATATTTATAAGGTGAAAAGTATATATCATAAATGTGTTTTCTTCCAGTTTTCAACTCAGGTGCCTTATTTCTACTGCTCTTGTAAAATTAATTTTAGAACCCAAAGTTAATGATTATCTAAAACATTAAGTGTAGGATACGTGTGTTCCATAAGTTCATATAATCATATTATTTAATGTTTAAAATTAAAGCCTCCAGGAAAAATAACCAAACTTTTTTATAATAACATTTGCTATAGTACTGTTGTGTCATATACCTTTTGTATTTACAGCTTCCTCTAGAATTATTGACATTCTTGGCAAACTCAAGCAAAAAACGCTATGAAAAAGCATCTTTGTTGTTTAGCAGTTTAATATTATAAGATAAATATAACCTTTCACTGAGCTAAAATTATTCGAAGAAGAAAAATCCTTATAATTTAGTAGTAGTAGTAGTACTTTGTGTCCAGATTGTTATGTCCTTGGTCCTCAATTGTGGATTGTCTTCTTCAACTCACCCCATTGAAAAGGCCTGATTCTGTGTTCAGTGACCATTTTTGTTTAGATATGCTTTAGATCATTTTTGTACTGGATTATCCAACCACAACCTAGCCTTAGCCTCCCAGTAATGGCAGCCAGGTTGCTCTCTAAATTGGATCTTGGTATTTATGATACCATGGGCCATTTTTCAATTCCAAGCCAGTAGCGGCAACAGCACACCCGCAAAATCTACAGGCATGACATTCTGCTGAGCTGTTACACAGCTATTACATTCAACCATGCTGCGATCTATGGGCCATAGACGCAGGCCTCCTTTCCACGCAAGCAAACTGTTAAGGGGCTGGCCAAGCAATGATCGGTCTGCACGATCCAATTGCTGTATAACGTAGTGCGACTCAGGACTCTCATGTGTTGACTGTGTTGTATTTTCTGATGAAGTAGCAAGCAGGTCCCGGAGTTGGAGGTTTTTGAGAGAAAGAGAGAGAGAGAGAGCAGCTGTATTTTGAGAGCAGTAATTTGCAGTTTTGTTTATTTATCTTCTACTCTTTACAATACAATACACATAATTTAAAGAACACACATAGAAATACATAGAGCTAGGTCACTCCATACACACACACCCCCATCGACCAACAGTTATTAATTACACATAATACACAAATAGGACTTACACCAACAAGCCACACACTACACATGTACATGATGACCAACAAGGACACTGACATGTCATCTCCATTGAATTAAGGGATAAATGGATGCGTCATTAAATCTTTGAAGTTGACAAAGCACTTCTCATTCCTGGGCACAACAACAGTAATCAAGCAATAGAGAGTCCATGTATTGGTGTGCCCACTGCAGCCTATACAGTTACAGAATGCAGCCAGAATCAAGATAGCATTAGGAGCCAAGAACGATCAAGACCAAGATCATATCTAGCAAATGATAGCTAATCTGAGTTGCAATTAGGAGAATCATCCAGGTTCAAGCCTAGTATTATTCTTCATACTAATGTCATATACCTTTTTTTTCTATCTTTCAGCATCAATGAGGTCTGGGTCCAGTGGCGAGCCGGACCCCAGTCGGACCCCAGACCCTCCCCACACACACACTGCCACCTCCTCATCCGGCCATGCCCCAGGGGCCTCCACCCCGACATCAAGCCAGGCTGCGCAGTCGGAGATGCTGGCCCTCATGCGTCAGCAGGTGGACTGACTTCAGGGGATCCAGGGCAGCATCTCTGCCAATCACTCGGGGGTAATGTGCAGCCTGGCCAGGCTCAATAGGGAGGAGAGGAGACACCACCTGATGACTGAATCCTACCTGGCCGAGCTGCTCAGGATTGGAGCAGACCAGAGCGCATTGCAGGGGATAACCGCAGAAACCATGCAACGCTCTCTGGTCCCCCAGCCCGAATCCTCCATCCTGGAGGCATCCCCGGCCACCCACAGCCCAGCCTCTCCTCTCCTCCAACCATGCCTCCACCACCACCACTGCATTTATCACTGCCTCCCGGGGGTTGCCTCCCCCTGCCCCCACCACCACCAGCAGGGAGATTGCGGCCGGCCACGGGGGATTGGGGCCCTGTGCCTAGGTGGAGAAGGACCTAGAGGATGCGCAGATGTTTGTGCCTTCTCAACAGCACTCCTCAGTGGCAAACTATACAATGTTAACCTAATCTAGCCTGGCTACAGAGTCTTTGATCTTGGCCTATGTGATGGTGATATTTTGTATGCAGATGGCTACCTCCAATCACATGGTCCATGATCCTCTTCTCTGTGAACACGTAGGGTTCTGTTTAACATTTCAACAAATGATGGTCACTGAGGAAGAGATGCTGCTGTCCCAGTCTTTTTAAGGCCTTATTTTGTAGGTGTTATGTTTTTTTTTTTTTTGTTTTAGGTACAAATCAGGTCCATGAAGGCATCTTCTGCATCTGCAAGCATTGTGAAGGAAATGTATGAGGTGTAAGGTTTTCACAGTGCCTCTCAGGTAGACATTCCTTCAATGACATCCCCCCTTCACATGTGGCTCCCACAATCTTAAAGCTATCATATAGCCAGATATCTAAGACATGATTGTTGTTAGCTTAAATGTAGATTAATACCGCCATGGCGGTGGACTCGCAAAGTCTCACAATGGCATGTTAATGACGGCCAGCATTAATATATGCACTAGTGAAGCATGTGATCCTAACCTCAATATCTGAAAACAGATCATTGGGTCTGATGTAAGAAACAGTGAATCTGGCTACTGACTATTGTGTCCTCTCCGTATTAATGGGTATTTTCCCATATTGCTGATTATCCAGAGACCTAGCTAATAGTAATGCTTGCAGATGGGAATCAGGTGAGTTGGTATATTGTTACAGTTACAGTATTTAGCATTGTACTATACATGCATGTTGATTTTTTTTACTACAACTTCATAGATCCTCAACATCATAGATCCTCGACCACACTTCACAGTAGTGCTTAGATTTCTTTCTGCATGACCTTGACTCTTTTTATGCCAGTCTAGTGGTACTAAAAATTGTGACACTTGTTTCCAAAATGTTTTAACTTTTTTTATTCATATAATCAGTTAAGATCAAGACATTTTTTCATAGCCTCTTTTGCTCATCTTTAACAAAACAGCAATAATAGAGCTATGTCAAATTTTGGTGCTTTCTAAATAAAGATTATTACTATTGATAATAATAATAATAATAATGATAATAATAATAAATAAATGTTAACATATTATGATAATTGTGATAGATTACATATTTATCTAGCTGTAGGAAACAGGATTTTAGAAACATAAAGCTATTTTTCTAAAACATTGCATAAAAAAGTTTGGACCTGTCTCATTTTTGCCAATAATATATATTCACTTAAATATATTTTAGTTTTAATACTTATTTTTTCAACTCATAAAACTACTTAAAACTTTTTTATTTTAGATAATTTTAAGAAATTCAGTATGTATTAGGAAGATTTACTGAAAGAATTATACTTTATTTTTTTCTTTTTCACATTTAAAAAGTATACAATTACAGAAAAAAAAAGACAAAAAAAAACAAACATCTGAATATCATAAACATTATTTACCAAGCGTATGAAGACAACAGCAAATATACCAACAAACATTTATACATAAAATAAGCAGTTCTAACCTTATTAATTTCCAAGTAAGTATTGGTCCCATAAGGACCATTTCAATTTCCGTTTATTTTTAATATCTCTATTACTTTCCAGATAGTCATTTTCTATTTTTCTATTGCGGCTAACTACTGCTTTTATTTTGCTTCATGTAGGGATATTATTTTTTTTTCCAGTTTACTACAATCAACCATTTAATTGACCACAAAATATTTACTTTGAAATGCATATCCTTTGAAAAAGAATTATTTCAGGAGTTGCCTCCAAATTTCTTTTAATTATGGTGGATAGGTGGAATATGCATATTAGACTAGAAATGTTTAATTTTTTAATGAAGCCACCACATGTGCATGCCCAACTACTTACACCTCCTCCAACAATTAACTCAGTGCTACTGTGGCGCTATTTTACTCAAAAGGAGCAGAGTGATATACCATCTATGGACTATATTAAAATAGGTCTCTCTAAAGGAGATAGATTTTCTATTACTTTCAGTTACCACAAAAGCTCTTAGCCAATAATCCAGCTCACAATAAACATTTAGTTCCTTTTCCCATCCTAACATTCCCATGGACTTATCAAATACTGATATTGATTCCAAAGTTTTAAAACATTTTGATATAGTAAATGTTTTTTTTTTTTAATGTTTATACTTTGACCTTCTCAGAGCATGTTTTAGGGTACTGTAATTGAACCTTTTGTCTTTTGGGATGTTGTTTAGCATATTAATCCCCAGCTCTATTAACATATGTTTTTACCCCTTATTAATAAAGAGATCTATTATTGAAATAACTATTCTAATATGGTATTATTCAAGCAACTGATATTATTGCTTATGTTAATGTTTAAATATGATTCTATTCTTGAAGTACCAATAGTATTGTCAGAATCAGATAAGTTGCTAGAAGGGGGTTGTTACTATTGCTCTAGTTTATTACAGATCATCTTATGGTTCTTTTTGTCAAATAGGACTGGAACAGGCCCGTGCAGTTTGGAAACAATAAAAAGGATGAGAATGCTGTTGTTAATTCAGTTTGCTTCTTTTATTTTGTGATCTCTACTTACACTGTCTCCTTTAAAAATGTGTTCATTAACAGTGTCCTTTAAAACAATTAATTGCAAATACAAAACATATATCACTCTTTTATTAAGCAACATCTGAATTAACATCAAGTGATATATTGCATAGAGCTTTCCAAATGTGCCAGCACTTTATAGATTTCTAAAAGTGTGACACCTTAATTATAAATGACTAGCTACTTGCCCGTCAAAAATGACAGTATTACAATTTTAAGCCTGGCAACGGTGTTTGCCACACAATGTGAGCACCTTCGTGCTCATTGCAAGGCCTTGCAATGGCTTTGCCGCTCACTGCCGCTCTCCTTCTGTCTACTTTACGGGCCTTTGAGCTCATTGCAGGCGTCGTCCAAAGCGCAACTTTGGTGCTTTGCAATGATCACCTTCGGCGCTCATGGCGAGCTTCGGCGCTCATTTGCGAGCCTCTCCCCCTCGTGTAGTTTATGGACCTCGCGATAAGTGTTACTGCCTTGGGCTAAGTGTTAGTGGCTTTCGATTAAGTGTTACTGGCTTGCGTTAAGTGTTACTTCCTTCGGCCTCGATTTCATCCTGTTACGTTTTTTCAGCCTCCATTTTATTTCTTGCTTAGGCGATTTTCTATCATGAAAAAATGCTAAATATAGATCAAATTAATTTTCAACCTCACACACAGACTCCGTAGCTCTCCCCTGTGCTGTGTGTGAGTGTGTAAGTTAACTTGAGGCATATTTTGTGTTTTTTACTGGTCTTTCCAGTTCCATGGTTCGGCCGTTAAATTTAGTGCAGCCTTCGGTGCTCCTTGCAATTGCTCACCTCGCTTCAGTATTTTTCTTAAGCATTTGACAATCATTGTGTGGCTCGCAATGAGTGCCTTTAGTGCTCATTGCGAGCATCTCCCGCCACCGACTTTACAAGCCTTGCAATGGCTTTGCCGCTCATTGCCGCTCTCCTTCCGTCTACTTTACCAGCCTTTGAGTTCATTGCAGGCGTCGTTCAACCCGCATCATTGGTGCTTTGCAATGATTACCTTCGGTGCTCATGGCTAGCTTCGGCGCTCATTGCGAGCCTCTCGCCCATGTTGTTTATGGGCCTCGCGATAAGTGTTATTGGCTTGGGTTAAATGTTAGTGGCTTTTGATTAAGTGTTACTGGCTTTCATTAAGTGTTACTGGCTTGTGTTAAGTGTTATTGCCTTCGGTCTCGTTTAACTTAACTTGCAACCTCACTCACAGGCTCCCTGGCTCTCCCCTGTGCTGTGTGTGAGTGTGTAAGTTAACTTGAGGCATATTTTGGTTCGGCCATTAAATTTAGTGCACCCCTGAAACTGCGGGCCTCCATTTGAGAGGTCAACAGTTGCATCTACGACCTTTGGTCCTAAGTGTTACAGGCTTTGCGATGAGCTCATTGCAGCCTAAATCCTGCAGGGCTCGCAATGAGCGTCTTTGGGCCTTCGTTGCTCATTACAGGGCCGCAATAGCTCACCTCGCTTCAGTATTTTTTTTAAGTATTTGTCATTTTTTGGTGGTCTTCGGCCGTTAAATTTGTAAATGATTGCGTGCCGAAAAGTATTGAAAAGTATTGCGTGCCTTGGACCCTGCCTAAGTCCCAAGGACCACGCGATGAGCGCCTGTGGCACTCATCGAGAGCCCTGCAATGAGGCCTCAACTGCTCACTTCTCAAGGCTCGCAGTTGCAGGGCTTGCTGTGCGAGACCCACAATATTTAGCATTGCGTTACCAACAACCCTGCAATTACGACAACTATATATATGAGATTGTATCCCCTACGTTAAATAATAAACATATATTTTTGTGTAGTATTTAGACTGTTGAGAAACTTGAAGAAGCTTCCTGATTTCTAAAGTGCTAATCTACAATTTATTTTTATTTGGTTATGGTTCTCAAACATTTTGAAGCTTGTGACTAGGTGATTGCAGTCTGGCAAGAAATTACTTTGGAAATTGAAACCAATTTGAATATGATGACTGTGCTATACACACACAATGTTCATTTAGTTTAGCACTATACAGTTTATATCTTCCATGATCTGACTCATTCCAGTGTCATGGGGACACTGGAATGAGTCAGATTATTGGAGATATAGCTTGGGATAATGGCAGTGACTTATTTAAACTGTTAACCTGCCCTTATTACTTTTCCTGCTCGTCATTCCTCTATCTTCTTGAAGATCAGTAGATAATGTGTTATGTGCTGGCACCAGGTACATACCCAGTCATCTTCAATCCTATTTTTAAGTCAAACTAGCGTGTCGATTTTTTTGCTCTTTCTACCTAAAGACAAGTGGATGTCCTAAGAGATATCCAAAAAATGTGCCTGTTTAGCTTAATGACATAGTTGAAAACCACGTCCCTAAACTATTCTTGAGAACCACTGTACAAAAATGTTTTGCATACTACAAGAAAAAATGCTTATCTACATCAGTCTGTATTTTTATAATATTTTATAGAATAATATTTTCATCTACAGGAAAAAATGTGCCCATTGTCTTGGTAAGTCTTCCCAGTTGACCAATGCTCAAGTGATAATGTGCATACGCGATTACAAAATTACATATATGCTATCTGATTAATCTATTAACAGATCTAGAAAAGTACAGTATAGAAAAAAGAAATGTTATTTTTTTAACATAACATGATGATGATGAATTCACATTTTAAATACAATTTGAACATGTGCTCTGATTCATTTGTTTATAAGCCATAAATATAGTCCAATAATTAGTTGCAGAATAACTGGATCAATGTCTGCCTTCTTCTGGATCAATTAACAATTAATAACAAATAGTCCACATATTAAAAAGATCAAGAGAGAACTAAAAAGATTGAACTTGATGGACTAACAGTCTTTATTCAACCTCAAATACTATACTATTATTAATTAATAAACAACTAATTAACTAATCCCCATATTGCAGATCAGAGAAGATCTTACAAGGTTGAACTTGATTGACTGAAAGTCTTTTTTCAAACTTAATTACTATGGGCCTCATTCTATTATCGGCCGCAGCCGTTGCGGGGCCGCAAGGACCGGCCGCAAGCTATTCGGCTATTCTATTCCCTTACGGCCGGGGATTCCGGCAGGCTTGCGGCCGGTGCCTTGCTATCTCTTGCGGCCGATCGCGCCGGAGGAAAGCCTTTGATCTAAAACGGCCGCAAGAGATTTGCAATTCAATTGCTCCGGGAAACCTCTCTGCAAGGCTAAAAACGAGCCGCAGTTACTTGCAGGAAAAAGGTCTCGCTAGCACCAATTAAGCACATAAAATAGCTCAAATAAAGCCATCCTGCACTTTGAGAAGACTATAAAGGGATTTTAGGTGTTAGAAAAAATAGCACATAATTATCCTGTACTCAAATCCGTAAAATATTTTATTTTTAATATCCGTAAAATATCCATGTAAAAAGTCCAGAGTGCTTGGAGCACCTCAGACACACCCCCGCCGCAGCCGGCAAATAAACAGTTAATTTGAACTCGGGTTTGGGCAGATGTGCAAGCTTGAGAGTGGGTTCCTTTTAATCCTCATGTCCCCCAATATGATCCCTAGCATTTACAGAGCTGTACAGTGCAGGCTTGAATTTATTTTTCAGTTTTTATATTTCACAGATTACGGCCGGTTCCAAGATATGCGGCCGGCCGTAAGAGGAGATCCTTGCGGGGCCGTATAATAGAATCGCGAGTTAACTGAACCCTCGCAAGGAATCGCAGCCTTACGGCCGATTTACGGCCGATAATAGAATGAGGCCCTATGTAACTAATTATATATATTTTTTAAACTTTGTATTCTGGTAGAGCATATCAAAGTAATGATAAATATCTGTAGGGGTATGTCTAAAAGATTTGTAGAACATTTTTGTTGCTTACCTCAAACGGTAAGTAAGTACAATAAGTAGTTTTACTCCTCCTGACTGCTATCTTTGCTGAGCTGTAGATGATGTCAATGGTATTATCACTAATTGCTGCAATGGTGACCATATCCTAGGATTTTTATTAGTTACATTTCTCTTCCCTTCTGATATTCTGCACATGAACAATTCTTGCTGATAAATAGCTTTCTTCTTCCTCTAGTTTTGTTGGGTCCCTTGTTTGTAGACTCACTATTTATTAAAGTAAATAAAAAATATTAACAATCATGTAAAGATACCCACACAGACTTGAATTTGCTTATTAAAGATAGACTTTAAGCCAGATTGCCACCAGATAATATTAATGAAAAGCATATACCATTATGAAAGGTATAACAAAAGCCAGTTATTTACCATTAAGAATTGTTCATGTGCTTAGAACAGAAGTGAAAAACAGAAAGGATAACAAAAATCCTGGGATATTCTCCAGATCAAATCAATTAGCGGTCATAGCTCTGACATCATCATTGGAGTCCCAGTTTTGCTCAGTACGTTCTTATGTGGGCAGTTTGTTGCAAGTTACACAATTGTTAAATAAATATTTTAAGCATAGCCTTAGATTTGTGGTTAATGTTGGTGCTGATAACAATTAAAATATGAATTCTAGCACCGATCCAAAAGCAGTCCAGACAAGTGTGCACACAAGCACGGATGTAGAATAATCTAAACTGACCCTTATTCTGAATAACAGCAAATTGTTGAAGGGACACATCAAATGTTTTTGGAGAAAGTACTTCTACAATCACATATATAGTTGTGAGCATGCGGGCTGTTGCTAACGCTTGCAGGCTCGCGCAGCAAGCCTGCGGATCTCGCAAAATTTACGGAGTTACGAAAGCAAAATACGAGACCGGTGACAACCCATTACGACCTCGCAAAAACTGTCCGAAACCCGCGCACATGAAAACATGAAAAACACAATAAATACACACAACAAATACATAAAAGAGCTTACCTACAGCAAGGGGGGGGGGGGGGGTGGCACTCAGGACCTCGGAAACTGAAGTTACACCTCAACTTAACTCCAAATTAGAGAGTTTAGACACTCAAAAATCCCCTAAGCGAGAGAAAAAATGGCAGCCGAAAAAAATGAAAACGAGGCTACAGCACTCTAAAGACGCAAAACACCACCAAACACCTACGGATTTCCTGAAAAATGAATTAATTATCATAGCACACAAATAACCAAGAGCCATGCGATGAGCGCCGAAGGCTCGCAATGAGCGCCCAAGGATCTTAAAACACCAACAAAATTTTGCACCCAAACAACATTACCTGCCTTACTATCTTTTTGCCTTCATTTTTTGACGGGCAAGTCGCTAGTTAAATATAATTACAAAAAGTTGATATTCAAAAATATTGTTCCCTTGTCTGCTCCTATGGTTGATACAATTTGTATTGATGTATGTTATAGAGGGCAAATAGAGGATACCTGCATACACCTTGATTTGAGTGATATTCTCAATGCCTTTATAATTTAATTGTGGGGCTAACGTACTGTCTGTAGAAGAATTTGTAAATGACTAGCTAATTACCTAGTTAAATCTCTTGGATTAAAGAACTTTAAAAGCTTATTCCAAACAGAACTGCAAAATATTGTGGTAATACAATGTATTTCTAAAATGTGAAAGCAAAGGGAATATAACAACCTAAAAAAGTAATCATTGGCATAAAGTACCCTATTATTTTAAATAAGCACACTATTTAAATAAGCACACAACATTATTGCTCAGAGATTTGCATTGGGAACAACAGCCTAACATTTTGTGGATTGTAAATGGGAAGGCGGTGTACTATATTTAACAAAGGATTTGTTGTAACAACAGTCACTTTATTAATGTTTTTTTTAACAATTACAATTTTAACTCTCAAAAACAATGTCCCCCCAAAAAATAAAATGCAGGATCTATTACATGTTTTTACTTTGTTGATATCACAGAGCATTGCAAAAAACAATAGCAATAGTATAATCACAAATATTTCTTCCCATTTGCAGTACTTATTAGCTAACCAAACATCATAGGGCTTCTTAAGAATTATTAATTTTTGTAACAAACCTCTTTATGTTATAATGTTTCAACTTTTAGACGCTAATGCAGCCCACAATCTTTGGAGATGGTGCTAATGTCAAAAATGCTGACTCAGCTAGCATTTATCAGTAATGGAAAAGAGCTCACTGGTTAAGTTTTATGAGTTAGCAGTACCAAGGAGGGGTGAGAGAAACTATGAATCTGAAGCAAGCTGTTTTTCCCAGATTTATCTGAAAAGCTGTAAAGAAGCTATTTTATCTCATCTATTATGGATTATAAAGAAACCAGGAGAAAATCACAGCTTGTGTTACTAAATATGGACTTCGCCCCAAACAAATCTGTTGGCTTCAACCTTTGGACGATGTAATAAATGCAGGTGCTGCGTGGCACTTCTTTTATTTAGCACAAAGAACATCTTAATTAGTCATGCACAAAACTCACAAGAACTGAAAAACAATTCTAATGCTGGCAACAAAAAAATATAAACAATAAATAATACTAATCAGGAAGTGTCTTATTTAAATAGATACTCACCTACAAATTCTGACAGAAGCAAATTTACTAAAATTAATCATCTATTAAATTATATTATGTTAAAGAGTGAAATGCATTGTAGACTCATTTGCATGTCCCTGCCCAGTTTCCAAGAGTGCAGTGCTGTATTTCTGGGAATACTGATCAGGAAATATGTGCTTTAACTTGTTGTTAGCTGTCCAAATGTCAACACAAATGTACTATTTATTAAAATATAGAAATTCAAGAAAAGTCTAAAAATATTTAGGGTGAGCCAAACAAATGAGAGTGATTAAAAATAACTCCAAATATGAAAATATATATATTTCAAAAGTCCAATTATGACAATGATTTGTCTACTATATATTAGGTTTTAAAGTTGTTCTCTAATAATTATCACGTACAGAGTATTTTTCAAATGCATGAGTGTGTAAGTGTAAGATTTAAATACTCATGTATATGAATATATAACTATATGGAGTGTAAACTTGAATCAACCAATTCATCTCCATGAGGAAGTGGCACAGGGTTCTGGAGTGAGAACCAGAGTGTTGCTATCAAGACCCCAATAGGACACTATTAACCCCTACATTAACACTGTATGTGCCATGAAGGTCCTCCGGGACCCTCATTACACAAAGTCTAAGCACTACCCTACACTATTAACCCTTTCTTACCCTATACTATTCTATTAACGCTCCCTCTAACTAATTAACACTAATTAACCCTATGATTAACTAATTAACCCCCCTCAGTAATTAACCACCCCTCTTCCCTCTTTCCTTGGGCATTACTTATGTAAATTATCAGAAACCTCAAGTAACTTTGGCAAAAAAAGACATATAGTGCAGATTCCTATATATTATTATAATCAAAATGCCTTATGAATATAATATAATACATATCAAATTACTATAACTATATATATATATATAGCATATAGCATATTTATATTACTCATAGGGGAAACGTTGTTTTTAATGTATAATGAACACCTTACACATTAAACCACTCTTTTTTTTGTGAGTTAGTGTTGTCAGATCATCCTCATGGCCCATAGGAGATATGTAGACGATGTATTTTTATTTATATTTGAGATAATGCAGTCAAATATATTAAAGAATGTTTTAATTATTTACATATGGGTTATTCAGGTTTAAGTTAAAGTAAATTAGAATTTGCTGAGTAACAACATTTGCTTCCATTCATGTGATAATCTATTGCTCCAAGACCTTATGGAAACAGATGGGGCTATATATTTCCCTGCATACAATATCTATTCCATACTCAGCACATTTATCAGACAAAGGGTGATATTGTACTGCTCATATTACCTTTTTATTGCTAGACGCAATACAGTAGAAAGCAATGTTGACTCAGTTCCAGTCCAGACCAAGCTCACATTGATGGCATGCTTGCAATACTAACTATTTTACAGTTTGATGGAAGATATATTTGGATGGTTTTACTAGTTGCATATTAATTAAGTTGGCTTATTTAGCATTAACTATAATTGGCTAATATATGTTATATGTGATAGATCAATTACTAAACTGTGTTGCTAACATTTATGCCAGCATATGGGATAATGTGTGCTTTAATATTTGAATCCTGAAATTTCTATGACAAAGGACTGGAATTAGTCTGTTCACCTTTTTTGGATTTTTTTTTTAACTTGAGAAGTTGAAACCTATTACTTTGCATACTTTGCACAGCTACAATAATTCGATTTTATTTGCCTAGCATGGGAAATATATTCTTCAAAATATGGAGATAAATATGTTAAAAGATTGTTTTTATTGCATCCTTATTTAAAGGACAATTCAAATTCCATAACTGAAGAACTAAACAACCATGAAAAGTTCCAAAAACAATACAGACTTTAAATAATAGTTATTAAGTAAATCCCTATTTTTTTTATATTTAATAATATTTTTTTAATCTGAGACTTTAAATAATTATTTTTAAGTAAATCTCTATTTTTTGTTTATTTCTTTATATTGAATAGATTTTTTTTAATCTGATAGTTTAAATAATTATTATTTAAATCAATATTTTTTTGTTTATTTCTTTATATTGAATATTATTTTTTTAATCTGAAACTTTAAAGTATTATTATTAGGAAACATCCATATTTTTTATTTATTTATTTATATTGAATAATATTTTTTTAATCTGAGAATTTTAAATAATTATTATTAAGTAAATCCCTATTGTTTTGTTTGTTTCTTTATATTGAATAATATTTTTTTAATCTGAGGCAAAGAAAATATATTGATTTTGAGCATGCAAAAATCAGCTGGCTACGACTTAGATTACATGCACACTCTTAATTGTGTACTTGTGAAGATCACTCGCTAAACTTAAATGCACTTTAAAAATCGATTTAGAAGTTCCTTGGGACCCTGTCTTTAAATGTGCCCCTTTAGGTTCTGTTCTGTGACCCGAGCTGCATTTGGATGCAGAGATAGCAATCCCTATGATATTCCCTACCTAAGCCACCATGGCCTTTAAGTGCTCATGTTGGCCGGATGTTTATGAAACCCCACTCCTTCATCTAAATTATATGTTAACTTACACCCATGGTCCCTCAACCTGTCCAATTGGGTATAAATCAGGGTAAGTGTTTTTTTAGTGTGGCTATGGGAGACTTCTGTATTTTTAAGTTTTGTTTAGCTAATACATACTCATAAGCCCTTTGGCTTTCCTCGTTAGGCAAGTAGAGCGTATACAACAAGACAACTTATGACAGAGGACTCCCTCCACATTTGCACAAACGTAAAAAAAACTGTTAGTGCCATGTGACAGCAGCAAAAAAATAAAAAGCCAATGCTAATGATGTGATGCGCATGTGACGTCACGTCATTAGCATATGCCGGGTCCTGACACAGCTGGAAGACGAGTGGAGGAGCGGAGGAGCAGCTGCTGATGGAAGGTAAGTGAGGGGAAAGGGAGAGGCGGTAAAGTGAGGAGGGGGGTTGAGGAGGGAGGATGAGGAGGGGGGTTGAGGTTGAGGTGGGGGGTTGAAGATGAGGAGGGGGGTTGAGGATGAGGAGGGGGGTTAAGGAGGGAGGATGAGGAGGATGATAAGGGAGGGGGAGGGAAAGTGGCACGAGGGAGAGCGGTGAAAGAGGCACAGGGGAGGGAGAGGGGGGAAAAGACACGGGGGTGGAGAGACCCAGTGGGGGAGAAGAGACACAGGGTGACTCGAGTTTAAGCCAAGGGGGCTTTTTTCAGCCTTAAAAAAAGGCCTGAAAAACTTGGCTTATACTTAAGTATATACGGTAATATCATTGATATAAATGGTCCATAGAAAAGCAAAAAGTAGAAAAGTTTTGAATCATCTTTGATAGAGCCCCCTTTGGTAAGGTACAGGTAGATCCTTTTTAACACAACCCCGTTTCACACTGATTTGCTATAAGTTTGTGCCTGACACATCCTCAATTCCATTTAACACAATTTTTGCCCAACACATCCCCGATTAACACTGATTGGATGTTTGTGTATCATTCCAAAACACCAAGAGTCATGAAATGAATTTTAAAAGTACCTGTTATTTACACTATGTTAAAATGTACTGTGGTTTAACACTATTCTTCTATATTTTCTAGGAAAACATCTACAGAGTTAAACGAGGTATGCCCGTATTTAAAAAATCTCTTCACTGAGTGCTCATAAGAAAACTATTGTGGTTATCAATAAAGAGTTAATTTGAAAGAGGTAATTTGAGTAGTACATTACCACTTTGTCTGATTAATGTGCTGAGGGTAGAGGATACACCATATGCAGGTTAATATATAGGGCTATCTATATTTATGTGGTCTCTAAGCAACAGGTTTATCAGATTAATCACAGCAAAAGTTGTTTCCAAATTTTCTATTCCTTAAACTTACATATGTTTTAGAATTTGTTTCTGAAGTTAACAGTCATAGGACTAAGTTTCAGAGTTTACCATTTGAAAGGTAGGATTTGCAGATCAATGTAATTCAGTTAACTTGCTCAAAAATCCTATGGATTTGATTTTAAAATACAGAATGCAATAACCCTCATTTACAATGTCATTACATTGCTAATTACTGAAATGACTTCAATTCATAGCTTATCTTCCTGAGATAGAATAGTCAGTGATTAAATAATTAATCTGACTATTTACTCTGGTATGTAAGGTCACCAATTTATTTTCATCTTCTTAGAACTGATGTAATGAGGTCACTCATGCAGTACTTAAAAACTAGTCAAATCTAGACTCCCTTTTTATTCCCATCTTTTCCATGAAATTTATTTTCAAATTGTATCAACAGTTATGTAATATGTAAACATACTTTTATCAAGAGTAGAAAGTGAAATAAAAGATTTGATGAATGTCCTTACTACCATGTATTCATTGACTTCTGGAACTGGCCACCGGACTTTATTGGACAATAGGCCTGTGGCTACCTGACCCAAGGGCTATTCTAATAGCCTTAAGAGCTTCTAAAAGGACTATCAGCCCTATTAAAATCCAGCCCTGTAAGTTCAACGTGAAGCTTGTAACGGCTACTGGGTTGAAAACTGGCCATGTTACGGTGCTATTAAATTAGATAAGGCCACGATCTATGGGCCGGAGACGCAAGCCCATAAACCATTCTTGCGCACGTTGCATGTGCGGCCATGATCATGATCAATTAGTCAAACCTGTGGTTCCGGGTTTAGACGTAGCCAATGGCAAAAGAGATCACCAGCATGACTGCGGAAAGCCTGCGGGAACCCCCGCTGGCTCTCAACATTACCCCTTGCTGCAGGGGTCCAGATCGGGACCCCTGCGGCAGTTAAATAGTAAATCCCTGCTGCGGGGGTACTTCAAGTACCCAACGGACACCTGAAATTAACCCCCCTATGCTGGGGATCCCCATCATAACCCCTGCAGTGTCCCTACATAAACCCTTGTTGGGGGGTCCAGAAGTGATCCCTGATGCCTGATGCCCTGGTTTTCACTCTTCTGGGCCAGGAGAAGCCCTCCATCTCAACATCCTATAATAAAAACACTATTAAAATCAAAAACAAAACACAACCTGTTAACAAGAAAGGATTAATAGTCTACTCACCTGGCCAATATGCCCCTCCTTGTTATGGGCTGAAAGCATTTGTGCCTTCTGATTGGCTGAATGCATTTGCACCTTCGAATTGGCTGATATCTGATTGACAGCAGTTTCAGCCAATCAGAAGGCACAATTTTATTTTTTTGATCAGAGCATGCACGGGAACCTTCATTTGCGTCGGGGAGCTCCTCAAGGGAGGAGCTCCGTTAGTAGCAATATTTTTTGGATAGAACGATCAGGATTTTTGGAGAGCCTTTCCTGGCCCAGAAGCCTGAAGACAAAGGCATCGACGATCGAAGCTGGAGGGGCATTTTGGCCAGGTGAGTAGACTATTAACCCTTTCTTATTAACAGGTTGCGTTTTGTTTTTGATTTTAATAGTGTTTTTATTATAGGACATCGGGATTGAGAGACCACTCCTGGCCCAGAAGAGTGAAGACTAGGGCATCGGGGATCACCTCTGGCCAGGTCAGTTGTCAGTTTTTTTACAGGTTGTAAGTCTTTTTTTCTATTTTAATAGTGCATTTTAATTTATGTAGTATTTTATTATTTTATGTGTAAGTCTTTTTTTATTTTCTGTAGTGCTTTTTTTTATTTTTATGTAATTAGCAGTTTATTATTGTTTGTACTTAGTGTTTTTTGTTTTTTTTCAGTACTTAATGTGTGATTAGGGATTTAATTGGGGGTTATGGGTTAATAGGATAGGGTAGTGTAGCGGTTATTAGGGGGTTAATAGGATAGGATAGTATAGGGGTTATTAGGGGGTTTATATGATAAGATAGTGTAGGGGTTATGAGGGGATTAATATGATAGGATAGGGTAGTCTAGAGGTAATTAGGGGGTTAATAGGGTAGGGGTTAGTAGGATATGGGTTAATTAGGTACAATTAGGGTTAATCAGGTACAGTTGGGGTTTATTGGGTAGAGTTAGGGTTCATTGGGTACAGTTAGGGTTAATTGGGTACATATAGGGTTAATTGAGTACAGATAGGGGTGTATAGGTATAGTTATGGTTAATTGCATATAGTTAAGGTTAATTGAGCACCGTTAGGGTTAACTTGGACAGACAGGGGTGTATAGGTATAGTTAGGATTAATTGGGTACAGTAAGGGGTAAAAGGGACTATATAGGGATAACAGGGTCTAGATAGGGGAAGTGGTTAGTGATAGAGTTAATTAGGTATGTTGAGGGTTAAATAGGGTTAATTAATTAGAGGGGTGGTAAATTAGTGTCAATTAGTTAGAGGGGGTTAAAAGAATGGTATAGGGTTGGAAAGGGTTAATAGTGTAGTGTAGTGCATTTTTCGTCCTTCCTGTGTCTCAACCCGCAAGTCGTCTGCAGGGAAGTTTATGAGGCTAATTTAATTGCTGTAAGGCCTACTTGCTACAATACGGGCTACGTTTTAATACGTAGCCCAAATTTAATGAGGCTGTATGTCACCTTGTGGGTTTATGTTATTATATGATGTTGGTTCCCAAAGCTCGGATTGTATGCCCTGGGCCCCAAAGATCACAGATTTGGTGATCACAGGTTTTGTAAGCCTAAAAGGCCCTGAGTCTTTTTTGTAATTTTGAACAGTTAGTTTATGTGTGTTATGTGTTTTGAGTTATAACTGTGTCACTGGGCTAATAAAAAATATATTTTTTTGATTAGCACCACTTTAAAGGTGACCGGTAGGCATTTCCAGTAGCCAGGCGTGATACCCAGTTCGCTCTCAGTCCCAAGACCGAGCTATGGTCCCGACCGGATATGAACTTGTGGTAAGCAATAGATCAGACTTCTATGGAAAATTCACTTGCCTGATTAAGCAATCAAATGAAATGAACAAGGCTGTAAAAACAGCAATTGCATCACTTGTTTCAATTGACAAAGATTAAGTGGCGTTAAGTGCTCCGCAAGTGATGCCTTTCATCCTTTGTCTTGTGGTTAACCACAAATTCAGAAATACTTGACATTAGCCATTGTTCATGACCCCTAATCTAATAGAAAGCCTGAATGTCAAAAGTCACTATGGAAATTCTGGTCGGCCCGAAAAGTGAATACACCCTGGAGCCACCTCAATTCCCATAGCCATCTACTCTCTGACTCAAAAATGGTATCTCTATCCGATGGGAGGTCGGCTAGGGAGTGGGTAAACCCTAATGCATAGTCCCCATGAATTCACATGGGCCTTACTATTAGTGCCTCACCACTCAGGAGGTAGCCCAAGCCCACCAATCAATTCCATTACCTTCCTCTAGGTACCCTGAACGAAAGCCTGTCCAGAAAATATAAAGATCTCCCATCCTAAGTTATGGTAGACTCAGACACCTCACCCATTTATCTGTCTCCAGCAGTTACACTACCTAATTACCCTTGCTGTGCCAAGATCCTACCCAGAGGTAGCTGATAACTGAGGCCGTAAATCCCTCAGCACCTGGGTGGAAAAGAGACAAGCTGGCACCTGGTCCTTGGAGACAGATGCGACCCAAATGAGGTAGTTCAAATGGGGCATAAGGTATGAAAGTTATTTTTACCAAATTAAATGGCACATTGGTGATTGACGCATGGTGATTGATAGAGAATTTTAAAATAGTTATGGGACAGGCACTTAGGCTTAAGATATTATGGATATTTCGATGTATTTACATGTATGATAGGATAGCACAGCAGTGTTTTAGAAATTAACTTCTCTGGAGGGTTTAGTTATGGGATTCATGGAATAGAGCTCTAATAAACTGAAATACCATAAATAAATATATATATTAGAAGGCAGCATTACACCTACATAATAACAGCCCTAATAAATTGCGATTCGGCCAATTGAAAATGGCTCTATATAAGCACATAGCATATTTTTTTTTACATTAGTTTTTTAGTTAGTGAACTTCTATCCAAAATTAAGGTCTTACCTAACTAAAATCTTGTAAAAAAATACTCTGTGCTTATATAGAGGCCTTTTTAATTGGCCGAATCGAAATGTAATAAGGAGGTAAGCAATTGCATATCAATCAAGTTTAAATTGGTAGTGAAAGTACATTAAACACTAGGACCACTACTACTAACCATTCTTTATTTTATTTATATTATAGTATAAAATAAAAATGTCAACTAAAGATGGTAAAAACAGCATATAGAGGTAAGAGGAACATGTCACTCCTCCGAAATCAAAGGAAATAATAGAAAGACCAACAGGGCATAACTTGGTAAAACAAATATAGAGTAGTGTATTCTTTGAAACTGCTATGTAACTCCCTTTAGTGTGATATGAAGACTCACTCACCTACATAATATTTTGATCATTTGAAGTATTCTTTAATCTTTGGCATTCTTGCATCAAAATTAATTAAAATGTATTGTTATTTGTTTCACTTTTCCTTATGAGTTATCTGTATCACACATCTATAGCGATAGGCTATTGTGATGGAGCACAAAGATCCAGTCTAGAGCTTGAGCTCTACCAGTTAAGGGTCTGTTAACAGTCTGGATTTCTTCTTATTTCAGTCATCTGGAGCTGCGAACAGATTCCAAAATCCTCAGGATAAGAGAAGTCCTTAGTAGGAGGGCTGTAACAATTGGTAAATGATCCTTAGAAAGTAAGTAGTACAACCTTCAACAGCTGGCTTCCAAGCCACACTCTAGGGAGTCATACAGATCCATAGAGTGTGTATTAAAGTACAGAGTTTATAAATTTAAGGAACAGAACCCTTTTGGGGATTATTTGTGAAGGCTCTAATCAGGGCCTAAGTGTAATACTTGACTATTATGTGATATATAAAAGGAACATAAGGCCATATTAAATTCCAGCCTCGTAAGTCCAATGTGTAGCACGTAAGGGCTGCGTACTTCAAATTTGGCAGACTTACGATACTATTACATTAGAAAGGACTGCGAGCTACAAAAGAGCAACGCTATCTTGTAAACCAGTTGGCAGCCATCAAACTTGCGTGTGCGAATGCAAATAATTAATTAATCTCGTAGTTACGGGTATGGATGGAGCCAATGGAAAAAGAGATTGTAAGCGTTACGTCACTGAAAAAGGGGAGGGTAGATTTTGAAATCCTACGTGCTCCAAATCCAGTTTGCGATTGGACGCACAGTCCAGATATAATGCAATATTAATAAAGCAGTAAATATAATTTATTGCATTGCAAGTTACAGTATATGTCGTAACACATTGATTGCAGGGATCGATATAACACAAAATATAATCATCAAATAAAGTATTTTTCTGGTTAATTTGCGACTTGAGAGTGTTGTTATTTACATTACAAGTGCTACGCAGTGTACTTTACCCCGTTCGCGGGTGCTCTAGAGCACATGTCGGCCTCTGGGCCTCATTTGTGTGTTACGCGCTTGCTCGCAAGTGAGCACGTTGCACTTTAATAGTTAAATTAAACAATTAGCAGTTATGGACATGACAGATCAAAGGATTTACGTACGCGAAGTTCAACGTTGCTCTCCACGTAGCCAATTCTAGGCCATCCTGCGTGTTAACACGCAAGCCCGCTGCGAACAATGTTACGAGGCATCTTGGCACGCAAATAGCCCTAAGATGACAGTTACGAGCTACGTGTTAACACATAGCTCCAATTTAATGAGGCTAATAATTAATATTTTAATAAGCAATGTATTACCATTGTCCTTATTTCAAGTATTTATGGCTCCTTTGTCATAGATTACATTTTTCTAGGCAACGCTTTGTTCTGTTAAAGAGAATACATTTGAAGCATGATGACCACACTTAAAGAGACATTACAATTTGAACACATTAAGGCTTGAAATGAATTGGCACAAATGTTTTCAGATTTGAAGATCTGTTTATGTGCGTGTGTCTGATTAGTTTTGCCCTGGAGGAATCTTGCAGTAAAAAGAGTTCCATAAATAATTGCTAAACAAACAACAAAAATAAATGAATAAATAAAAATATTCTCATATCTCTGGGCAATAAAAAGAGTGCAAATGTATATTTCCCTTTTAGCTGTTCAAAGTTGCTTTGATACTGCTGGTAAAATCAGGGCCAATAAAAGGAAACTGAAGAAATAAACATATTGGTTACTGATACATGAATGAAAGGCTTTTAAGTGACTGCCCTTGTAAATCAATATTTTATGAAATCTCATAATAGTGCTAAGCCATATGACTATAGAAAATAACAAAAATGTGATATTTGTATAAAAACTTAATATAGAATTTCTTAGTTCACATGATTTTAATTGCAACTGATACATAAATCTTCTGTCAGCCAAGTCCAAAGCCTACTATTCTCTGCTAATTCTTCTTGACTTATCTACTGGTTTTGACATGGGTAGATTGCCTTCTCCATCAAACTCTCTTTCTTGGTTAATTTCCTATCTCTTTTCAGGGGTTTCCCTTTCTCTAAGTCCTCTACCTCTGACTGATGGGGACCAAGCAAGGCTCAGTCCTGGGTTCCTTGCTCTTTCATCCCTCACCAGCCTAATAAACTGATTTGGGTTCCAATAACCCTTGTATACAGATGATACCCAAATTTACCTTTCCTCCACAGACTTATTCAGACTTATTATCCTCCCTAAGAACCAGAATCAAATCCTGCCTGCTCGAAACTTCTCCCTGGATGTCCTCACGTTACTTAAAGCTCAACATCTCAAAAACAGATCCCAGACTGTTCCCTCCCTTTGCCACCCACACACAGCATCTCTTCTGTTGATTAATGATTGCTTAATTCTGAACTTTCCTTACTGACCTTCCCATGAACTATCTATCTCAAGCTCAAAGCCTCTGTAAGACTCATCCATGTTACCACTCCTCCACTCTTTGACAGTCTCTCCATTTGCCTCATAACTCACAGAATAAAATTCAAAATCTCTCTTGACTTACATTCAAAGCCTTCAATGTGATCGCACCTGCCTATTAGCTCTATTAACCTCCCTCAACGTTGAAATCCGTAGCCCGTAACGTAGCTACCTGCGAAAGACTTGCAGGTTAGGTGCGAAAAAACCCTATTTCAACTGCGCGCCCGCAAATCCTATGTTCTCTCAAGCCTGTAAGTGTTACGTACCAATTTCGCTATTTAATTGCAACAAATTCACTGGCATTCAACCGCATAACCCGCAAATGGAGCCAAGAAGCCAACGGGTGTTAGGGAGGACCTGCATGTTGACTAAAAGCCCTATCCGTGGGCACCGTAAATGTAAATAAAAACAAACTACTGTAATTATAATGAAAGGGAAAGTGATGTTATGTATTAAAATTAATAGCACAAAATTCTCAGGCTTGCAAATCTTCAATAAAAAATTGTTTTATTTATTTTTAATATTCAGTGTTATATCGATCCCAGCAATTAATGTGTTAATACATATAATACATATAATGGAACTCGCATGGAATTGAATATCATATTTACGGCTTTATGAATATTGTATTAGTTATGGAATTTGGATCCGATCGCACCCTGTAATTGAAACCCGTAAGGCTTTGTAATTTAGCTCCCATCTTTCAGTGACGTAATGCTGATGATCTCATTTGCCATTGTCTCTGTCTAAACCCGTAACTACGGGTTTGACTAATGGATTGTTTGCACTTCCGCAAATCCTATGGCGCTAGAATGGTTTACGGGCTTGCGTCTCCGGCCCGTGACTCGCGTCATGGTCTAATTTAATACCTCTGTAACTCTGCCAAATTTCAAGCTCATAGACGTTGCAGGTCTCACGTTGATGCTACGGGCTGATAATTTAATGTGGCTGTAAGACTCCTCTTTCCTCTAAGTCTTTAAAAGGTTGTATACTTGCTCAAACATGTGAAAATCACTGTGGGGGAAAAATAAACATAATTAATTGGATAATATATTCTAAATCTTCAAGCTCTTCAGAGTAAGGACCTCCACTCTGTTTGCTACCGAAGGGGCGCATGCTTCCCCCTCTTGAGTACAGACTGGGGGCTGCATGTGAAGTCTCCAAGAGACACATCAATATTAAAAAAAAATATTCCTATTTACAACTGATGATAAATTAAACGACCACTTTTTCTATAATGCATTTTATCTCAACTTTTAAATTTTGCAACTTTTAAATGCAATTATTCTTGATTGCATGGCTTCTTCATTTTGCTTTCTGTCCTGCTGCCACTGTCAATTTTAGGTGGATGCGTCCTTGTAAACTAATGAGCTTCCCTTAAGTTTTACTAAGAGCACTGATAGATGTACCTATCACATTATTACAGTGCAGACAGACATAGTCTGCAGATTCAATGTCACCTCCAAGGCTCCCACCTCAGGAAGTTGATCTGCTGGAGCCAATATGGTACATTGTGTAGCAGCATAATTGCATGTGAAAGATAATTAGAGGGTGTTTTATTGTGTTTATTAACAATATTTTAGTTAGTGTAAAGTTGTGACTGATCTCTATTCAAAATTTTCCTTTTCAATAATACAATAAAAGGTGCACAACATTTCTGCAGAACATATTAATAAACCCACTTCATAAGATTTTATCAAAGATGGTTAAACTTAACCAGAAAACATAGCAATTGGTTATATTTTTATAATTACTTCAATTAAAACCCTTTTTTACCTAACTTTACTACACTTTTTACCCTGCTTGATAAATATACCCTGATGGATTTTTCTTAGAAGTGATTACACTATCAATTACTTTACTATCTATGAAGATAGAATTATTGTCCAATGTTCTTAACCTTTGAATCTGAACCACTACTCTATCTGATATAAGGAACATAGAAACTAACAGCCAATAAATACCATTTGTTCCACTTACTCTGTCCTCTTTCTTTAGACTATAGTAACTTTAGATTACAAGTGACCCTTAGGTTTGTTTAATTCTACTAATAATCTCTACTTGTAGACTACCCTACTAACCCACCAACAACGATGTTCAGTGATACTTAAAGGACCACTCAACTCTGAAACCAAAATTAATGTCTTCTATACTCTTCATAAACATTTAATGAAACAAGAGGAAATATTTTGGACTTGCTTGCTTTTTTGCCACTCCTATTGCACAGTATAGGGCTTGAGATTTCCCACCTCACATTCTCCCTCACGGATACCATTCTCCATCTTCTTTAACTGGACATTGCAATAAAATATGCACCAATTATATCATTGTTGGAGGTGGAGTCATTCGCAAAGTTAGGCAGGTTCTACTTAAAAAAGGAGTTAGTCATTAATGTGGCTAATCGCTCTAGCAGGAAAGAGTAATAATTAAACAAATAAAGTGTAATACAGCACATAATCTCTTGCTTGCACTCATATAAACTAATAATACTTAAATAATACTTACATAATGTATATGTATACATATACATAAAATGTTAATTGTATATATATATATATATATATATATATATTTATATTTATTTATGTACGTATAATTTGTTTTTAATAATGGAAACATTTTGTGTCATGCATTATAATATGACATGCTCTCCTGCTATGGAGATACATCACATATAAAATCCCCTTGTCCTGTTGTATGTTAAACTTTTCTAGCTGTGTTGATTGCCTCCCCCTGAAATAGTAAGTCTAAAATATTTAATTTATTTATAAAAAGTATAGATTAATAATGATTAAAAAAAAAAAAAAACATTTACAGAGTACATTGGTTTCTTAAAAGATCACTGTAGTGCAAGACGCAAGGCACCTCTGTAGGTGACTGGAGGAGTGAGTTTTGTGCTTGCCTTGCTGTAGGTGTGTAGAAATGAGTCTGCATGTAATTCTTCAGAATCTAAGTTAAACAGGGGAAGGAGCGAACTTAGGAGCTTGAGAACAGTGAGCAGTTTTTGGGTAAATGTGGGAGTTTATATTTTTACAGTCCAGTGACAACTTCGACCCATGTACATCCTGCCACATGTATGCAATGCTGGAGCAGCTGATTTAGCTGTCCCCCAATTGCATGTTGTGGTTTGGGTCGATAAATTATTGAGAGGGGCTGGATGGTATAGTAGTCTTTGTCAGCCCATAAGTTATCTCGCAGTCAAATTTGATATTCAATTGGCGTCTTTTTGCAACTCTGATCGGGTTACGAGTTACAACCTTTAAAAAATGTCGGCTGTCAAAATTGTAACTTACACCCTCCAGAAGCCTTTGATGGGTCACTTTCACAAGGCTAAAATCACAAAGCGCTATTCAATTGCTCCAATTCCCCAAGCTCGCAAACGTATCCACACTCGTAAACCGCAAATGGAGGAGAAAATCCTACATGTGCTCGAGAGGACCCGCAAAGGGGTTAAACACCAATTTGTAGCACTGTAAATACAAATAAAACAGTAATCCTACACTGTAAATTATGGGGAGAGCGATGATAGACATTCAAATTAATTGCACAACAGTCTCAAGCCCGCACAACTGCAAGAAATAAGTTTTATTTGTATGTGTAATTTTGGGATTAAATGATCTTGGGTATCAATGAGTTAATACATATCAGGCCACCTACATGGACTAGAACAGTATTGGCATTCATTTTCATAGTTCTTCATTTTTATGAGTTAGGCGAGTCTGATCACATATCGGACCCCCGAACCTGATTGATTGACACGTAACCTCCATGTTTTACTGCAGTAATTATGACAGTCTCATTTTCTATTGGCCGTTTCGAAACGGGCGGTTACAGGCTTGGTGAATTGATACGGTTCCCGCACACAACTGCTCCGAACCAGTGCATGCTTTACAAAGCTGGCTTCAAGATTGCAACTCACGACCTGCAGCAATTGAATAGCTTCGCAAACGGAGTCCAACGGTAGCCCGCAACTCAATCGTAGACATGCGGCCTACAGCAATCAAGTTGCAGGCTTGAAATTGAATGGGGCCTTAATTGTAAACCTCGAGCCCTATTCTATTTGAAGCCTGCCAATGCATCTAAATGCAGGTGTTTTTCTCTAAATCTAGTCTATTGACACAAGCCCGAAATGTACCTCCTTAAGCCTAAACCCTGCCTTTTTAAGTAGGATTTCAGAGGTGTGATCATATGATCTGACAGTATTTAAGTTTCCTGGATTATGAATGCAACCAGTAGTGTATGAAAAAAAAAAATTCCATGAAAAAATCCCAAAATAAACGTTAACAAACTAACCCTGATGTTCACTAAATCTTTTGAGTTTGCAAGCAGTTGCTTTTGTGAGTTGACACCCCTGCTAAAATTAGCATTACATTCATAATTCGTTTTGGCCAATCACCGTTGGCTAATACATTTTAATACATTGTAACAATCACTCATGGCAGTTTGTGCAAGAAGGAATTATAGGATGTGTAGTCCCCCTGTAGAAGCAACTAGGAGCAGTCAGACATTGATCTGTAGATTTCTGCATTGTGCTGCTGTGATTTGAATGTTAGTAAAGAGTTAAAATATGTACTCAAATGTAGTGTTTCTATTGGCAGGTACACTGTGCCTACATAAACCGCTCTGGGAATGTGGAAAACAAGTTTTATTTTTAAATAAAATACATTTGTATGGGAATAGAAAGACTCAATGTAATGTGTGTTTCTGATCTAAGCAGCGTGTGTTAGATTAGAAAAAGGTAAAAACATGGAAACTTAGATATGCCTTTTACTTCAGCTCACTGCTGATTGGTTACTATGGCCATTAAAGGCAATCCTGTCCCTGTCACCTTTCCCATACATGCTAGACCCTGGGATCCTGCTGGTTCTGGTGCTGGTAGACACAAGCTTTCCCTCTGTTTTCCACCCAGTCAGTTTATCCTCTTCCTTTTTTTCTCAATACCCTTTAGAATCATTATTTCTATCCAGCTCAGATGGACCATGGGGAACATCCTTATGAACTTACTGGGAAAGCAACTTACCCAGCAATATATTGGTGGGAATAGTACACAATACCGCCACTTCCTTCAGACAACTACCCACTCCCCATTCAAGATATACATGTGCTATGATCACTGCAGGGTTGACCTTACTGGATCATGTTACTTCCAAGCATCTGCCAGGGATCATATCCTCGGAACTGGATACCCAAGAGTCACTTAAGCTTCTGTGTTCTTGCATCCCACAGTTACCTTATTACCTACAGACTAAGGTTTTCATTTATGTTTCCTCTGGCCTCTTGACAAAACTGCTTGTGTTGATCCCTGGGAAAGTCTCTCTACAGCTTGTCCCACATTGTTTCAAACAAAGCACATCTGGATATCTCCAGTTTCTGTCTTGCCATAAAATGCCCTTCCAAAGGAGACGTCAAGAGTGCTGGCAGACTTGGCAAAGGCTTGAGATGATTTTCCCCTTTTCCAACTGAGATTGCTTTCCATAAAATCTTCTTTCTTTTCTCAAAACTCATGGTTAGTTGCACCAAAGTCAGTGAATTCTGTGGCCTATTGTGTGGATCTTGGTGTCCTGTCAAACAGCCATCTCTTTATATCCCGAGAACATATCTGGAGAAACTGTTCTTTAACCATCAAAACTTCCAGACCCTGGAAACCCTCCACCTTATGCCTTCTTATCCTCTGCCTCTCTCTGTGACGTTTGGTGTTCTAGGATCAGCTTCATTCTTAGCTTGGTAGCCTTGGACCCAAGGTATTTTGAAGCTGTTTCTAAAGATGATTCCAGTGAGTCAAACGTCCCTGATGAACTGTTTGTCTCTTCTGTATTTCTGTGCTGGATAACTAACGGGGCAGTTTTCATATCCTTGGTCCATCTCTCTCCAGCTAGACTCAGCACACAATGGAATTCTCTGTCAAATTTATCAATGCCTGTATCGGATCATCTTTGTTCCCTTCCTGAACAGGGAATCATGGTCTTGGCACACTAACTACAGCACTTGCTTATTTTGGCTTTGCTATGAACATGCCATGGTAAATTCTCATAAATAAAACGAGACAGAAAAACAAGGGGTAGGGGAATTGATTGTACTTTGTATATATAGAATATACTGAGTTCTATCTGTGAGACTGATGTTCCCATAGCAAAAAAATAAAAAAATAATACGAATCTCACCATCTGCCTCCAGTTGTGATATAGAGCCTATAGGTACAGGTGTGTGGGTGAAAGTGTTAACTACAAAAAAGGTTTTCCAAGCTACCAACCACTTACGGCGACTGTACAAACCCTTTATTTGGCACTTACCACCCAAAATCAAAACTTTAAGGCATATTATAAAATGTCTCTACAGTTGCATGGAAGGTTTGTAGGAACACAGACAAGGAACTTAATAATGAATATATTTATTATATATATGTAGACAACATACATAAACAAAAATAATTATAAATGAATACACAACAGTATTTAGTATAATTGATTATTTTTAAATTAAACAGGAATAACAAATTAGAAAATTCTATATTTCAAATATTTATCATACCGGCTGATTTCCTATGTTAAAAATACATGATAAAAATACATTTACACCATGCATCAGTTTCTAGATCATCATCAGCTGATTTTTCTCCAGGCACTGCTCAGCTCACCAGTGAAAAAGAATATTCGAAAAAAATGTGTCAAGCTAGTTGTTTATCATAGGAACTGAACATTTTTTTTATAGCTGATATGGCTTTGAGAAAATTTGTGAGAGCTATGTCTTAATTATTTGGACATTTGGTATGGAATAATTGTAGTTAGAAAATGTAATCAATGCTTCAGGGAAGGGTGGCAAGAATGTTTTTTGGCTGTTAAGTATGTGTAAAGATGATTATGGAAAGTCTGAGTGCATTGTAAAATCTGATTTTTCTAATGTTTTGAGTATATTTAGTTGGTATAAATTAAATTGAAGAAAGTCCCTATATCGTTGTGTGCCTGATTTGACCATCTTGACCTTATGCATGAGATATAAATTAAATAATAAGGTGACAATATCTAACCCTATTGTACTCCTTTCCCGATCTTAAAACTTTGTTCAATTGTTCAATGTTATTTTCTGACCATTGTTATGAACCACACATCTGAAGGCTTTAGAATAGTCTAAAAGTAGAGGTAAATATGTTTTTCTGGAACTCTTTTACTTTCTCTCTTATGCAGCGGACACTGGAATTTATGCCACTGCCTCTGCAAAACCAGGCTTCAAAATCTGGTAGTTCTCGACCTATACAGTGAGGGGAAAAGGTATTTGATCCCCTGCTGATTTTGAACGTTTGTCCACTGACAAAGAAATGATCAGTCTATAATTTTAATGGTAGATGTATTTTAACAGTGAGAGACAGAATAACAAAAAAAACAAAACAAGACAAACGCATGTCAAAAAAATATATAAATTGATTAGCAGGTCAATGAGTGAAATAATTATTTGATCCCGTATCAATCAGCATGATTTCTGGCTCCCAGGTGTCTTTTATACAGGTAACAAGCTGAGATTAGAAGCACTCTCTTAAAGGCAGTGCTCCTAATCTCAGCTCGTTACCTGTATAAAAGACACCTCTTCAGAGAAGCAATCAATCAATCAGTTTCCAAACTCTTCACCATGGCCAAGACCAAAGAGCTGTCCAAGGATGTCAGGGACAAGATTGTAGACCAACACAAGGCTGGAATGGGCCACCAGACCAATGCCAAACAGCTTAGTGAGAAGGTGACAACAGTTGGTGCGATTATTGGCAAATGGAAGAAACACAAAATAACTGTCAGTCTCCCTTGGTCTGATGCTCCATGCAAGATCTCACCTCCTGGAGTTTCAATGATCATGAGAATGGTGAGGAATCAGCCCAGAACTACACAGGAGGATCTTGCTAATGATCTCAAGGCAGCTGGGATCATGGTCACCAAGAAACAACACTATGCCATGAAGGACTGAAATCCTGCAGTGCCCGCAATGTGCATCTGAATGATTTAGAGGAGAATTGGGTGGTAGTGTTGTGGTCAGATGAGACCAAAATCAAGCTCTTAGGCATCAGCTCAACTAGCTGTGTTTGGAGGAGGAGGAATGCTGCCTTTGACCCCAAGAACACCATCCCCACCGTCAAACATGGAGGTGGAAACATTATGCTTTGGGGGTGTTTTTCTGCTAAGGGGACAGGACAACTGCACTGCGTCAAAGGGACGATGGACGGGGCCATGTACCATCAAATCTTGGTATTCCAGCATGACAATGACCCAAAACACACAGCCAAGACAACAAAGGAGTGGCTCAAGAAGAAGCACATTAAGGTCCTGGAGTGGCCTAGCCAGTCTCCAGACCTTAATCCCATAGAAAATCTGTGGAGGGAGCTGAAGATTTGATTTGCCAATCATGAACCTCAAAACCTTTATGATTTGGAGAGGATCTGCAAAGAGGGGTGGGACAAAAACCCTCCTGCGATGTGTGTAAACCTGGTTGCCAACTTATTTCACTCATTGACCTGCAAATCAATTTGTAACTTTTTTGCCATGTGTTTTTCTTGGCGGGGGGGGGGGGGGTTATTCTGTCTCTCACTGTTAAAATATACCCACCAATAAAATTATAGACTGATAGTTTATTTGTCAGTGGACAAGCATTCAAAATCAGCATTAAATACTTTTTTCCCCTCACTGAATATTTGTTGAGCCTCCAAATTTTAATTATTGCCTTGCTGGCATGTGAAGAGAGTACAAGTGTTTGATAACAGGAGTACATACTCTTTGGCACTGCCTTTTTTGGGATTGGGATGTAGACTGACCTTTAACAATCCATTGGCCACTGTTGAGCTTTCAAAATATGATGGATTCATACAAGCAACACTTTCACAGCATCATCTTGTAGGATTTTTAACAGTTCAGCTGGGATTTCATGTTATCAGCAAGGGTTTCTTAGTCCACCTCACTTCACTCTCCAAGATGCCATGCTCCAGCTCATCGGACAAACTATTGAGATTATTAATGCTAATGATCTTCTTTACCTACCATTTTTGTCTTTTATCATTGCCACTTTGACATGAAACATTCCCTTGAGATATCCAGTTTTTTTTAATAGATCTCTTGACTTTTCCATTCTGTTATCTTCTTATATCTCTATATATCATTCTTAAAGAATGTCTTCTTGTCTCTTCTGATATCTCTGAAATTCTGCATTCAGTTGGACGCATCTTCTCCTATATCCACTTTCACTTTACAACTTTCCTGGGCTATTTTCATAGCCTCATCAGACATCCAGATTACTTTATTAGTTTTCCTTCATTTTTGGGTATTGTTTGTTGCTGTTTTCTGGACATTGTCACAAACTTCTGTCCAATGTTCTACAGGCATTAGACCATGGGCCATATTAAATTCACCAAATTGTAGTTCCAGAAGCCTGTTAAGGAGCCCCCAAAAGTTAAGGCTATTAAATTGGCCTCTTTTAGCTACTCGCAAACGATTGGTTGCCAAAATCGTAACTCTCACCCAGCAAAGCGTTTGATCTTTAAAGCTCGTAAATGTTACAGTCGCAAATCACTATTAAATTGCTACAATTCCTTCAGCCCACAACTATTTTATAACGTTTTACAAAAACGTAGCAAGAGAGGACCCGCAAGGGGGTTAAACACCTGTTCGTAAATGCAAAAAGAAAAGCGATGAAAGACATCACATATATAGTTGTGAGCGTACGAGTTGTTGCTAACGCTGCGGGCTCGCGTAGCCACTTTGACATGAAACATTCCCTTGAGATATCCAGTTTTTTTTAATAGATCTCTTGACTTTTCCATTCTGTTATCTTCTTATATCTCTATATATCATTCTTAAAGAATGTCTTCTTGTCTCTTCTGATATCTCTGAAATTCTGCATTCAGTTGGACGCATCTTCTCCTATATCCACTTTCACTTTACAACTTTCCTGGGCTATTTTCATAGCCTCATCAGACATCCAGATTACTTTATTAGTTTTCCTTCATTTTTGGGTATTGTTTGTTGCTGTTTTCTGGACATTGTCACAAACTTCTGTCCAATGTTCTACAGGCATTAGACCATGGGCCATATTAAATTCACCAAATTGTAGTTCCAGAAGCCTGTTAAGGAGCCCCCAAAAGTTAAGGCTATTAAATTGGCCTCTTTTAGCTACTCGCAAACGATTGGTTGCCAAAATCGTAACTCTAACCCAGCAAAGCGTTTGATCTTTAAAGCTCGTAAATGTTACAGTCGCAAATCACTATTAAATTGCTACAATTCCTTCAGCCCACAACTATTTTATAACGTTTTACAAAAACGTAGCAAGAGAGGACCCGCAAGGGGGTTAAACACCTGTTCGTAAATGCAAAAAGAAAAGCGATGAAAGACATCACATATATAGTTGTGAGCGTACGAGTTGTTGCTAACGCTGCGGGCTCGCGTAGCCACTTTGACATGAAACATTCCCTTGAGATATCCAGTTTTTTTTAATAGATCTCTTGACTTTTCCATTCTGTTATCTTCTTATATCTCTATATATCATTCTTAAAGAATGTCTTCTTGTCTCTTCTGATATCTCTGAAATTCTGCATTCAGTTGGACGCATCTTCTCCTATATCCACTTTCACTTTACAACTTTCCTGGGCTATTTTCATAGCCTCATCAGACATCCAGATTACTTTATTAGTTTTCCTTCATTTTTGGGTATTGTTTGTTGCTGTTTTCTGGACATTGTCACAAACTTCTGTCCAATGTTCTACAGGCATTAGACCATGGGCCATATTAAATTCACCAAATTGTAGTTCCAGAAGCCTGTTAAGGAGCCCCCAAAAGTTAAGGCTATTAAATTGGCCTCTTTTAGCTACTCGCAAACGATTGGTTGGCAAAATCGTAACTCTCACCCAGCAAAGCGTTTGATCTTTAAAGCTCGTAAATGTTACAGTCGCAAATCACTATTAAATTGCTACAATTCCTTCAGCCCACAACTATTTTATAACGTTTTACAAAAACGTAGCAAGAGAGGACCCGCAAGGGGGTTAAACACCTGTTCGTAAATGCAAAAAGAAAAGCGATGAAAGACATCACATATATAGTTGTGAGCGTACGAGTTGTTGCTAACGCTGCGGGCTCGCGTAGCGAGCCCGCGGCCCTCACGAAGCGAGGGCACTGTGCCAGGTTGTCAGTTGCTGGCATGGAGCGCCGCAGGCGCTCCTTGCCAGCAACTGAGGACCCTCGCCAAGCGAGGGCCTCAGTTGCTGGCTTGGAGCGCCGCAGGCGCTCCATGCCAGCACCTGAGGACTTTGCAAAGCGAGGTCTTCAGTTGCAGCAACTGCGACCCTTGCAAAATTTCAAAAAAAGTTTACGTCGCAACACATTACGACACTCGCAAACAACATACGACACACGTTCACACACATTACGACACTCGCAAACAACATACGACACACGTTCACACACATTACGGCCTCGCAACACTCGGACGCAACTCGCGAACATTACAAAATTAAAAACACAATACATACACACAGCACATACATACAAACCTTACCTACACCAAGAGGGAGCACCCAGGACCTCAAAAATGCAACTTACAACTTAATTGCACTCAAAATAAAAGAGTTTACACACTAAATAGTTTGTTAAGCGACACAAAAAATGGCCGACTAATAAAACGAAAACGAGGCTACACACGCAAACACCATACGAGACACGTTACCACACATTACGACTTCGCAAACATCGGACGCAACACGCCGACATACAAACATTTAAAACTTAAGAAATACACACAACAAACACATAAAAAGCTTACCTACAGCAAGAGGAACCAGCCAGCACCTCAAAAAAACAAGTTACACCTACATTTAAATCAAAATAAAACACTTTAGACACTAATACAATCGCTAAGCGAGAGAAAAAATGGCCGACGAACAAAACGAAAACGAGGCTTCAGACGTAACTACACTACACTTACTCGCAATAATGAAACACATACTATGCGGAACGTATCACAATCATATTAAACACCATTTTGAACAGTAATACGCACAAAATGGCGGATGGAACGCAAATTGTAAGCTGGAACGCAAATAGCGCATGCGTATTGCGTTCTAACGGTCTCACTTTCCAGAACTTTCTACAAGTTTATAAATACTGCCTATTTCACACAAAAAAATACATTTCTCCTCAGGTGATCAACGGAGTGACTTCTGAGATAACTGCTGCTTTTACTTGAGAAGACAATTCTTTACTAATTTACTACTTTGCATTGTGCAAATTACAACTGAGAGGTAAGCTATAATATATTACATTTTATTATCAGGACAGGTCAAACAAATACAAAAATAAACTAGGATTTATGTAGTGACATATATGGCACATTTATGTGTATAGGCTCAAAAAAAAACAACAAAAAAACTAAATTCTATATTAAACAGAGGTTTATGTATAGTGACATGTGACACGCACATATATGTCTATAATGTATAGTGACATCTGACACGCACGTATATGTATAGAATGTATAGTGACATGTGACACGCAGGTATATGTATAGAATGTATAGTGACATGTGACATGCACATTTATGTGTATTGCCCATGCATAGTGACATGTGACACGGACATATATGTGTATCATGTATATTGACATGTGACACACACATTTATGTGTACTGCCCCTTCATAGTGACATGTGACACGGACATATATGTGTATAATGTATAGTGACATGTGATACGCACATTTATGTGTATTGGCACTGCAACAAAATTAGCTTAAAACAAAATCTGTAACTACATTTAAATGACATTATATGTCATGTATACTGATATGTCACACGCACATATATGTGTATCGTCTATAGTTACATCTCACACACACACATTTATGTGTGTTGGAAAAAACAAATATAAGGTTAATTTAATCATTTAAATATGAGTCATGTATACTGATATGTCACACGTACACAAAATAATTACATTTCACTATGGAATGTGCTTCATGTATGTGACATATGTGTGTAGCCCCCAACAACAAATAAGGTTAATTTAAAAAAATTACACGACTATATTTCAATGACATTCATTTACTTACATTCAATAGATCATATAAAGCTGAATCTTTTTATTTCTTGGAATATTCAAACAGACTCTGCATCAATAGCGTATCTCAACAATTTGCACCCTGCACTGTGAAGCACAATCCCTTTTAAAGAACACCAACAAAGAAGAAGAGGTAAGATACAACAAGACATTACATGCTCAAAAGGCCATGCTTTGCTACATGAAAAATTATAAATATACAAATAACTATTTCACTTTCTTTTTCAAAAAGACACTACAAGAAGAACGGCGCATTAAGATTGGCAGGAGGGGACCGTCTGTCATTCAAAACTTCAAGCAAGGTAAAGTATTAAGTATAAACAAGAAAGAACCATGAGCCTCATTCAATTGCGACTTCCTCAATTCAATAGGGCTCTATATAAGCACATAACATATTTTTTATACAGAACTTTTTAGTTACTACTTCGAACCACAATCAAGGTTTTCAATAACTAAAAACTTTGCTCAATAAATATGTTATGTGATTATATAGAGCCCTCTTCAATTGGCAAAATTGCAATTCAATGAGGACCTATATATCTTTAATGGACAAGGGCCTCACTCAAATGTGATTTGCCCATTTCAATAGGGCTCTATATAAGCACAGAGCATATTTTTTAAAGGAACTTTTTCTTTTGTGAACACGTTGCTTTTGGATACAAGTTCACTAAATACAAAATTACATAAAAAAATATGCTCTGTGGTGATATTGAGCTCTATTTCATTGGCCAAAACACAATTGAATGAGGAGCTCACAATATAACAAATGCAGTAACCAAAGGCCCTCATTCAATTGCTATTTTGGGCAATTCAATATGGCTATAAATAAGCACTTTTAGGCCCTTATTCTATTCTAACAAATATATGTGATGATGTGCTTATTTACAACCCTATTCAATTTTCAACATTGCAATTCAATGACGGCCTTAGAGTACTATTACATTGTAAAAATGCAATTGAATGAGGGGCAAACTATGCAACATATGGTACACACAAAGGCCCTCATTCAATTGCAATTTGCCCAATTGAATAGCGCTCTAAATAACAACATAACTATTTTTTTAAAATAAGTTTTTCGTTACTAAGAGCTTCATTCAATTGTGAGTTGGCCAATTGAATAGGGCTCTATATAAGCACATAACATATTTTTTATACAGAACTTTTTAGTTACTGAACTTCTATCCAAAATTAAGGTCTTCACTAACTAAAAACTTACGTCAAAAAATATGTTATGTGCTTATATAGAGCCCTATTCAATTGGCAAAATTGCAATTGAATGAGGACCTAAAAATATATCCAAAATAAAGTTTTTAAATGACTAAAAACTTATTTAAAAAAATATGCTATGTGCTTATTTAGGGCACGATTCAATTAGCCAAATCGCAATTGAATGAGACACAAACTGCTACACACAAAACTGAATTTCTTATTCAATGTTTAACAACCTATAAGCCTTACAAAGAAGAAAAAATAAGAATAACAAAAGTGTTGCGCACCTAATAGCATTGTACAAAAAATCACACAAACTCATAGGAAACTAAATTAACATTCTTCTTTAATGTTTAACAACCTATAACCAGTACAATCAAGAATAAATAACTTTTGCACAAGTGGTGCGCACCAAACAGGATTGTCAAAAACTAACACAAACACATAGCAAACTACATTAATTATATTATTTCATGGTTCACTAACTATAAGCATCACAATAAAGGTTAAATAAGTATACCACAAGTGCTGTGCACAAAACAGGATTGTACAAAAAATAACATAAACACATAGCAAAATAAATTTATATTCTTATTTAATATATCACAACCCACAAGCCTTACTAAGAACCTTCAAGAACAATAACAAAAGTTGTGGGATTGTACAGAAAGTAAAAAAAAAAAAAAAGAGAGAAAAAAAATAACCATAACTGATACAATACAGTCAAATTAATACATTTTTCAATTATTTAAAAGACATTTCACTCAAACAACATTTTCTATTTTATATTACAACAGATACTGCGTGAAGACAATCGGACGAGGACTTTTTCCACAGGACCGGACCATCGGACGAGGACTCGGACCAGACCAGCAGACGAGGAATTTAAACACAGGACCAGACCAGCAGACGAGGAATTTCAACACAGGACCAGACCGTCGGACGAGGACTTTCACCAACGGACCACAACATCGGACCAGGGATATCGCCACAGGACCACAACATCGGACGAGGGCTATCGCCACAGGACCACACCATCGGACGAGGACTTCCAACAGAGGACCACACCATTGGACACCGATTTTGAACCGAGGACCAACAAACATTCGGAATTAAATCACACTTCAACCAAGGTAAAGTATAATAAGTACTAAAGTATAAAAATAAAGAAACTGCTTTCAGTTGCATCTGTGTCAACAGAAAAATAAAATAATTAATTTAATATCTCCCTTATTTTATTTAAATTGCTACTATGCAATACATAGCTCAATAACCACATCACTTTTTTTTTTAGCAAAGAAGTTTTGCAGTGGAAAATATCTATCAACAAACAACGTTTTTAATAAATAAAACCATTATTTTATAAACATATGTTACATGCTTATTTACAGCACTATTCTATTGGCCACATTCTTAGCCAGTGAGGACACGAATTATAAATTTAACTAAATATAAATTATACATTCTAAATATAAATGATACCTTAATGATTTGCCTTTTAGTTCACCAATTGTGCACAAGAATCTTTAACAGGAATTACAATTTTAAATATACACAATTACATTTACTTTTTTTTCATTTACAGATTAATATGGCTGATAACGAGACCAAAGAAGAGAAGAAAAGACGTCAAACTAGAGAAAGACAAGAGAGATGGGCCGCCCAGCAGACACCGGAGGAGAAAGAAATTCGACGAGAAAAAGAACGCAAAAGACTTGCAAATAAAAGAATATCAGCTGCCAAAATGAAAGATGCAACCAAAAAAAATAAAAAAATAATAAAGCATTTACAAACTGGTCCTAAAACATCAGATGACATTTTACAAGATACCAGTCAAGACAGACCAAAAAAAGCAACTACAAAAACAAAGCATTTACAAACTCTTACTAAAAACTTACAGGACATTTCAACCAAACAAGTCCAACATATACCAAGAAAAGCTACGAAAAAAACTAAACATTTAGAACCTGTTGTTGAAACATTTCATGACTTTTCATCTGATGAATATGAAAGTCAACATCCAATATGCTTTGCAAATTGTCCTTTACTGAAGTCTTTAGCAGTAGAGGTTCATAGTTGTGGGGACATGACTACTCAATGTCAATTTTGTGAGGCTTATTATTTTAAACAGGAGAGACCCCGAGATGGACAATTTATTAGTTGTTGTCAAAAAGGAAAGTTCAAACTTCCAGAAAGGAAACAATTTCCAACCTATTTACAAAATATTATGACTGAACCTACTTTTCCAAATTACAAAATTTTTAAGACAAACATAAGATCCTACAATAGTGCCATATCATTTGCATCTATGGGGGCAACATTGGCTGCTAATGTACCAGGACATGGTCCTTACTGTTTTAAAGTCCAAGGACAAATTTATCATCGGACTTCACATTTACATCCAGAGGAAGGAGAGCAAAGAAAATTCGCTCAACTATGTGTCCTAGATACAATGGAAGCTGTTGACCAACGTATGCAGATGGAAGAAAATAAGAAATGCTTACCCAGTGTTTTTATAGAGCTAAATAACATTATGGACAACAATCCCTACAGTAAAGCTTACAAAAAATTGGCAGAAGTACAAAATGAACAACTACTTCATGCACAAAGACATCAATTACCAATGCCAAAGGTTAATATGGTGCTTAAAAGAGACAGACATACTGATAAACGTCGTTATAACTTGCCAACATCAAATGAGGTTGCAATGGTCTTTCAGAATGATGAAGGAGAACCACCATTTCAAAGAGACATTAGAGTATATCCCAGAAATGAGGACCAACCATTTATTAATATTAATATCTTAAGTCCAAATTTAGATCCAATGACATATCCCATCTTTTTCCCACACGGAGAAGCAGGTTGGCAACCAAAATTAACCCTTCCCAGTTACCCAAATGCTAAAGCCAGAATCCGAAATAATGTTTCTATGCTTGAATTTAAAGTTGCTCAAATTGCCATTAGAGATGAATTTAATCAAATTTTATGTGGTGGGAAACTAACACAACAATGGATTATTGATTCATATTTGCAAGTTGAGGCAAATAATTTAAACTTTATAAAATATCAACAAGATAAACTACGTGTAGAACAATATTGTGGACTCATGGACTATGTTGCTGACGTGGCTACAAGCAGAGACATGACAGCTGGCAAAGCCATCATTTTACCATCTTCCTTTCAAGGATCTCCTCGAAATATGAGAGAAAGATACAATGATGCTATGGCTATTGTGACAAAATTTGGAAAACCAGATTTATTTGTGACATTTACATGTAATCCACAATGGCCAGAAATTAATCAAAATCTACTTCTTGGACAAAGTGCTTCAGATCGACCAGATTTAGTAGCCAGAGTTTTTAAGATAAAATTAAATGAATTAATACGTGACTTCACTATAAATCAGTTATTTGGCAAATGTCTTGCTTATGTATATACCATTGAATTTCAAAAAAGAGGCCTTCCACATGCACATCTTCTCATAATACTTCAAGAGAAAGATAAATTAGATACTTCGGACAAAGTGGATGCAGTCATAGTTGCTGAACTACCAGATCCAGAACTATATGGTAGACTATATGAGATTGTTACTCATCGCATGATTCATGGACTCTGTGGAGACCTTAATCCACAATCACCATGTATGGAAAATAATCAATGTTCAAAAGATTTTCCAAAAGATTATAGAGACAAAACATATGCAAATTGTGATGGATATCCACTTTATAAAAGAAGAGAAGGAGATAGTGCCATTATTCGTGGAAACAAAGTGGACAATAGATATGTAGTACCCTACAATCCACATTTACTCATGAAGTACAACGCCCACATCAACGTAGAAGCCTGCACTTCCATCAAATCCATTAAATATGTCTACAAATATATTTACAAAGGTTACGATGCAGCTACTGTAGTCGTCAAAAGTGCAGACAACCCTGAAAGTAGTGAGTTAGTACATGATGAACTTGCATCTCATGTAGATGCTCGCTATGTTAGTGCGCCAGAAGCTATGTGGCGGCTTTTAAAATTTGAAATGCATGATAGATCACATGCAGTATATAGGTTAGCAGTACATTTGCCACAACGACATTTAGTCTATTTCCATGCTGGAAATGAAATGAATGCATTGGCCCAAAGTGAAGATCGTCACACTACACTAACTGCATGGTTTGCATTAAATTCCACTGATGCTCAAGCAACACAATACTTATATATTGAAATTCCATATCACTATGTTTTTGTGAATGGATTATGGAGAGCAAGAAAAACCAGAGGCAATAAAATAATTCCACGAATTTACACAGTCAGTCCAAGAGATGTTGAACGTTTTTGCTTACGGATATTACTTTTAAATGTTCCTGGAGCACAAAGTTTTGAACACTTAAGAACTGTTAATGACATTGTATATGAATCCTTCCATTTAGCTGCAAGACATAGAAACTTACTCGCTGATGATACAGAGTGGGAAAGATGTTTAGAAGAAGCAGCACAATGTCAAATGCCACGACAGATGAGAGAACAATTTGCTTTTATTTGTATCTTCTCAAATGCTCCAAATGCATTAGCTTTGTGGGAGACTTTTAAAAGTAATATGGCTGAAGACTTTATGCGACGATACAATGAACCCATTGCACACTTAAAAGCCTTAATGGAAATTCAAGAAGTCTTTTTAACTCATGGATTAAGTTGTGCAAGTTTTAATTTGCCTGATCCAGGTCTAATAGATGACATTAACTTTGAAGACTATGACATTCAACTACAAGCAGAAAGAACAGAAGAAAGACTTGCAACTTTAAATACACTACAATTGCAAGCATTTCATGCCATTAAAAATGCTATAGATGATGACATGGTGACAGAGCGTTATTTCTATCTTGATGGACCTGGCGGATCAGGGAAAACATATTTGTACAATTTATTAATGAGTTCAGTACGAGCACAAGGACAAATAGCAATGGCGTTTGCCACTACTGGAATTGCTGCACTTTTATTAGAAGGTGGAAGAACTGTTCATAGTGGATTTAAACTGCCAGTGCCTATTTTGGAAAATTCAGTGTCAGATATTCGCATGACATCCTTACAAGCAAAGAAATTGAAGAAATGTAAATTAATTATAATAGATGAGGCCACAATGATGTCATGCTATGCCCTCCAATGTATTGACCGTTTGCTTCGTGAAGTCATGAATAATATTTTTCCATTTGGTGGAAAGGTAATTTTGTTGGGTGGCGATTTTAGACAAACATTACCTGTCGTTGTACATGGAAATCGAACAGACATTATTGAAACATGTATAAAGTCAAGTACAGTATGGAAACATTTTACCCATCTTCAACTGCAACAAAATATGAGATCAGAAGGCCAAACTGATTTCAATGATTGGCTTATTAAAATTGGAGAAGGCAGAACAGAAAAAATACTACATTTACCTGACGACACTGTAGAGATCCCACCTCATATGATTTGTCAACAAGATATTATATCGGCTATATTTGAAGGGAGCATAAATAACGAAGAATATTCTGAGCTTGCCAACCAAGTTATACTGACGTGTAAAAATAAAGATGCATTAATACTCAATAATGAAATCTTAAAAAAAATTAATGCACCACAAAGAAATTATCACAGTGCTGATTCTGTACTTGCTGATGACAATGAAAGTCAGGCAAACTTTTCAACTGAATTCATTAACTCTTTAACTCCTTCTGGAATGCCACCACATATTTTGCAGCTAAAGAAAGGTGCAATTATCATGTTACTGCGAAATATGAACCCCAAAAAAGGCCTATGCAATGGCACAAGATTAATTGTTCAACAATTAAAGGACCATTTTATAGATGCTGAAATTTTAACTGGGACCCATAAAGGAGAGAGAGTTTTCATACCAAGAATAGATTTAGCACCAAGTGAAAGTAGTCTCCCTTTTATACTTCAAAGAAGACAATTTCCCATTATTATGGCATTTGCCATGACCATTAATAAATCACAAGGTCAAACTTTCAAATCTGTGGGTATTTACTTGGAAGAACCAGTTTTTGCACATGGTCAATTGTACGTTGCGTTGTCACGCTGCAAAAATCCACAGGCTTTTAAAGTTTACATTGAAAACAATGAAAGTCAAGGTGATTTATTAGAAGATGGACGTATTTTTACTAAAAACATTGTCTACTATGAAGTACTATGACTTTGCAGGATACAAAATAAAGCCATGCAAACATTTTGAAAAAACATTCAAAAATACAAAACAATTGGTTGTTTAATTCAGTCATAATTAATGGAAGTCATGTTTATGAATAATTCGCCTCACAAAATACTTGCCTTGCATTTCTATTAAAAATTAGGTTAAAATGTTAAGTCACTATGTTAATGTTTCTAATGTTACAAGTTTAAAAACAATATTTTCAAGTTATTTCATTCAACATATTACAAAGTTCATGTTAAGAGCTCAAGCACCTTTTAAGTCACAATGTAAATATTCTATGTTATCTTAAGATTACTACATACATTAATGTTTATCGACAGTTTATGTGCTCTGTAATGAATTACTTTAATTACGTACGGTTTAAGGAGAGTTTTTACTTTATGCCTTCCTCTACATTCAATGTATATTAAACTTAACAATTATTCTGATATAAATTGCATGTTAATACTGATTAATTTAAAGTTAAACTGTTTTTACATTCAAATGTTAATACTTTTAATTCAAAATTATGTTACAAAATGTATTTACTATGTTCCTGTTTATAATGTTCTAAATTAGACAAATGTTTTGCAAAAATCACAAACTTACATAAAAAATAAAGTTCCATTTTAAAAATATATACTTTCAAGGTTATTGCTTACATATATTTTAAACTTCATGTTAAAATTTGGTACGTTTAAAAAAGTCTTTTTACTTTTTACTTTTATTTGCATTCTATGTATATTAAAGTGAACAATTCTTCAGATACAAATTTCATTTTAAAAAACCATTACATCAACGTTTTACAAAAATACATCTTCATATCACAATACTTACAAGGGTCAAAAATATATTTAAATAACTAAACAACTTCACAAACATATACATCACATTGCCGTCATTTTTTGACGGGCAAGTCGCTAGTTGGAAATAATTGCAAGCTCACAAATCTGCAATAAAAAAATATTTTTTTATGTTTTATTTTCATGTTATTTCATACATATCAGGCTACCCACATAAACTAGATTGGTTTCTTCATTAATTTTTATTGATGTTCACATTGCTGGATTACAAGTCTGATCACATATCGGACTTCGAAACACTAGTTGATTGACGTTTAAACTGCACCTTAAACTGATGTCATGATGACGGTCTCATTTACTATTGGCTGTTTCTACATCGGTAGTTACTGGCTTGTGGATTTGATCATGCTCTTGTCCTGAAATGCTACATACAGTATAAAAGCATGATTTACGGTTTTGGATTTCTGCCATGTAGTTGCAGGTTTTTCTAATTTATTGCTCTGTAACCACTGCAAATTTCAAGCCCACAGACTTATGGGCTCTATGAAGGTTTGGAATTTAATAGTGCTCCATGCCTTAAATACATTTTTTACCTCCATTGCATATTCGAAGGCAATTTTATTTATTTATTATCTGCTTGGTCTCATGATTTTCCCTCTTTTCCTTAGTTTAATCCTAAACTTTGCAATAAGAATCCCATGGTCTGAGCTTCAGTTAGCTGCAGATCTTGTTTTTATTGACTGTATAGAGTGCATCCATCTTTGAATACAAAGTATATAGTCAATCTGATTTCTATATCGTCCATCTGGTGATAGAGTCATCTCTGAGGTTTCAGTCTCTTCAGTATTCATGATTGGAGCATAGACTTTGATCACTGTAATGTTGAATGGCTTATCTTGAATTTTAATTGAAATCAGTCTGTCATTTTTTTGATTGTGGCTAAGCCCTGCTTAGGTCACCCTTTGATTGATTATGAGGGTGTCTCCATTTCTTCTGGGCTTCTCGTGACCACATTAGAAGATCTGTTGGTTGTCTGATATGAAATGTCCCATTCCAGTCCATTTGAGATCACTAATTCCTGGGATATCAATGTTCAATCTTGTCATCTCATTCTAGACCACATCCAGCTTTCTTTGGTTTCTACTTGTAAACACCTCACTTTGAGTGACAAGCCTATTGTAGAAACAAGAATGATTCACAAGAAATTGTGATAATGTGTTAGAAAACCTAAGTCCATATAAAGTCCTGTATTTTTAGTGTTGAAGAATGTGATCATCTTTATTTTAAATGCTTTTCTCTCCTGGATGTTTTAAAAATTGCCTCTGAGTATTTTGATTTTAAGATGTTGGATGGAGTAGTCAATCTGGGGTACAAAAACAGTCTTCATTGTGCTCTTTTATTGAATGTTTGTGTAAATTCATCCTTGTGCAGTCTTTGGTTGTTTTCTACAATGTAACAGCCTGTCTTACATAAAGTACATTGTATTATATAAACCACATTGGAGGTTGTGCATGTATATGATCTTTTGATGTTATAAGTCTTGTTGTTATGTGTGGCTGGGTCATCATTACAAATGTGTTGACATACAGTGCCTTGCAAAAGTATTCACCCCTTGACTTTTTACCTATTTTGTTACATTACCGCCTTAAGTTCAATGTTTAGTTAATCTGAATTTTATGTGATGGATCAGAACACAATAGTCTAAGTTGGTGAAGTGAGGTGAGAACAATATATACATAAAACAGTTTTTTTAGAAATAGAAAACAGAAAATTGGCATGTGCGTATGTATTCACCCCCTTTGTTATGAAGGCCATAAAACGCCCTGGTGCAACCTATTACTATCAGTAGTCATATAATTAGTAAAATGATGTCCACCTGTGTGCAATCTAAGTGTCACATGATCTGTCATTACATATACACACCTTTTTTGAAAAGCACCAGAGGCTGCAACACCTAAGCAAGAGGCATCACTAACCAAACACTGCCATGAAGACCAAGGAACTCTCCAAACAAGTAAGGGACAATGTTGTTGAGAAGTCAGTGATAGGTTATAAAAAAAATATCCAAATCTTTGATAATCTCCAGGAGTACCATCAAATCTATCATAATCAAATGGAAAGAACATGGCACAACATCAAACCTGCCAAGAGACTGCCGCCCACCAAAACTCACGGACCTGGCAAGGAGTGCATTAATCAGAGAAGCAGCACAGAGACATAAGGCAACCCTGCAGGTGCTGCAGAGTTCCACAGCAGAGACTGGAGTGTCTGTACATAGGACGACAATAAGCCGTACGCTCCATAGAGTTGAGCTTTATGGCAGAGTGGCCAGAAGAAAGCCATTACTTTCAGCAAAAAAACAAAATGGCACGATTTGAGTTTGCTAAAAAGGCATGTGGGAGATTTCCAAAATGCATGGAGGAAGGTGCTCTGGTCTGATGAGACTAAAATTTAACTTTTTGGCCATTAAAGAAAACGCTATATCTGGCGCAAACCCAACACATCACATCACCCAAAGGACACCATGCCCACAGTGCAAAACGGTGGTGGCAGCACCATGCTGTAGTGATGTTTTTTAGCAGCCGGGACTGGGAAACTGGTTTGAAACATTCAGACAGTGTTGTTAAATTTTTGTCATGGTCTCCAGTGTTTGAGCATATGCGATGGTATCTAATAGCTTGAATATGGATGATGGAGTGTTTAGTGTGAAAATGATGGAAACTGGAGCTGTGTAGGTATATGCATCTGTCTGTGGGTTTCCTATATATAGATGACTTGAGTGTGCCATTGGTGATGAATATAGTAGTGTCTAGAAAGTTTACCTGTTCTGTAGAGAATTCCATTTTAAGTTTTATAGATGGATGGAAAGTGTTGAATGAATTGTGAAAGTCTCTGAGTTTGCTTTCTCCTTCTGTCCATATGATCATCTAAGTAATGGTATCTGTGTGGCTTGTAAATAGATACAGATAAAAATATTTCTTCCAGATTGGCCATATTTTGGAACCATTTTGGTGCCCATGGCAGTCCCCATCATCTGTAGGTAGGTATCTTTCTTAAAAGTGAAATAGTTGTGGGTATTATCATAATGCTATATACTACTCCTATAGTCAGGAACTTATTCAAAATTATTTTCCATCAAGTTATTGGTCAGGTTCTATGCTCTCTTCAGACACATTGCTATCTTGGATTTTTTAATACATTATGCTACAGTATATCTCCTCTTCTCTACATACATGGTAATAAGTTGGGTTTCCATACTACTTAAATAGAAAACAAAATCACCAATGGTGCAGTTCAGACATCCATAAGGCTCCCTTATGGAGGGGGAGAAAAAAACAATCAGTGCTTAAAGTAATGTTTCTATATGACAGCACATTTATTTATTGAAATTTTGTGAATACATGCTAGGAATGTTTGGACTACAGTGGCCATTTAGGATAAATTAGATAGTGTGGAAGCAAATACGAACCATAATAAAAATGCCCAAGTGTACTTGCAATAACACTTGAAAATGATATACGAAAAATAACTTGCTAAAGCAATATTAATAGGTGCGAAACTAAAATGTTGTAACGCTTAGACACATACTAGATTACGTTCTTAATGCATTGTGACACTTTTATCTATAAAGAGGCTCATGCCGAATATTAGATATTATTTCCCAGATCTGTTATGCACAGAGAACCATTTGTGACTTATAGCTCTGTATAAAATAATTTATTTCTGATATACATAGATATGTTTTCCAATATAAATGTTGTGGTATAAATAAATGTATTAATAACATTAGCTACCTATCTGAATAATAACCATAAATCTTGTGATAAAGTACCATACTCTGACTCTTTAATTATCTCTGTCAGCTGTGAGGCTATCTTATTATACAACAAAACATTGCAGTTTTTATGCATGTTAGTTTAGATGAGGCACAAGCAAAGATTATTCCAAGCTGACCAGTAAAAAATAGCCCGATAAAATCTGTTTAATTGGAGTTCTGAGTGCACAATTATAACAAACAAATACAGAACAGGAGAGCACTAAAATAACCCTTTAATCAAATTATGCAATCATTGTACCTTAACTTTGAAACATATTTAATGCAAATAAAACTAATAACTAACAAATGGGAAGTGGACTGCTTCAGAAATAAAAAAAATGTTGATAAACAGGATTAAACAATAATGAAAATCCATCATACTTTAAAAAATAATACATTTGTCAAATATGACTGAAGAACCAGTCAAAAGAAAAATAAATACCCTTGTAGAAAAGCCCATGAGAAAATAATGGGTTAAAAATGAACTTATTATTGAAAGTAAAATAATTGTGTTGAATTAAAAATATAAAACTGAATTTTTTTTGATTAATAACAAATATTTACAAGCCCACTTGTAATTCTACCACGCTCTCAGATATCAAAAAATAATAATTTCCTCAAAAACAGCAAATTCCTCTAAGACATAATTCACTTATGTCATATTTCACTTTATATTGTTGATTTTCATGGGTGGCTAGTAAATTAAACTGTTTAATCAATATGTAATACACATTTTCAGGTTACTTTTTCTCTGTTCATATCCCGGTAAGTTATTGATTGGATTTTGGCCTAGTATCAGAGATACTGATACAGCTGCATTGAGTCCTGTACCGTCCAATATACCAGAGACAAATGCCATATGCAATAGAAACAACTGTAAATAAGTTATTTTGTGATTACTTTCCTGTTATTCTGAACTGCAAGTGGTGTGGCAGATGAAGCAATCTCAGAATGCTTATATACAGAGCAAAATTATGGCAACACTGCTTAATCAACATTCTATGGAGATGCTATATCAATTGTAAACTACAACATATTACAAAGTGATAGAGGTAATTGGTGTACATAAACCCAATAAGGACCCCTAGCTAATAATCATTACTCCCCTTTACCACCACAACAAGACTTAGTGCGTGTAGTGCCATTGACATTCCCCTCTACCATGCCACAGCACCACATTTTACCATTTACTAACTTATTAAAACAATAATAAACCATTCTCCCTTGTACTTGTTCTTAGTATCAAGAAGAAGCACACACTATTCAATTATTGTATCAAACTTTACTGAATGACTTTATTCTTGCTTCCACAGATATTTTTAAACAGTACAAAAGAACCCACCTCCACATGCCCCCTGTTTGATCTAACCCACATGGGATTGATTCATGGGTTGAGATTGTGCTCTCTATCCCCCACTGAATTTCAGGTGCCCAAAATTCTGATGATGTTCATTGTCTGTTTATCATGGCCCTCCCTTTACAATAGCTATCCACAGTCTGGTTTTATGATACATTTGTTATCAGATATATCGTGCTGTTTCTGGGACCTGGGTTAAAAAGTTCACTTACTTTCAACTACCTAGGGGAGTGCCACATCCACCATATTTCACACAATAGATAATGATAGCAAATAGATGCACAATTAAATCTTAAAACCCTTATCCCCTTAAACTCCTTTTCTCTAAAAGTAACAGACCTATTAGCTGATTTAACCAGGATTAATAAAGCACATCAAATAAATATCTTAAGACCTTTTTTAACTCTATTTTAGCACACTAAAAGTTTTTCTTAATATATAACCCACAGTGTTCACCCCTGCTGACCCCTTCTGAGAGAACTGAAACATTTCTAGAGCGTCCTGGTTACAACCCCTTATCTGATGTAATACGTGGCTATTCCAGCACCATTCATCCTGATCAGAAAATAGTAACTTGGCCCTACAAAATGCCATATAACAAGTGTCATGACAGAACAAAATAGTTTGCGAGGGTTAACTCCTTCCAGTCCATGGCCATGGCACAATACTTTATAATGGAGGAAAATTATACTGAACTCTCTAAATAGACTAATAGTGTGATATCTTAGCATATTCTTACCAAAATCTGAACACTAAACATTACAATCAATTTTTAGTAGGCCCAAAAACTCACAGACTAGGCTCCTGGTGATCCAGGTACATAACTAGAACACAGAGCCTAACACCTAACACATAAATGAAGAACAGCCTATTACAGTCCTTAAAGCATAACTCATGTCCATTTTGATAGCCTTTTGGTGTTAGCAATCACATATGCTAGGATCCCAAGAGCCCATGACTTCAGGGGGTTGGGACAAAATGGTTTAAGGCCATACTGGGCCTTTGTTTGTGGGGTTCAGGGGAGTCCCACCCTGGCTCCAAAAGTCAGTCATGACAGAGCCTCTAAGGAAGCTATCTTAATCAATTATTTTCAAAACACAATAACCCACCAACAGATGGCCGACATTGGAAGACTCTTTGAAGAAAATATGAAATTTGGCTTGTTCATGTCACCAATAATGGAACATACTTTCAAAAGACATGGAAAACATATATAAGACAGGCAGTGCCGTATCTACCTTTTTGGGTCCCCTAGACAGTGAACTGCAGGAGCCCGTGCGAGTGATTACACAATGTATGCTCAGACCCATTTTTGCCTTTTCTGTGTGTGTAAGTTCTAGTTCTAGATGGTTACCCCCTAGTAGCCAGTCTATAAACTACAGCATTTCCTTTTTTGTAAGCCAGGAACCATTTTTCTAAAAAAAAGTGGTGCCCCTCACAGGAAAGCGCCCTTTTGGCGCCTATCTAGTTAGCCTAATGGGTAAAACCAGCTATGATGATACAGCTAATCCTGAGCAAACAAATGAACAATGCTTTGGACAGAGATGTTCCCTGACATATAGTTACTTTTAGATTGCTGGAAAGGTTACTGCAAACAAAAACAGCTGAAAATATATATTTTTAAGAACTGTTACTAGAGAGTACCTCAGTTAATCTTTCAATGTTACTACGTAATCACATTAAAGGACATATTTTGCTTCCTAGGCTCCAAAGTGATCCTACAATGTATTCCCAGGAGGGAAATTTGATAACATCCTCTCCTTCGCTAATTGTTTATCTGGGTATGGATACAGATATGAATATGATTAATGAAAGACTTAGCTGGACACCCAGACAGCCCCATTCACACTAAATTTTAATTGTATATAGTTTAATACTTCACTAATTGAAACTGTCAATGCTATACAATAGGACACATGCAATATGTTAGTGAGACATATTTCATTTTAATGAGTAAAGGTGAGTTGATTTGAACAATATAAATAAAACTAAAATATTGATATCAACTTTAGAATTGCTCTGGTATGAGTTAAGACTATCAGAATTGGCTACTACTCAGGATGCCAGAACCTACTGAATAGTATTTAAAGACAGTAATCTTTTGTTCTCTTAATGCTTTCCTTATTCATACTATGTGCTCACCACAACATTCTCATTTATCTTACCATAAATACATATATAGAGAGTCTTCATGTTAATCATGTTTCCTTTCTATCCTCTTCCCCTATACCCTAGATGTTCTCCCCAAATGTCTTTCCTTTTTTTTCTCTCCCCCTTCAAACTTTTCCTATCAAATACTAACCCCTACAAAGAGAAAGAGCAGCAGGTTTTCTATGTATTATCAACAGACTAGCAAATTGCCAGTCAAAAAATGACGGCAATGAAATTGTAAGTGAGCTAAGGGTGTTTGGTGTATATAATGTGGCTGATGTAGCGTCGTTCGTTTTCTATGTCGTGCAAGTTTTTCGGAATATCCGTATCTGTTTGGTGGGCTTTTTTGGAATATCCGTAGCTGTTTGGTGGTGTTTTGCGTGTTTATGGTAGTGTTTTCATGTTTAGGGACCTTTAGCCTCGTTTTCGTTTTGTTCGGCGGGCATTTTTTCTCTCGCTTAGGTGATTTTCGGGTCTCTAAACCCCGAAATTTGTGGTTAAATAGAGGTGTAACTTTACTTGCAGAGGTCCTCGGTGCCCCCCTTGCTGTGAGTAACCTTTGTATGTGTTTGTTGTTTGTATTTGTTGTGTTTGTAATGTTTTTGGTGTTGCGCGGTTTGCGTCCTTGTTTTCTAATTTCGTAGGTGTTTTTCTGCAAATACGTAGGCGTTTGGTGGTGTTTCGCGTCTTTAGACTGCTGTAGCCTCGTTTTCGTTTTTTTCGGCGGCCATTTTTTCTCTCGCTTAGAGAATTTTTTAGTTTCTAAAGTTAATTTGACTTAAATTGAGTTGTAACTTTAGTTTTCGAGGTCCTGGATGCTCCCTCTTCCTGTAAGTAAGCTTTTTATGTATTTGTTGTGTGTATTTGTTGTATTTTTGATGTTTTCATGTGCGCGTGTTGTGGCCGATTTTTGCGAGGTCGTAATGGGTCGTAACATGTCTCGTATTTTGTTTGCGTTACGACGTAAATTTGCGTTACGACATTAAAGGGCAATTTCCACCTAATCTTAAACTTCTTTTAAATTAAAGATCACTATTAGAGAATAATAACTATCAGCGTAAATATTTTGGAAATAGCATAATTTTTCAGTTACTCCTCCATGTTTGCAGAGAGACAATCTTGTTACACATGTAGTTCTAAACTTTTAGTTACATCCATGTCATGTGTTCCTCAACAGCTCACATCACCTAATGCACAGAAGTCTTAGAGAAATAAGAGGCAACTTTTATGAATATATTTGAACTGATATTAATGTAAACTTTCATATCAGTGTTTCATATCAGTGTTTTTTTTTTAATTTGTTAGTTGTAAACATCAAGAAAAATATATCTGGGTGGAGTATTTACATATATTTAGTTTAAATGTGTGCACCAACAAAAGCTCACACACTACTACATTCATCGTCACTAACATACACACCCAGAACACAACAGGTAATTGGCAGTCCTTTTCTACCTTCAGACTTTTTCACAGCTCACTATCATACCACTTGGTTACCTACACCAACATCATGTCCCTGCACTGTGCACCATTGGGGAAGCAATCATAATAAACAGCACTCTATGGCTTGCACCCTTAAAGTACCCCAAAAGTTGCCATTTGTGCCCAGCACCATCAGTTAGAGGGTGAAACATATAAGTGAGTAAAATCAGTTTACATTTTTAAAAATGATCAAGAATTGACTTAGAAATTGTCATTTTAGTTTAGCCCTTGAAACCATCCAACAAAAACCTGCATAAATAATGACGCTGGAGTCTGTAACTATTGCACATTATATTAGGGGTTTACAGTCAGTTGATAAGTGAAGTATGGTGGCACAGTGGTTAGCATCCTGTTTTAAAGAATTCTTTCTGTTTGCTAAGTCATGAGTTCAAATCGCCTGCCTTCCACTTATATTTATCTAATATAAAATATACTTATTTATGTATATATATAGATTAATAATGAGTATTGCAATATATTATGATACCTTTTGGACAAACAGCTTACAAAAGGTCTCTGCAATACTCATTATTAATCTATATATATATATATATATATATATATATATATATATATATATATATATATATATAAATATATATATATATATATATATATATATATATATATATATATATATATACATATATATATATATATATATATATATATAGATTACATAGTTACATAGTAATTGAGGTTAAAAAACTACTTTTAGTCCATTAAGTTCAACCTTTTTAGATTGCATCTGATCTGCAATATGCAGATTAATTGTTTATTGTTAATTGATCCAGAGGAAGGGAAACAGGGGGAAAAAACTGTGGCGATCAGACTCTTCCCTGGATCAATACTCCCTCTCTAATTATCCAGGATAACCCTGAATGCCCTTTTTATTTAAAAACTACGTATATCCAATCCCTTTTTAAAGTTATCCATTGAATCTGCTGTCACCACCTCATTTGGTAGAGAATTCCACAGATTAACCACCCGTACTGTGAAAAACCCTTTTCTTTCTTTAACGTGAAATCTTTTTACTTTTAAACTCAAAGGATGTCCTCTGTCAGTTGAAAAGCTCTTGGCATAAAAGAAAATATGTTTAATTTGATTAGTCTTTCTTCGTAACTTAGGCCCTCCATTCCCCTTCTTAGTTTTCCTGCCCTTCTATGTACTTTTTCCAGCTCTAAAATGTCCTTTTTATGTCGTGATGCCCAAAATTGTACTCTTTATTCCAAATTAGGGCATACTAGGGATTTGAATAGTGGTAGAATTATATTTGCTTCCCTTGCTTCTAAACCCTTCTTAATACATGTTAAGATTTGACTTGCCTTTGCAGATGCTTCTTGGCATTGAGCACTGCTACATAGGTGGTTATCCACAAGCACTCCCAAATACCCCTAGATTTGCTCCATTAAATATAAATTGCATGGTTAGTTTTCCTTCCCAGATGCATACCTTTACATTTATTCGTATTAAATATCATCTGCCATTTAGCCACCCATTTCTCTAATTTATGCAAATCCCTTTGGAGGGAAAGAACATCATTAGCTGATTTAATTACCTTGCGCAACTGAGTGTCATCAGCAAAATTTGAGACAATACTTTCCAATCCTACTTCTAAGTCATTAAAAAATATGTTAAAAGGGAGAGGACCTAATACTGAACCTTGAAGAACCCCACTTACCACATTAGTCCAATCAGAGTATGTTCCATTTACAAAAAACATTTGTTTCCTGTCTTTTAGCCAGCTCTCAATCCATGAGCAGATATTTACTGAAATTCCTGTATCCCTTAGTTTGCACAATAGTCTTCCATGTGGCACTGTATCAAAAGCCTTTGCAAAATCCAAAAAGACTACATCCATTGAGTTGCCTTGATCCAAGTTCCTCCTAACCTCTTCATAGAAACTAATTACCGTATATACTCGAGTATAAGCCAAGTTTTTCAGCCCTTTTTTAAGGCTAATACTTTAGTCACTCTCCCCTGTGTCTCTCTAACCCCCCCGTGTCTCTCTAACCCACCCAGTGTGTCTCTAACCCCCTTGTCTCTCTACCCCCCGTGTCTCTCTACCCCCGTGTCTCTTTACCTCCCCCCTCCTCAACCTCAACCCCCCTCAACCCCAACCCGTTATATGCACCCGGTATATGCTAATGCCTTGACGTCACATGGGGAGGTATTTAGGGGGGTTTAGGTTGAGGGGGGGGGGGTTGAGGAGTGGGGTTAGGGTTGAGGGGGATTCAGGGGGGAGCTTGACTGGGGTGGGTTGGGGTTGAGGGGGTTGTGGTTGAGGAGGGGGGTTGAGGGGGTTGAGGTTGAGGAGGGAGGTTGAGGGTGAGGGGTTGAGGATGAAGATAGGGGGGTTAAAATGGGGGATTGAGGAGGGAGGTTGAGGAGGGGGTTGAGGATGGGGGAGTTGAGGAGGGAGGTTGAGGAGGGAGGTTGAGGAGGGGGTTGAGGATGGGGGTTTAGGGGGGGTTGAAGATGGGGGGTTGAGGGGGGTTGAGGAGGGAGGAGAGAGGATGAGGAGGGAGGTTGAGGATGAGGAGGGAGGTTGAGGATGAGGAGGGAGGTTGAGGAGGAGGGGTTGAGGATGGGGGTTGAGGAGAGAGGATGAGGATGGGGGGTTGAGGATGGGAGGGTTGAGGAGGGAGGTTGAGGAGGGGGGTTGAGGAGGGCGGTTGAGGGGGGTTGAGGTTGAGGAGGGTTGAGGTTGAGGAGGGGGTTGAGGATGAGGATGGGGGGTTGCGGAGGGAGGATGAGGATGGGGGGGTTGAAGAGGGGGTTGAGGATGAGGGGGTTGAGGGGGGGTTGAGGATGGGGGGTTGAGGGGGGGTTGAGGAGGGAGGAGGGAGGATGAGGAGGGAGGTTGAGGATGAGGAGGGAGGTTGAGGATGAGGAGGGAGGTTAAGGATGAGGAAGAGGGGTTGAGGATGGGGGTTGAGGAGAGAGGATGAGGTTGGGGTTGAGGATGGGGGGTTGAGGAGGGAGGTTGAGGAGGGGCATTGAGGCGGGGTTGAGGTTGAGGAGGGTTGAGTTTGAGGAGGGGGTTGAGGATGAGGATGGGGGGTTGAGGACGGAGGATGAGGATGGGGGGGTTGAGGAGGGAGGATGAGGAGAGAGATTGAGGATGAGGAGGGAGGTTGAGGATGAGGAGGAGGGGTTGAGGAGGGGGGTTGAGGTTGAGGAGGGGGGTTGAGGTTGAAGAGGGGCGTTGAGGATGGGGATTGAGGAGGGGGGTTGTGGAGAGCGGATGAGGATGGGGGGTTGAGGAGGGGGGTTGAGGAGAGCGGATGAGGATGGGGTTGAGGATGAGGAGGGAGGTTGAGGATGAGGAGGGAGGTTGAGAAGGGAGTTGAGGATGAGGAGGGAGGTTGAGGATGAGGAGGGAGGTTGAGGATGAGGAGGGGGTTAAGGATAAGGAGGGAGGTTGAGGATGAGGAGGGAGGTTGAGAAGGGGGTTGAGGATGAGGAGGGAGGTTGAGGATGAGGAGCGAGGTTGAGGATGAGGAGGGAGGTTGAGGAGTGGGGTTGAGGAGGGTGATAAGGGAGGGGGGAAGAGATACAGGGAAGGGAGATGTGGGAAAAGAGACACAGGGAAGGGAGAGGGGAGAAGAGACACAGAGAGACAGGGGGAAACAAGAGGGGGACACAGAGGGCACAAGAGGGACACAGGAGGATGAGGATGAGGAGGGAGGATGAGGATGGAGGTTTAGGATGAGGAGGAGGGGTTGAGGATGGGGGGTTGAGGAGAGAGGATGAGGATGGGGGTTGAGGATGGGGGGTTGAGGAGGGAGGTTGAGGAGGGGGGGTTGAGGTTGAGGAGGGTTGAGTTTGAGGAGGGGGTTGTGGATGAGGATGGGGTGGTTGAGGAGGGAGGATGAGGATGGGGGGTTGAGGAGGGGGTTGAGGATCGGGGGTTGAGAGGGAGGATGAGGAAGGGGGATTGAGGATGGGGGGGTTGAGGAGGGAGGATGAGGAGAGAGATTGAGGATGAGGAGGGAGGTTGAGGAGGAGGGGTTGAGGAGGGGGGTTGAGGTTGAGGAGGGGGGTTGAGGTTGAGGAGGGGCGTTGAGGATGGGGGTTGAGGAGGGGGGTTGAGGAGAGCGGATGAGGATGGGGGGTTGAGGAGGGGGGTTGAGGAGGGGGGTTGAGGAGAGCGGATGAGGATGGGGTTGAGGATGAGGAGGGAGGTTGAGGATGAGGAGGGAGGTTGAGAAGGGGGTTGAGGATGAGGAGGGAGGTTGAGGATGAGGAGGGAGGTTGAGGATGAGGAGGGGGTTAAGGATGAGGAGGGAGGTTGAGGATGAGGAGGGAGGTTGAGGAGGGGGTTGAGGATGAGGAGGGAGGTTGAGGATGAGGAGGGAGGTTGAGGATGAGGAGGGAGGTTGAGGAGTGGGGTTGAGGAGGGTGATATGGGAGGGGGGGAGAGACACAGAGAAGGGAGAGGGGAGAAGAGACACAGGGAAGGGAGAGGGGAGAAGAGACACGGAGAGAGAGGGGGACACAAGAGGGGGACACAGAGGGCAGAAGAGGGACACAGGGGGCAGCATATTTCCCACCCTCGGCTTATACTTGAGTCACTCATTTTACCCAGTATTTTGTGTTAAAATGGGTGCCTCGGCTTATACTCGGGTCGGCTTATTCTCGAGTATATACGGTAGGTTTGTTTGACATAACCTATCCCCCATAAATCTGTGATTCCTACTTATAATCTTGTTTAAATATATATATTCTTGTAAGTTTTCCCACTACAGAAGTGAGACTTACTGATCTATATTTTCCTGCATTTGTTCTTGCTCCCTTCGTAAATATAGGTATCACATCTGCTTTTCTCCAGTCATCTGGTAGAGACCCTATGTTGAGTAAATCTTGAAAAATTAGATATAATGGTTTGACTATTACAGAGCCCAGTCCCCCCCAGTACCCTTGGATGTATTCCATCAGGACCCGGGGCTTTATTAACATCAATTTTTTCCTACCTCTTTTGGATTTCTTCCTGTGATAACCAGTTATTTGGTGAAGATAGTGTAGCCCCATTATGTTGCAGTGACCCAACCACTGGTACCTCCCTTGTGTATACCGAAGAAAAGAACCTATTTAACTCATCTGCCTTTTCCTGGTCACTAATTATCAGACGGCCTGTGTCACTTTGTAATTCTCCTATAGCTTCCTTCCTGACCTTCTTCCCATTAATATATTTAAAACATATTTTAAGGTTCTTCTTACTCTTCTTTTGCAACTAACTTTTCATTTTATATTTTAGCCAGTCTAATAGCCCTTTTGCAAGCCTTGTTGACTTCCTTGTACTTACGTAAAGCAGTCTCCGTTTTTTTACTCCTCATCTTCATCTTTAAGTCATTGTTAAGCCACATGGGTTATGATACACTCCTTCTACTTTTATTTCCATATATATATATATATGTATTAGTAAATACATGTATATATAAATATGTCACATGTGTGTTAATAAATACATTTGTTAATTAAAAAATAGTGTAAGGCACTGATTTAGAACCAATGACTTACTAATGAAAGCCGTTTATGAAGCTCACTTTCCACTAGACCAACACACTCTGCTTTTAAAAGCTATGTGTAAAAGCTAAACTAAATTCATCTTTCACATAACTATTATTATTCAGATAAACAAAAACACAAGACAACAGTACCTCGTACTGACATATGGTTTAATATATAATCTAAAAAATATATGTCTGACTTTTAAATCAGTAAAAAAAAAATATCTGACCATGACTGGAATCAAACTTATAACCTTCAGCTTCACAAACTGTGTTACCACTCTTTGAGCCATTTAACCAACTGTTATGTTTTCTGCTAGAATATGTCTAAGTAGTGAAAATGAGTCAGCCACAGCCTAATTCAATCACTGAAGGCGTCTGCACCTGAATCTAATTAATTAATTAATTAATTAATCATTGCTCCGCTTGGTACAATCCTCATTACTCATTCAGGCACAGTTAACTTACTGAAACAGCCAGACTTCAACTGATCATAACTCCAGCAATTCAGCATACATTTTCAAAATCACTATGATGTATCCCCCACTATCTAATGGTGCAGAGGACATACAGGTGACTTTTGTGGTCGTTTAAGATCATAAGCTAAAATAAAGAAGATTGGAGTTGTTGGATGGGGAATGAAGTGAAACATGTAGGGTTGCAGTCTTTAAAAATGCACCCAGTAAAAAAAACTGCATTTCTAGATCCAGGTCTTGGTGGTTTAGGCATAACAACACCCCTCGTTTTTTTGTGGTATGAAAAAATAATCATATTTATTGGATTGCAGCCAGAAATACAATGGCCCTCATTCAATTGCGATTTGGCCAATTAAATAGTGCTCTAAATAAGCACATAACATATTTTTTAAAAATAAGTTTTTAGTTAGTGAAAACCTTGCTTTTGGATAGATGTTTACTAAGTAAAAACTTCTTTAAAAAAATATGTTATGTGCTTATTTAGACCCCTATTAAATTGGCCAAAGTGCAATTGAATGAGGGCCAATATGTTTAAACCAATCAATGGATGAAAGTCACACTATTTTATTCATGAGATTTCAACATATAAAGTAAATACATTAAAGGACATAAAATGCAAATTGATCTATCATACATCTAAAAGAGTATGTTTAAACATTGCCAATGTGTCTTTTTTTCATGGAAAAAATATTAAGTAAAACTTGTTTAAACATATTTAAAACAAGAATGCCACACAGAAATACCTCTGTGTGAGCAGAGAGTAAACACGACTTTAGATCTCATTGGCAGACACTTATGGCTCATACAGCAATATTGCTGCACATTGGCTGATAGGGACAAACCCACCCATTCAATGGCCCTTTAAAGTGGAAAAAATTGAAATGTATTATTTGTGAAGGCTGTATATAAGCAATTAGAGGAAGCCTACAATTTAGGATAATTAAAAGTGCTATGAAAGCTAAGAGGTCAGCATTTATAAAACAATTATAAAACAAAAGATAAAAATGTTTTTATGCATTTTCTACTTGGTTTTGATTTATTTACATGATGGTACCGCGCAGTTTCAATGACTATAGTGGCTTTTTAAGTAATATGTTTTTGTCTTTTAACATTGAGCAGCTGATGCCTAAACTATAATATTTATTCTCAGTTTTATCCCACAGTTTAAATAAATACATATATTTCCAACAGAATAAACAATAACTTATTTTGGAGTTCATTCTGCCTCTAATTATTTTCAACTATTAAACTGGATTAACACTTTATTTATTTTAATAAACATTCTTAACATTTTGCATCAGGTACCAGCTAAGAGAATATCAAGCTCAATAAAAGACTTCGTGGGCACCTACTCCATACCTGTGTATCACAGTTGTACCATTAATATGAACACTAATTATAAATAGTATAACCAAATGTATTTATAAGCCAAGAGAGAAAAGAAGTATAGATGGTGTGCCTGTAAAGCCATTTCAGTAGCTTGCATTTCAGTCAAGATGAAACTTCTCAAAATGTCAGGTGTCGTCAATGCCTTAAGTGTGGGTGTGGCTTAAAGAAGAGTGTAACTTCACTTACTTATGCATAACTCTAGGAGGATCACGTACAAAATGGAGACTATGTGGATATTCTAGCCAGAGTGGACACAGAGTCAAGATCCAAACCTGCTTTCTACCTTTAGACATTTAAAAGGTGTCCAGCTCTGGGAATGACGGTAACTACATATCTTTCCCAATCAGACCCGCCACAAACCTTCCAATAAACTAGGTAACACTTTCTAGGTAACACAGGTAACACATACTTGTGTTCTCACATTGTTCCCAAGCCATACAGTCTCTACTCTGTCAGCTCAGTAGTTTCTATAACAGCACACCAAAACATAAAGCCATACACCCTACACTAAACCCCTCCCCTATCTTTTTATCTTTTAATGTATATATATATATATATACTGTATATATATATATATATATATATATATATATATATATATATACAGTATCTCACAAAAGTGACTACACCCCTCCCATTTTTGTATATGTTTTATTAAATCTTTTCCTGTAACGTCTGGCAACAAAAGTGAGTACACCCCTATTAGCCATTATCCCTCCCGGTGTCATGTGACTCGTTAGTGTTAAAAGTTCCTAGGTGTGCCTTGCCATGGTCGATCAAAGAAGTTGAGTGCACGTGCTCAGCGTCATATCCAGAGGTTGTCTTTGGTGCAGAAGTTGAAGTGGTGTGGCATCAGCCTGTCAGTGATCAGACCATATGCAGCACACTGCATCAAATTAGTCTGCTAATGGAGTCGTTCAAGAAGGAATCCTCTTCTAAAGATGATGCACAAGCAAGTCCGCAAACAGTTTGCTGAAGACAAGCAGACTAAGGACATGGATTACTGGAACCATGTCCTGTGGTCTGATGAGACCAAGATAAACCTTTTTGGTTCAGATGGTGTCAAGCGTGTGTGGCGGCCTGTGTCTGGGCCTGCATGAATGCTGCCGGCACTGGGGAGCTACAGTTCATTGAGGGAACCATGAATGCCAACATGTACTATGACGTACTGAAGCAGACTGGACCTGCGGAGACTGGGCCGCAGGGCAGTATTCCAACATGATAATGACCACAAACACACCTCCAAGACGACCACTGCCTTGCTAAAGAAGCTGAAGGTAAAGGTGATAGGCTGGCCAAGCATATCTCCAGACCTAAACCCCATTGAGCATTTGTGGGGCATCCTCAAATTGAAGGTGGGGGAGTGCAAGGTCTCTAACATCCACCAGCTCTGTGATGTCATCATGGAGGAGTGGGAGAGGACTCCAGTGGCAACTTATGAAGCTCTGGTGAACTCCATGCCCATGAGGGTTAAGGCAGTGCTGGGAAAAAATGGTGGCCCCACAAAATATATACACTATGGGCCCAATTTGGACATTTCCACTTAGGGGTGGACTCACTTTTGTTGCCAACGGTTTAGACATTAATGGATGTGTGTTGAGTTATTTTGAGGGGACAGCAAATTTACACTGTTATACAGGCTGTACACTTACTACTTGACATTGTAGCAGAGTGTCATTTCTTCAGTATTTTCACATGAAAAGATATTACATATATAGTTGTGGACCAAGAACGCTGTCCGTAATGTTTGCAATGTTGGTCACACAGTTGCGACCTGCGCGAAGCTCGGCGAGCCGTGTACGGCGCGTGACTTTGGGTGCATGAGCCCCAAATGCGCTCATCTGCAAAGCCTCGCTAAGTGAGGCGAGCCGTGTACGGCGCATGACTTGGACTTGATAAGCGCCGAAGCGAGGCGAGCCGTTGAAGCACGCAGGACTTAGGCTGCATTGTAAGGGGCGCATCTGCGAGCCAATCGTCTAACTCTAAAAACCCTAAAAACAAACAAAAAATGAACAAATATAATAACACACTCACAGACAGGACATGATATTAATGCACAGTCTTGACCACTGCTGATTGTGGTCTGTGTAAATAATAAAGCTGTGTTATACTGTTCTCACCATGTCAGTGTGTTTTCAATGGTTGGGGTTATGGGACATCCACATGCATCACATTAGTGTCACATTACTATAGATGTAAACTAATGAGCCCCAGTTAACCTGCAATAGATCCATACATATTAAGAGGAATAATATTCCTGATAGCATTAGATACTGTATCATATAATACATCTAATAGATCTACAATCTAGGCATAATAAAGGGTTAATGCACAGGCCAAGTCCAATTAGTGATACTGTGGAGTAGGAACATTCCCCTGAGGGCCTAACAGGATAATGATAGGTGATACTGCAGTGGCTTGTCAGTTCCTTCTCTAGTGATTTGGGATTTGTCCGTCCACTCTGCTTTCACCCGCACACCCACACTGGCCCTTAATGTTATAGCTCACAGCTTCATTGAAGTATTCAAGCCCCATCCCCAACATCACTTAGCAAATCCAAACTAATGTAAATTGATGAATAGCAGAACATAATGGGAGGTCACCAAATGGGAATGTGTGGACATCTTGGCACATGGCCACCAGCAATGGCGTGGGACTTCCTTGCATGGGCATAGCGGAAATTACCCCTGATGGAGGTGAGTTGGCTGTTGCTCAATGTGCCTCTGCAACCCTCCATGTGTATTTTCTGCCCTTCCTGATGGGTTACTGTGGGGTATGTTCCCATGGTCAGCTTGTGGTTTGATAAGTGATGGGGCTTGTGTACTTCAATGAAGCTGTGAGCTATACCATTAAGGGACATTGTAGGCGGGAGAGTGAAAGCAGAGTGGTCGGCCAAATCCCAAATCACTGGAGAAGGAACTGACAAGCCACTCCAGTATAAACAGCATGCAAACCTTGTAGGAAAGCAGTGGCAGAGGCCTAGCTGCATGTGCTGCAGTCCAGAGGGTCACAGACAGTCAGACACGACTGAAAGACTGAAAGGACATATTCACATGCTGTACTTGATATATGCCATGTGGCAGTGTAATTTGCCCCATATTTGTGTTCCCAAATGTAGATGTGATAAGCAACATGTATATACAATTAAATAGAGCCTCTGCGAGTAACAAAGGGTTAATATGGCCTAATTTTTTATGTTTTTGTGTTTTTATGTAATCAGGTAGTGTGTCTTTAATGGCTTTATGTAAGCTGCAGCGTGGCTTTTCATTCCAAAATGTAACAACTAATTGGTTGTATAATGCATTTGCTTTAGTGGGGGGACGGGGTTATTGTGCAATCAATTGTAATGGCGTTCCATGCTTTCCCTCTGTTAAACTGTCACTTTTACACTTTAAGTTGTCTGCGCGTAATGCGTAAACCATTTTATTGGTGCATTTTTGTGCACTTAGCGATTTTGCGAGATACGAGCGTACACGCAAATAATTCTTTTCCGCGACTTACTACTTAGCGCTTCTTGGAGACAAATCTAAAAAAATGCTTCCAAGATTACGCAAGTCAAAAGCAAGTCGATTTGTAGTACGCAAATCGCTCTACGAGGCGCATTTGCGAGACACGATTCCAAACGCAGCTCTAATTTAATAGGGCCCCCAGTGTCTGAATTTAGTATAGTTTAATAGTTCTTGTCTGGGAATATTACAATTTTGTCTTAATTGATCTGAGGGAATAATGTGGTCATTCTGGGGCGTTTATTTTAAAGGAAAATGGTGCACTGAAAAATGTCCGGAGGGTTGGGTAAGGTGCGGTTTGACAAGGAATTTAGCATTTCTCTATTCCCAATAGTGGTAGCTATGTTTCTGTGGGGAGATAGTTTGAGTGATAGACACGTAATATTCCATTGCAACAACTTTAGTGTGGTTCAAGCGATTAATTCAACAACTGCCTCTTCACCTCCAGTAGTCAGGATACTGAAGCAATTAGTATTACAATGTCTGCACCTCAATACGCAGAACAGGGCTTCTCCTATAGCCGGGGTGAAGAACGTCATAGCAGACGCCTTGTCAAGAGAGAACTGGAGTGAATTCAGGAAAGTCGCACGACTAGCGGAACCAGCCCCTGTGTACTTCCCACCTTACCTGTGGAGTTTGGGCCGATAAACTACCTTTATGGCTAATCAGGGGATGGGGGGTTGTTACTGCCCAGAGTTACATAGTTACATAGTTACATAGTATTTAAGGTTGAAAAAAGACTTTCAGTCCGTCAAGTTCAACCTTTTAAGATCTCCTCTGATCTGCAATATGCGGATTACCTATTAATTAATTAGTTGTATATAAAAATAAAAAATAAAAAAATAATCAATTCCCTCCTGATCCCAGACACCGGCGACCGGACTTCTCCCTGGATCAATACTGCCTCTCTAATTATCCATGATAACCTGAATTCCCATTTTAATTAGAAATAAATTTTTAAAAAAGTCCCCTTTTAAAGTTATCTATCAAATCCGCTGTCACCACCTCCTCTGGTAAGGAATTCCACAGATTAACCACCCTTACTGTGAAGAACCCTTTTCTTTCGTTAAGGTGGAATCTTTTTACTTCTAACCTCAAGGGATGTCCTCTTGTCAGTTGAAAACCTCTTGGCACAAAAAGCTCCCTTGACAAATCTTTATACTGACCCTGGATGTATTTATATAAGGTAATCATATCTCCTCTTAGACGCCTTTTTTCTAGAGAAAATAAGTTTAATTTGCTTAGTCTTTCTTCATAACTTAGCCCCTCCATTCCCCTTATTAGTTTTGTTGCCCTCCTCTGTACCTTTTCCAGCTCTAAAATGTCCTTTTTATGAAGTGGTGCCCAAAATTGTACTCCATATTCCAAATGAGGGCGCACTAGAGATTTGTATAGTGGCAGAATTATATTTGCTTCCCTGGCTTCTATACCCTTCTTAATACATGCTAATATTTTATTTGCCTTTGCAGCTGCCGCTTGGCTTTGCGCACTGTTACCTAGGTGGTTGTCCACAAGCACTCCCAAATCCCTTTCAATATCTGATACACCTAGATTTGCTCCATTAAGATTATACATTGCATGGCTATTTTTCCTTCCCAGATGCATAACTTTACATTTATTCATATTAAATCTCATCTGCCATTTAGATGCCCATTCCTCAATTTTATGTAAATCCCTTTGGAGGGAAAGCACATCACTATCTGATTTAATTACCTTGCACCACTTCGTGTCATCAGCGAAAATGGAGACACCACACTCCAATCCTACCTCTAAGTCATTAATAAATATGTTAAAAAGGAGAGGACCTAATACTGAACCCTGAGGAACCCCACTTACCCCATTAGTCCAATCGGAGTATGTTCCATTTACAACAACCCTTTGCTTCCTGTCTTTTAGCCAGCTCTCAATCCATGAGCAGATATTTACTGCACCTCCTGTCTCCCGTGTGGCACTGTATCAAAAGCCTTTGCAAAATCCAAAAAGACTACATTCACTGAGTTGCCTTGATCCAGGTTCCTACTAACTTCCTCATAGAAACTAATTAGATTTGTTTGACATGACCTATCCCTCATAAATCCATGTTGACTCCTACTTATAATCCTGTTCAAATAGACATATTCTTGTATATTATCCCTTATTAACCCTTATAAAAGCTTCCCCAGAGTGGTTACATTGTTATTGATGTTGTACCTTAAAGATAAAATCTTGAATTTATGCAGTCTTGTTTTCTTTGCTTACAGGGGCTCCATTACAATTATGGATTGTGGGGCCTTAGTTCATATATTGGGCACAAAGGTTGGCAGCTATTCAGGATAATGGTCGCCAGTTGGGGTTCCGAGAGGAAGTAGTTTCAGTAAAATGGTTTGGGATACGAGGAATTAAGTGAGAACAAGTCGTGGGAAAAATAGTCAGGTATGCAAGGGTATTCCCTCCCCCGGAGATCTTATTGCTACATGTGGGGGGAAATGACCTAGGTTTCATGTCCATGAAGGAGCTTATTCGTATTATAAAAAGGGACATCTTGTTTATGGAGTTATTCCTGGGTTTGCTTATTATTATTTGGTCCCAGATTACGCCTAGATTAAGTTGGAGGGGAGCTAATGACCAGAAAAGATTGGATGGGGCTAGTGGAGGGTTAACAAGATAATGGCATCGTTTGTTAGGAGGTTGGGGGGCCTCTCTATAAGGCATAGATATTTGGAGGTTCCAGAGGCGTATGAATATTATTTGAAATATGGTGTTCACCTCAATGAAGTGGGGCTCGCTTTGTTTAATTATACATTGAAGGTGGGTATTTTCCAGGCCATAGAGTTGCTTGGCGGTGCTTAGACCTTTGATCTTGCAGGTGGTGGGGGTGCGGCATTCCCCATAGGTTGGAGCTCATTGGTTGGGAAGGTATGCGGTCCTGGTTGGTGCCGGAGGTCCACTGGGCACGGGGTTCATTTTGGCCTCTGGGAAGGTGAGCTCCTTTCGCGGGTGGGTGTACAGCTACCTATTGTGATTTGTTATGTACAGTGCCTTGCAAAAGCATTCACCCCCCTTGGCAATTTTCGTGTTTTGTTGCCTCACAACCTGGAATTAACATGGATTGTTTGAGGATTTGCATCATTTAATTTACAGGACATGCCCACAACTTTAAAGATGTTTTGTTTTTTTCATTGTGAAGCAAACAACAAATAGGACGAAGTAACAGAAAAATTCAATGTACATAACTATTGACCACCCTAAAGTCAATACTTTGTAGAGCCACCTTTTGCGGCAATCACAGTTCCAAGTCACTTTGGATAAGTCTCTATGAGCTTGTCACATCTTACCACTGGGATTTTTTGCCCATTCCTCCTTACAAAACTGCTCCAGCTCCTTCAAGATGGATGGTTTACGCTTGTGAACAGCAATCTTTAAGTCTGACCACAGATTTTCTATTAGATTGAGGTCTGCGCTTTGACTAGGTTATTCCAACACATTTACATGTTTCCCCTTAAGCCACTCAAGAGTTGCGTTAGCTGTGTGTTTGGGTCCATGTCCTGCTGGAAGGTGAACCTCCGTCCTGGCCTCAAATCACACACAGAGTGGTACAGGTTTTGCTCAAGAATATCCCTGTATTTAGCACCATCCATCTTTCCCTCAACTCTGACCAGTTTCCCCATGTTTCACTGTGGGGATGGTGTTCTTTGGGTGATGTGATGTATTGAGTTTGCGCCAGACAGCATTTTCTTTGATGGCCGAAAAGTTCAATTTTAGTCTCATCAGACCAGAGCACCTTCCTCCATACATTTTGGCAGTCTCCCACATGACTTTTCGCAAACTCAAAACGTGTCATTTTGTTTTTTGCTGAAAGTAATGTCTTTCTTCTGGCCACTCTATGGAGCGTACGGCTTATTGTCGTCCTATGCACAGATACCCCAGTCTCTGCTGTGGAACTCTGCAGCTCATCCAGGGTTACCTTAGGTCTCTGTACTGCCTCTCTGATTAATGCCCTCCTTGCCCAGGCCGTGAGTTTTGGTGGGCGGACGTCTCTTGGCAAGTTTGCTGTTGTGCCATGTTCTTTCCATTTGGTTATGATAGATTTGATGGTGCTCCTGGGGATTATCAATGATTTGGCTATTTTTTTATAAACTAACGCTGACTTATACTTCTCAACAACATTGTCCCTTACTTGTTTGGAGAGTTCCTTGGTCTTCATGGCAGTGTTTGCCTAGGTCAAGTTTGCCCCTGGAGACAGAATAGGGGGAGGGCAAGATAGAAGTAATGGGGTAGTGAGTGTAGAGAGGGTAAGGAATTTATTAACTAGTCATGGGGAGGAGATGGGGGAGGGCTAGTTCAGTCAATAGGGATATATTGCTAAGTAACTCAAGTACAGTGGCAGGCACTTCAGAACTACAGACTCATAACATAAGGTGTATGCTCGCTAATGCCAGAAGCTTGCCAGGAAAAATGGGATTGTTAGAATTATTAGCAGTTAATGAGAAATGGGATTTAATAGGCATTACCGAAACGTGGTGGGATGAATCTCATGACTGGACTGTTAATCTGGATGGTTATAACCTATTTAGGAAAGATCAAGGCAATAGTAAAAGAGGAGGAGGGATTTGTCTGTATGTTAAGCTTGAATTTAAGCATATAGTCAGAGAAGATATTTATCGTGCAACTAGCGGTAATGTTGAATGTTTGTGGGTAGAGTTAAATAGCGTAGCAGCAAATTCCAAAAGAATATTAGTAGGAGTATGCTATAAACCCCCAAATATAATTGAAAGTAAGGAAATACAATTATTGTTACAGATTGGAAATGCAGCTAAGCATGGGCAAGTTCTAATAATGGGAGATTTTAATTACCCTGAAATAAACTGGATAAATGAGACCTGCAGTTCAGCTAAGGGGAGTAGGTTCTTGAGTACACTCAGGGATCATTATCTGGCCCAGGTTATACAAGAACCTACTAGAAATGAGGCTATCTTGGATTTAGTTAACACAAATAATATTGATATAGTATCAAATGTGGAAATAGGGCAACCTTTGGGAAACAGTGATCACAACACAGCCTCATTTGAGATTGAATTAAAAAAACATAACTGTAAGGGGCTAACAAAAACTCTTAATTTTAAAAGGGCAGATTTTAACGGTCTAAGGGCAGCAATACAAAGTATAGACTGGGAGAGAGAACTGGCAGGTAAAAACTCTGAACATAAATGGACAACGTTCAAATCCTTACTAAATAAACATACTTATCACCATATATCATGTGGAAATAAAAGTAGAAGGAGTAAATCACAACCCATGTGTTTTAGCAATGAATTAAAGATGAAGATGAGGAAGATGAGGAGTAAAAAACAAGCGTTTAAATTATACAAACAAGAGGGAACAGAGACTGCTTTACGCATGTACAGGAAATCAACAAGGCTTGCAAAAGGGCTATTAGACTGGCTAAAATAGAAAATGAAAAGTTAGTTACAAAGGAGAGTAAGACTAAAGCTAAAATATTTTTTAAATATATTAATGCGAAGAAGGCGAGGAAGGAAGTTATATGAACAACACAATGTGACACAGGCCGTCTGATAATTAGTGACCAGGAAATGGCAGATGAGCTAAATAGGTTATTTTCTTCGGTTTACACAAGGAAGGTACCAGTGGTTGGGTTACTGCAACATAATGGGGCTACACTACCTTCACCTAATAATCAGTTAACGCAGAAATCCAAAAGAGGTTGAAAAAAATAAATGTTAATAAAGCCCCGGGTCCTGAACTGGGTTCTGTAATAGCAAAATTATTCAGGATTCACTCAACACAGGGTCTCTACCAGATGACTGGAGAAAGGCAGAGGTGATACCTATATTTATTTATAAAAAACATGTTATGTATATATGTTTTTCATTTCACTTCACCAACTTAGACTATTGTGTTCTGAGCCATCACATAAAATTCAGATTAACAAAACATTGAATTTAAGACTGTAATGTAACAAAATAGGTAAAAAGTCAAGGGGGGTGAATACTTTTGCAAGGCACTGTATGTTATCATACGTTGTGATAATAAAGCTGTAGCCTGGTTATACCCCAATCAGTAGTTTGTGTCTTATTTGGGTTGGGTTAGGAGGTTACATTAGTGTAGGTCAAGTTTATTTAGGAGTTTTCACAGCAAAGTGGAAAAACAGACAATAGATGGATAGATAGATAGATAGATAGATAGATAGATAGATAGATAGATAGATAGATAGATAGATAGATAGATGGATAGATAGATAGATAGATAGACAGACAGACATATAGATAGATAGATAGATAGATAGATAGATAGATAGATAGATAGATAGATAGATACAGATAGACAGATAGATCGATAGATAGATAGATAGATAGACAGACAGACAGACATATAGGTAGATAGATAGATAGATAGATAGATAGATAGATAGATAGATAGATAGATAGATAGACAGATAGATCGATAGATAGATAGATAGATAGATAGATAGATAGATAGATTCTGCATTAAACAAAAACAGAGAGAATCAGGGTATTGCAATTTTAATATTGTCCTCATAACCATAGGTATTAACAAGCTTTTAAAAATGTACTTCATAAATGATTTAATATAAGCTATGTATGTTTCTTCTGTAATGATATATATCCTTGAATAACAGCAACATCCAAAATAATTATCTTGCAAGTATTTTTATGTTATAATTATGCTCAATATAATTATTTTAATAATTCAACAAGATAAATTTAACTTTACTCCAGGTTTCCATTTTAGTAGTATGTCCCCTTCTGGATTTCTACCTTGTAGTGAAGGGGCTTGTGTATCTCAGTGAAGCTGTGAGCTACACCATGTAGATTCACCCAAGATGGGCAGGTCATAGTAGAGAGGTCAGATAAATCTCAGTCCACTGGAGAAGGAACTGGCAGCCACTCCAGTATCTTTGCCACTAAAACCATATGGATAGGCACAACCCGAAACAAAGACAGATGCGTATGGCATACTGCGTCCATATGGTGTAACTAATACAGTATTAATAGAAAAACAAGCTCAAATCAAACACAAAAGTGCGTTTATAACAAATAAATAAAATAAGGAAAAATAAAACCAGTATTTTTACATTATTACATTTTACATATATTTTGTTTTAATGATGGCACCATGTGCTGGTTATAAATAACTGAAATGGCATCAATGATTTTAAGAGGATATACTTCAAATATTTGAAAAATTATTTTTGAAAAAGGATTATAAAACTTGTGTGCTAGTGATTGCCAAGTTCAGATTGCTCTACCGTGATCTGCACAGGGTACAGTTATATGCTCAAATGACAAAATATGCATATATTCAAGTTCAAGGCCACTTGTAGATAGTGCTTCTGTTGCAGGTTTTGTATTTATCTTGTATTTACTAAAAGAGTAAGCAATTTGGGCAACTGCATTTGAACACCATGTCAATTTTAATATTCATACATGAAGCAGTTTTTGATTTTTTTTTTCTATTCAGAGAAGAATCTACTGTATTAGTCCGAATATAATCCGCACCTTTTTTCCGATTTTTGAGTTTGCACATTACGTGTGTGGCTTATATTTGCGAAGGTAAAATTACTGCCAATTTGCGTGCTTGAGACTGCATTGCAGCAATTGAATAGCGATTTGCGAACTTAAAATTACTGCCGATTTGCGTGCTTGAGACTGCATTGCAGCAATTGAATAGCAATTTGCAAACTTAAAATTACTGCAGATTTTCGCGATTGCGATTAAGGGTGCCGATTTTCGTGCTAGAGACTGCGGTATTGAATAGCGATTTACGGTTTTAGTGATTCGAACATCCTGTAAAGCCTGTAACCTGCAAAAAAAGCCACAGTGCTAATTAGAAAGCCTGTTTCTTGCAATGGCTGATCACTTGGAGAGAGTCTTTTTCTCTCCAATTTTAAGAGTCTATCTTTTTTCTATTTTTTCCCCTTGAATTTTAAAGGTGCGGCTTTTATGCGGGGCGGCTTATATTCGGACCAATACGGCATATATAATGTTGGCAATTTAAAAGCAAAATGTTATTGCAAACAGTTTATAGATCAAATGGCTCATCACTAGAAGTCAGTATTTTACAATAGTCCTATATTTAAAATATATTAATTCCAGGAAGGACATCTGTAAATGGGCATAAATATTCTATAATGTACAGTCTCTCATTTATTACCTTTTATGCTGCAGTGTAATTTATGGTTTTGCGTTCTGCTGACCAACTTCTTGAGTTGGAAGGAGACTTTGAATGCACAGAAAATTGCTATAACCAGATTGGGAATTTGACATCCACATCTACCATTTCTTTCAGCCTTACCATTGGAAAGTTCGTTAGTTGACAAATACACACGTTCCTGAGAAAAACAAAGGGCAGAGTCAATGCAAAAGTGAATACTAATCCAAAAAGTGAAGTCTGTGTTTGTTTGCTTTCCAAAACAATTTTGTTCATTATTGTTTAGTTATTTAAAATACCATATAGAAAAAACTTTGACCACAGTTGTCCTTTAATAAATACATAAAAATGTTGAATAGGAAAGAAACAAAGTACTGGATTGAATAAATGGAGTGGCTTAATAATGTCTTCTAAGGCTTAATAATGTCTTCTAATATATGTGAAATTAGCCAGAAGGCATCTACAATTAATATAAGGCTATATATAAGAACACAGCAAAGGGGGTAAAAATACTAAAGTACTACTCTACAGAAGGGATAGTAGATAAGTGGAACAGCCTTCCATTGGTTGTAGTAGAGTTAAACACAATTAACAAAAATAAAACATGCCTTGCATAAGTATAGGGCTAACCTTATCAGCCTTATTAAATTGCAATTTGGCCAATTGAACAGGGGTCTATATAAGCACATAGCATATTTTTTTTACAGAAGTTTTTAGTTAGTGAACTTCTATCCAAAAGCAAGGTCTTCACTAACTAAAAACTTCTGTAAAAAAATATGCAATGTGCTTAAATAGAGCCTTATTCAATTGGCCGAAATGCAATTTAATAAGGCTGATAAAGTTCAATGTACCAAACTTTTTAGATAGAAAGAATAAGCATACTAGATGAGCCGTTTAGCCGTTATCTGCCATCAAATCTATATTCTGTGTTCAATAAAATTATTAATTATGATCGTATTGTAGAGAAGAAGCAATTGTGTTAAAAAAAGAGAAAATTAGGTTATTTTTATAACAAGAAACTCAAATACTTGAAATAAAGTGACTTTACTGGAAGAGTGGAGAGCAACATTCCTGAAATAGAGTTAAAGAGACATTGAAGGTATCTAGATTTTACTTGGTATATAATATACCAATGCATTTATTTACTTTTATGTATTTTATTTTATTAAGAATTGCATAAAGGCTCAGTTGTTACTACTTAACATTTTATACAAAAAGTACCTGCTTGGTTCTGCAACTCATGCAGATACATACTCTATACTACTGGCTGTACAGTGTGTGATACAAGCCAATCGAGGACCATGTATTAGCAATATCTTATAGTGATTGGCTAGAATGAGACATTGCACAGCCAGTACAGAAGTTTCTGTGTATTCAGGTGCTGCAGAGAGCAGAATCATGCAGCTACTATTTCTATGATTTTACTTAGTAAAAACTGAGCTTTTACTCCTTCTTAATAAAAGAAAGCAGATCGAGGTAAAGAAATAAAATACAACCACTGTGTCCCTTTATTTTATGTTTAAGAAAGAAAATGTTTCTGAGATTTAAAAAAAAAAGATAGTAATGTTAGCAGACTAAGGGCCTCATTCAATTGTGATTTGGCAATTGAATAGGGCTCAATATAAGCACATAGCATATTTTATTTACAGAAGTTCTTAGTTCTAAGTGAGCTTCTATCCAAAAGCAAGTTTTTCACTAACTAAAAACTTCTGTAAAAAAAATATTCTCTGTGCTTATATAGAGCCCAATTCAATTGGCCAAATCACAATTGAATGAGGCCCTAAGGCATTCCATTCCTTTGCTCCCTTAAGAAAAAAAAATGAGTGAAGTTCACTCGTAAATAACTACTGAGCTTGACCTGTGAAAGGCCCAGTGGGTATGTCCGTATAACCCTTTGGGCATAACTTACTCCCTGAATAATTTGTTGGACACAAACACTTCCTAAGCCCTCTAATTAAATAATTAGACACAACCACTTGTTGGGGGAATACTGGCCACAGCGTTTATTGGTAAACCCAAATTCACATAATAATAACAATACCATTTATTTAAATATACATAAAGAGAGGGGAGGAGCCTGATGACCGAGACAGTACACTCTGCGCCCTGACCCTCGTCCAGGGCCTACCGTGATGGAGCATCCGTACGACTCCCCTCACCACCGCCACGGAGAAGGCCGTAGACTACCTTTGCGGCATACGACTCCACCCAAAAACGCCATGGCCAGCCGACTACCTCCCTAGCTCCTAGTATTAAAACTCCCGCTACTTATGACCTCGACCAGCTACATCATGAATAGTAAATCCGGAAAACCCTTAGCTCATCATTATTCCAGAAAACTACTTCTGAGCTTGCCTACTTTCTTTTCTTATGGGCCTTACTTGACCCTTCACCAACCGATCCTCTAAGCTAGCCCCTTTGGCAGCTGTTACCAAGCTTGATTCTTTTTCACCCTCAATAAAACCCGCGGTTATCCGGGTGTATACCAGGGATGTTACCACCACATGGAGCACTTCCAAGTTAGGCAACGCCAGTGCCCTTCGCCACCTGCTCATCCCACTGATGACATTACCATCTCTATAACATCTGACCTGGGCCACACTCCCAAGCTGGGCCATAGATCGGCACCCGAGGCGAATCACCTGTTTGGTCCGATGTCCACTACACCATCTGACCTGGGCCCCACGCCCAAGATGGGCCATAGAACTGCACCTGAGGCGAAGCGCCTGTTTGGTCCGATGTCCGAATATTCATCAATTACTACGATTTTCCCTTCTCCAAGCCCCGGGGCAAAACGGCCCGTCGGCTGTTACCTTTTCAGTCATGCACAAAGCCAGCGGGTACCATGTTCCACCACGGAATGTACCCGGCTCTGATCGCATGTCGCCAAGTTGCAGAATCATCTCCATAGGGAATCACCTTTTCCCTGTAAGGAACAACACCAACCAACTCACGCGTTGAGGTCCAAGAACCGTATTACCACAAAAGGAGAGCTATCAGTGTACCTCGGACACTGTAACTACCTCCTTTTTCCACCTGGTTCCCCTCTGACCCCCGCGGCCACCTGGTCACCTGATCACCTTAGGATCCCACGACCAAAAACACCTGAGGTCACGAGCGCCTTGTCTGTTTAGGCCAACCTCTCACCACCAGCTCACCTGCCGACAGGAGAGATGGCTGTACAGAACCACAAAGCCTCGTACTTTCCACAGACCTCTTTCCCCACAGTGGTATCTCCGGCCCTTGGGAAAGGCATTCACTTGCCTTCCATCCCTGTGACACCTTGCTCCACTTGCAATACCGATACCTCCTACGTCAGGTCCCTCGGCCCGGCCCGTTTAGAAAGGCTGCGGCTCTTACCCGACGTCCCACCTTCGGGGACCCCTCCTCCCGGCCTTAACCGAGAACCCTCAACCTTGCCTGTTGCCGGACCCCCGCGCCCGCCATGTGAACCATAATGTCCTTCCCATTCGGTTTTCGTGCACCATTAAACCGGACCAGACGACCACCTGTATTGAGCCCTGGTACCTGTATTCTTTTAACGATAAGCTCCATTGCCTGAACTACGCCCAAGCGTAACCATCTCTGACACCATGGGCGGCCTTTACTCTGCTGTAGTAATGCAATGCTCCGAGGGACATCCAAAGAACCCGGAAGAAACCACCCCAAATCGGGTATGTCGTGCCTGTCCCCTTACCACAGGCCGAGGCAAAACCTTAACCGGTGACTGACCAGTCCAGTCTATACTGAAACACACCATTCGTGTATGAATAACTGTCTACTCCCAAATGGTCAGCGGCCGAACCTACTAATAGCACCAGTCATAAAAATTCCATTGAGTATGTAAGGGCATCCGCCCCCCGAGCCAGATACAGGCCACTGCCTGGCCTGTCTAATGTGGGCCCAACCGCACTTAAACCCCCTTAAAACTAGCTTTCTTTGGATTGGATTATACACCGAGCAGGAAAACCTATCTGCGTACTGCTGTTTCACCCCTTCCAGGCTAAGGCATAAGACAGGATAACGGGCTGACCCGACCATGTGCAGAAAAAACCCACTAGCTCAAAACCAGGACAAATTAGCGGGGCCCACAGTCACCCCGCCTGGTGCTGTACCACTGCATTTATAACCTTGTACTCGATATCAATGCTGGTGCTAACGATGACGCAATCGAACACCCTTGTCGTATCGGAACCACATGACACCCACGGGCAACCTACTGTGACTAGGGCATAGTACTAACATTAGCCTGGGACTCATGGGCTTCTGCCGAAACTACACTACCCCTAACCGCGTGTCACCACATTGACAACTGCCATGCGTGCTTATTCAGGTAGAAGGTGTGGACCTATTAACATAAATGTGCCAGGAAGACTCCTGAGCGTACAACCAGACTAAAACCAGACCTATAGGCCTAACCCCAATAATACCTAGCTACTGTTCTAAGGGGAGTGCCCGCTCCCTCTACGGTGGCTTGGGATTCTTAGTAAGACCACCGGCCCCGGTACTGACCCGCTCTTGCATGTCTAGCTAACAGACCATAACTGCATGCTGCTGGTACCTACAAATGCATATGCATGCCTGCTCGAGCAGCGGGTGAACCAGGCCAGACTGACACTACCGAACATTAAGGTCAGTTTGATTATTACATTGAAAGGAGACTCCCAGTACCAGCTTTGAAAAGATATATATTTATACGACGCAGAGAACCTTCTTGATCCATACACCTCCTGGTGATGGGCCCCGCCCAATCCCACTGCGCTTGCCCAAAATTCATAAGCGTAATACCGCCGAGCCTAACTCTACAGGACCGATAGAACTGGGACCCTGTAAATACACAGCGGATATACTATGGGAAGAGACAATTGCCTCACGGTGAGCCAGGGATTCTAGCAGGTCTACCATGCCAGAACAGACAAGCTAATGAAAGCATATAAAATGATGATATACAAAGATGCTCGACGCCGCTAGGACTACAATACAGATAGCGTGAAACATACGAAAGCTATATGCAAACGCATACCAAGACGCACCCCATATAGCCCACCTAAATAAACATATACGCACATACACGGGCACATATAAATAAACACCCACATAAACAGGAATATATACATATACACCGCCTGAACAGCAAATCGATATGCACGCACACATACGCATATATGTACGCAGCTCTAAAAACCTACATACACATTATATGTATATACAAATAAACACACACACCTATATATAAATGTATATATATATGTATATATATATATGTAAAAATACAAAACCAAACACACACACACATACCAACGTACGCACAAATATATATATATATATATATATATATATATATATATATATATAATTATATAATGAATTAAATACATAATAGTGGCCTATGGCCCTGATGACATCTGAAAAACAGGGATAAACCCTGTCCTAGGCGAACGGAAGAAAGATAAACTCTCCTCACAGGGGAACTAAAACCAACAGACAAAAACAGGCAATATACCCTTAACAAAATAATGACACTCACATCCTGACACTATACCAGGGCCTATCTAGTGATATATAAGATGCTCTGGCAGTGACTGAGGTAGGATGAACTGGTGGGGGTAGGAGGGGAGGGGGGCTGCCCACCCCAGGTTAATTGTAGAGAAACCAGATCCCCTTGTCTTACACCTGGAAGCTGACAACCTAAATATACCCATGGGGGGACAAATAAGCTCCCCACTGCCTAACCAAAGGCCCAGGACCCTTGCTGACATATTTTATTTGAGTACATTGGGCCACCTGGACTGTTTAAAATTTCCTTGACTGCTCCAAAAAAAATAAATGGCATGGCATGCTTCTCATGATCCATGGCCACACGTGGAGCCAGCAGCAGCCTGGAGGATCTAGTTCCTCCTGCACTATTTGTAACCCGACCGCGGGACAAACCTCTACCCCTCATACCCACGCAGCCGGGTGCCCTGTTTCTGCAATGCTGCTAGGGCCCCCTGACACGGAGCCCGCACACCCAGAACTCCAGATGAGGTGACTGCGGGCCAAACTTCTACCCCCCTGCAAGGAGCCTTGCAAGCCCAGACTGAGGCTCCAACAGGCCCAGAGGGACCTTGCGTCCCCTACCTGATTTGAGGAAACCAACTGGGTCAAACCGCGCGAAGAGGCGGCCCCCAGCGGCGCATCCCCAACCCACAGGTAAGTACCCGGACCTACCAGCATGTGGACTCTCGCAAGAGCTACCTCGGAACCCGGCACACTTCCGTGGGACCTTCCACTGAGTGCCCGACGGCAGCCCAGGGGCATCGGGAAGGGATATGGACAGGAGGGGAGGCTGTAGACAGGCAGCTCCGCCTCTACGGTACCCCCAGCAGCACCACCCCCTACTACCTATGTGGTTGCAGCCAAACTGGAGGGAAAAGGGCTGCACCCAGAACACATCTAATTTCTTGGCTAGCTGGGGGCATAATGGCCAAATTGGCGCCAATCCCATAGGTGGCTCTGCCCCCCCAGCTAGCCACTCCCTCTCTTCAATCCTCCCGGGCCTGCAAAGGTCACGTGGCACTCCAACCGAACCCAGGGGCATAACGTTACATTTATTTGTATTAAATCTCATCTGCCATTTAGCCACCTATTTCTCTAATTTATGCAAATCCCCTTGGAGGGAAAGTGCATCATTATCTGATTTAATTAACTTGCACAACTTAGTGTCATCAGCAACAATGGAGACAATACTTTCCAGTCCCACCTCTAAGTCATTAATAAATATGTTAAAAAGGAGAGGACCTAATACTGAACCCTGAGGAACCCCACTTACCACATTAGTCAAATCTGAGTTTGTTCTATTTACAACAACCATGTGCTGCCTGTCTTTCAGGCAGCTCTCAATCTATGAGCAGATATTTACTGCAATTCCTGTATTCCTTAGTTTGCACAATAGTCTTCCATGTGCAACTGTATCAAAAGCCTTTGCAAAATCCAAAAAGACTACATCCACTTAGTTGCTTTGATCCAAGTTCCTACTAACCTCCTCATAGAAACTAATTAGGTTTGTTTGACATGACCTATCCCTCATAAATCTGTGTTGACTCCTACATACAGTATAATCTTATTAAAACAGACATATTCTTATATACTATCCCTTATTAAACCTTCTAAAAGCGTTCCCACTACAGATGTGAGGCTTACAGGTCTCTAATTCCCTGGATTTGTTCTTGCTCCCTTCTTAAATATAGCTATCACATATGCTTTTCTCCAGTCATCTGGTAGAGACCCTGAGTTGAGTGAATCTTAAAACATTAGATATAATGGTTTAGCTATTACAGAACCCAGTTCCCTCTGCCCTTGAATGTATTCCATCAGGACCTGGGGCTTTATTAACATTTATTTTTCCAACCTCTTTTGAATTACTTCCTGTGTTAACCAATTATTTGGCAAAGGTAGCGCAGCCCCCTTATGTTGCAGTTTCCCAACCACTGGTACCTCCCTTGTGTATACCGAAGAAAAGAACCTATTTAGCTCATCTGCCTTTTCTTGGTCACTAATTATCAGACGGCCTGTGTCACATTGTAATGCTCCTATATATTCCTTCCTGGCCTTCTTCCCATTAATATTCTTAAAAAATATTTTAGAATTAGTCTTAATTTCCTTTGAACCTAACTTGTGATTTTGCATTGTAGCCAGTCTAATAGCCCATTTGCAAGCCTTGTTGATTTCCTTGTACTAACATAAAGCAGTCTCTGTTCCCTCTTTTTTGGATAACTTAAATGCCTGTTTTTTCACTCCATATCTTGATCTTTAAATCATTGTTTAGTCACATGGGTTGTGATTTACTCCTATTTTTTATTTATACTAGCTACTTGCCCGTCACAAATTACGGGAATAAAATGTAAAGGCTGGGAATGCTGTACCTTCGGCTCTCATCACGAGCCCCGCGCTGAGCACCTTCGGTGCTAATCATGTGGCTCGCAATGAACGCCTTTGGCACTCATTGCAAGCCTCTCCCCCTGTGTAAATGATAGGCCTGGCGCTTGAGTGTTACCGTCTTGGGTTGTGTAAGTGCCTTGGGTTAAGTGTTAGTGACTTGGGGTAAGTGTTACTGGCTTGTGTTAAATGTTAGTGGTTGAATTAAGTGTTACTGGCTTTCAGTAAGTGTAACTGCTTAGGGCTATTTTTTACGTCTTTCGGGCTACTTTTACGTCCTTCGGGCAATTTTTACGTCCTTGGGCCTCGTTTTCGTTGTTTTTTTCGGCAGCCATTTTTTTTATCGCTTAGGCGATTTTAGCTCGTGAAAAAACGGCAAGTATGCTCCAAATTAACTTGCAACCTGACTCACAGGCTCCCTGCCTCTCCCACTGTGGTTTGTGTGTAAGTTAGTTTGAAGCATATTTGTTGTTTTTTTCATGTCTTTTCAGTTTCGTGGTTCGGCCGTTAAAGTCATAATTTTGGTGCACAGTGCATGTACGGGTTTCGGTCCTAAGTCGTACAGGTCGTAAGTCCTGCGTGCCTAACTGCTCGCCTCGCTTTGCGAGGCTCACAGTGCAATGAGCGCCTTTGGCGCTTATTGCAGCCTGTATCCCGCAAGGACGAGGGCTCGCCTCACTTTGCGAGGATCGCAGTTGCAGCCCTATGGGATGCAACAGCGTGACCAACAGCGTGACCAACATCGTAACGTGACGCACACTGACAACTATATGTGTGAAATTGTAAATAATATATAACATATTATAACTAGCGACTTGCCCGTCAAAAAATGACGGTCAATGAAAGAAAGTGTTGAAATGCTGTTTGTCACACAATGTGAGTGTACTGTGTGCCTCAAGTAACTAAATTCATCAAAAAGCAGAAATCTACATTACATAAAATAAAAAATAAAAAAATCACCAAAAATAAAAAATGGACATTACAGAACAAAAAAAAACCTAAGTCACAAAAAATAAAAATAGGAACATTACAGAAAATAAAAAAATACATTACAACCCCCCCCACACTACAAAATGTTAATAAAAATTACACACCTGAAAAGGAAATACATATAATACATACAATACAAAACATACATATAATACATACAATACAATACAATTAAATAAAATACAATACAATTAAATACAATACAATACAATGTAATATGTAATATACATCCCACTATGTAATGTAATATACATGCCACTATCTAATATACAATACTATCTAATAATAGATCCCCCTATCTATCTATGTAATATACAATAAATACTATCTATATACTATACATCCCCCTATCTATCTAATATACAATACATGCTATCTCTATATATAGCAACCCTAATTCTAAGCTACAATAAAATAATTAAGACCACTTACCTTTGAGATGTTTCTTCAGATCAACAACCTAGGGTAAAAAAGATTTAAAAAATTAATACAACACGTTTACATGAAATAACTAAACATTCTAAATATTCTACTCACCTTTCCAGCATGTCCCTTCCAGCATATCACGTCCCAGCATGTCACGTCCCAGCATGTCACGTCCCAGCATGTCACGTCCTCCTCCATGTTTGCCTCTGCGGCGCTGCTCCTGTTAAAAAAAAAACATTAGAACAGATACATAAACCTGAAACAAAGTGAAATAAACACAATCTACATTATACTTACCTCCCAACGATGTCTCCTGTTGTTCTGTTCCGGAAGCATCCGCGCGTAAAAAAAAAAAAAAAAGCGACACACATCCGCCCTGGCGGATGTCTCCGATGCTAATGAGCTTCCTACGGAGTGTTCCAGAATAATGGCAATGGCGGATTCTGATTGGCTGAAAAGGCTATCTATCAAATTCAGCCAATGAGAAGACCCCAATTGTGAACCAATGAAAAAGTATACACCCCAAAATACAACGCTGATTGGATAACACACCTGTCAATCTTTATTTGAACCAATCCTAAGGCTTTTTTGCCATCAGCCAATCACAATGGAATATACCCCCACATACTGATTGGTGAAGACATCTGCGCCTTCCTTTCAATAAGTACGTGGGGGTGTATTCCATTGTGATTGGCTATTGTCAGTCCAATCAATCAGAATGCGCAGATGCTAAAACCAATCACCCTGTGGGGGTATATTCAATTGTAATTGGTTAGAGGCATCTGCGCCTTGTGATTGGTTTAAATAAAGATTGACAGGTGCATTATCCAATCAGAGTGGGATTTTAAGGTGTATCCCTTTCTGATTGGTTCACACATTGGCGCCTCCTGAATTTGATAGACAGCGTTTTCAACCAATTTTGATTGCAGCGGGGGTCCCCGATCACGTGCAATCATGACCCCCAGTGCGATGGTTAATGTGGGGTTAATGCAGGGCTCCGAGCTTATCTCGGATCCCCTGCGGTTAATGCGGGTTTCCGAGCTTATCTCGGATCCCTTCTTGGGTTGTACGTGGCTGGGCTGTGAGCCTCATTTTCGTTTTTTTCGGCTGCCATTTTTTCTCTTGCTTAGGTGATTTTTGTGTGTCTGAACTCGGGAATCTGGACTTAAATGGAGGTGTAACTTCACTTTCAGAGGTCCTGGGTGCCCCCCCCACTTGCTATGGGTAAGCTTTTGTATGTAGTTTTTGTGAGTATTTGGTGTGTTTTCACTGTTTGTAGTTACGCGCGGGACGGCCATTATAGTCGTATTTTTAATGCGTGTGGGTGTTTGTTACGTTAAAATTGGTTCCGAGGTTGTTTTTTTTCTAAGTCGTGCGTGTGACGTGTTTAACGGCTCGCCTCGCTATGCGAGGCTCGCCAGCAATGAGAGCCTTTGGCGCTCATTGCCTCTCATTGCCTAAGTGCTACGATTTAACGGCTCGTTTCGCTACGCGAGGCTCGCCGGGCGATGAGAGCCTGCGGCGCTCATCGCTAAGTCGTACGTACTACGCAAACAGCGTGACAATGAATCATAGTTGGACAATTATAATATGTGATATATATATATATATATATATATATATATATATGTATAAAATATTTATAATCAAATAGTTGTTTCTTATTGTAGGGCCCCAATCTCCATCCTCCATGCCCTCCAGCCTTTGCTTCATGCCCACCAGCCTATCCTTCATAAACCCACCAGCCTATCCTCCATATCCAGGGGTGTAGGAATCAGAATGATTCTGGGGGGATGCAGATCATTGTATACACAGACTGCAAAATAGCTTATATATAAATACATACATACAAACATAGTAAAATCTGGGGGGGATTTGTCCATGCCCCCTCAGCCTATCCTCCATGCCCCTCCAGCCTATCCTCCATGCCCCCCTCAGCCTATGCTCCATGGCCCTCCAGCCTATGCTCCATGCCCCGCAGCCTATCCTCCACGCCCCCCAGCCTATCCTCTATGCCCCTCCCCCAGCGTATGCTTCATGGCCCTTCAAGCCTCATCAGCCCCCTCTTACTACTTACATTGATCAGGGAGTTGATTTCTCTTCCTCCATGTCTCCCCTGCCTGCGTTTTTCTGCAGAGGCAAGGACTTCCTGAATAAGGTTGCGCACAAGTGATGTCATTCAGGAAGTCCCTGCCTCTGCAGAAACACGCAGGCAGAGGAGACATGGAGGAAGAGAAAGCAACTCCCTGATCAATGAAAGTAGTAAGAGGGTGCTGATGAGGCTGGGGCCCTCCACTTAAGGGCCCTGGTGCCTTGCATCGCTTGCAGCAACGGTATCTCCTCCACTGATAAGTATGTATATTTTGTAAGGATTTGAATGTTGTACATTTATGTTCAGTATTTTTACGTATCAGTTCTCTGTCCCAGTCTATTATTATTATTATTATTATTATTATCTTTATTTATATCTCGCCAACATATTCCGTAGCGCTGTACAGGGGTTGAGTACATAGCAGAAAACAAATTAAACACCTTGTAAAGAATGGAGGGCCCTGTTTTTGAGCATAAAATCAAATGCACATAGTGCTTGTTTCCAAGGCACTGACACAAGATTAAAAACTCGCAAACTTATAATCTAAGGGTTTATGTGTGATACAAGAGGGTGACAAATGCAATTGAAAGCAATTGTTTCAGTCAAGTGGAGGTGTCTGTGTGTTGTACTGTAGATTGTGGGTGTCAGTGTTATTAAGCTGTGGAGTGTGCAGTTGTACATGTTAAGGCTGAAGGTGATAAGATTTTTTAAACAGGTGTGTTTTTAATAATTTTGTAAAGGTTTTGAGGCAGGAAGATAGTCTAATGGAGAGGGGCAAGGAGTTCCAAATAGATGGGGAAGCACAAGAAAAGTCTTGAAGACGGGAGTGAGAGGAGGTGATGAGAGAGGAGGAAAGAAGAAGGTCGTTAGCAGAACAAAGGGGGCGGTTGGGAGAGTATTTTGAAACAAGAGCAGAGATATAAGGGGGTGCACTGTTGTTGAGGGCTTTATATGTTAGGGTTAAGATTTTAAATTTGATTCGGGAAGCTATGGGAAGCCAGTGGAGTGATTGACAGAGAGGAGCTGCAGACACTGATCGTTTGGTATTGAAGATGAGTCTAGCAGAGGCGTTCATTATGGATTGGAGGGGAGACAGACGAGAGATAGGTAGGCCAGCAAGGAGGGAATTGCAGTAGTCGAGTCGAGAGATGATGAGAGAGTGTATTAGCATTTTAGCTGTGTCTTCTGTAAGATAATTACGATTTTTTAGATGTTTTTTAGATGAAACTGACATGATTTTGTTATTGATTGGATGTGAGGAATAAAAGAGAGGGCGGGATCCAGTAGAACCCCAAGACCACGGGCCTGGGAGGTGGGAGTGATAATTGGCGTTGGCAACAGTGAGAGATATTTGAGGAGTGGAAGCTGTAGTAGAGGGTGGAAAGATTAGGAGTTCAGTCTTAGACATGTTGAATTTGAGTTGACAGGCGGACATCCAGGAGGATATGCTAGAGAGGCAGTTGGAAACTTGAGCTAAAAGAGAGTGGGATACATCGGGTGCAGAGAGGTAGATTTGAGTATCATCTGCATAGAGATGATACTGAAATCCAAAGGATTTTATAAGGGTGCCAAGGGAGGAGGTGTAGATGGAGAAGAGGAGGGGGCCTAGGACAGAACCTTGGGGAACACCAACAGACAGAGGGAGAGGTGAAGAAGATGTGCCAGAGAAGGAGACGCTAAATGTACGATCTTTAAGATAGGATGTGAACCATGAAAGAGCTGTGTCCTGGATGCCAAAAGAGCAGAGAGTTTGGATTGGAAGAGGGTGGTCAACTGTATCGAAGGCAGCAGAGAGATCCACGAGAATTAGAATAGAGTAGTGACCCTTTGATTTGGCGGTTAGCAAGTCATTGGTCACATCAGTAATGGCTGTTTCTGTAGTGTTGGGCCCGGAAACCAGATTGGAAGGGGTCAAGAAGGGAATTGGAGGAAATAAATTGAGTGAGGCGATTGTAAACAAGCCTCTCAAGGAGTTTAGAAGCCAGGGGAAGTAGTGAGATAGGGCAATAGTTGGAGGCAGAAGCTGGGTCAGATGAGGGCTTCTTGAGAATGGGTGGGATTAGCTGTGATGGAATAGGATCATGAGGACATGTGGTAAGGTGAGAGGTTGATAGTAAAGTAGATACTTCATCCTTGGTTACAGGGTCAAAGGAGTCCATAGTGGAGGTGGGATTGGGGAAGGGTAAGGGCTGGGTGTTGTCGGTTTGTGGAGAGGGTAGTGGGATAGGACCAAGCTGGGAGGAGAGCTCATTTCGGATGGTATCGATTTTATTTTTAAAATGGCTGGCAAAGTCATCAGCAGTGAGAGAGGAAGAGACAGGAGGTGGGGGTGGGCGGAGGAGGGTGTTGAATGTAGCAAATAAACGTTTAGGGTTTGATATTAGTGATGAGAAGTAGTGTTGTTTGGCAAGATTGAGGGCAGAGAAGTAGGAGCGCAAGGTAAACTTCTAGTGGAGAAAGTCTTCTGAAGTGCGAGATAGTCTATACTTTGTATTGCAGCCCTTAGACCATTACAATCTGCCCTTTTAAAGTTGAGAGTTTTTGTTGGCCCCTTCCAGTTTTGTTATTTAATTTGACCTCAAATAAGACTGTGTTGTGATCACTGTTTCCCAAAGGCAGCTCTTTTTCAACATTTGATACCTCACTCAATTGAAAAAATCTGTTGGTGTGTGCCAACTCAGAACTAACCTGCCTCCACCTTTTGTTCCCCCTGCTTCCCCTTGTAACTGTAACCCAGCTAACTCCCTGGAAATCCTCACTAGCCGCATCTCGACCCTCCATCCTAGGCCCAGCTAAACTGTGCTCCATGAGCACCAACTCCCTTTCCAGTGGAGCAATATCACTAAGTGCTGGAAGTCTCCTTCTCCAATTTGAGCTTCAAGAGAGACAACATGCTCACACCTCTCACAGAGGTATGGACCTTGGATCAGCTGTTCCAGCAGATCATACATGTAACAGGATTCTCACTGAGTGAATCTGCTTATACTGATGACTCCTATAAGCCAGGGGAACCCCGGGTTGCTCCTCAATACCTGCTACCTCTATAAGACTGGGTGCTCCCAGGATCTACCTCAATACACGCTACCCTCCTTAAAACCCATAATCTCTATTAGGTACCCCAAGACACCTACATATAGTCAGTGATCATTAACCTCCATAGTAATCTAAACTATAACCATCTGGGATCCTATGTACCTACGGTACCTATAACAATACAATGAGGGTCCCTTTGAGCCCCATGGTGTACTAAACAATGACCTTGGCACACAATATTAACCCCTATACCTTGGGACTGCTTACAAATGTTACATATAATAAAAACATTATACCTGCAAGGGAGAAAATATGCATTACCTATGCTTTTGATGCCCTCCATCTATGATCAATGAGGAGGTTTAGGCTATACTTACAGTTAAAGTAGAATAATTTACATTATCTGTAAAAAAAAGTGCATCTCCTTTATTGCATGACAAACTCAAAATGTGAAACATATACATGTACTGTGCCACCAAATGCATTCCCCTCTTATGTTTTAGTATCTCTTTAGTACTCAATACTGCATATATTGTAACTTTAATAACCATGAATTCATATCTACATTGAAGGATGTGATTACTTTATGACAATTAGCATAAGTTAAAATAAACTTTTATTTACAGAGAAACTCAGGATCAAAAAGCTGATGTACAATTTGCCCTATGCTACATTAATATAACAAAGCTTTTGTCTGCTCTTTAAGTTTTTTTATTATCAGAATAAGATAACAGATAGGGTAAAGGGACCTGACATTGTTTGCTTAAGAGCTTGCCAAATGTATGTAGTCCAGATTTTCCAAATCCACTTTAGGAAATGCAACCGACGGTGAACCTTACATCAGCATAACGACAGCATTTCATAGGAGAGCTGTGAACATTCGAGTAAAACCACACGGCATCATTCTGTGCAAATAACTATAATCAGACACTGCGAAACCATCAGCTGATTCTCTGACTGTCCATGTAAAAATACTCCTCTACTACATAGTTAGAGAAGAAAATATTAAACAAAATGATACATATACTGTAGATATACTAATTGACACCAATATAAACACTGATTTGATAAGGATTCACTTATGTTCATTATTGATTCATGTTATCTACAACTTGTTTACCAACTGGCATTTTCTGTTCAATGATAAATCAATAGTTATTATAGTGCTCTGTCTTCTCAGAGTTTAAAAGTGTATAGCTGTATTTATTTTGAAAATAATCTTTATATGGATTTGTTATAATATTTTCATTGCAAAAGCAATAAAATCTAACACTGCTCTTATGTATGTTATAGAACATTTTAAAAATATAATACAATTATTTTAAAAGAACATACAGAGAGTGCAGAATTATTAGGCAAATGAGTATTTTGACCACATCATCCTCTTTATGCATGTTGTCTTACTCCAAGCTGTATAGGCTCGAAAGCCTACTACCAATTAAGCATATTAGGTGATGTGCATCTCTGTAATGAGAAGGGGTGTGGTCTAATGACATCAACACCCTATATCAGGTGTGCATAATTATTAGGCAACTTCCTTTCCTTTGGCAAAATGGGTCAAAAAAAGGACTTGACAGGCTCAGAAAAGTCAAAAATAGTGAGATATCTTGCAGAGGGATGCAGCACTCTTAAAATTGCAAAGCTTCTGAATCTTGATCATCGAACAATCAAGCGTTTCATTCAAAATAGTCAACAGGGTCGCAAGAAGCGTGTGGAAAAACCAAGGCGCAAAATAACTGCCCATGAACTGAGAAAAGTCAAGCGTGCAGCTGCCACGATGCCACTTGCCACCAGTTTAGCCATATTTCAGAGCTGCAACATCACTGGAGTGCCCAAAAGCACAAGGTGTGCAATACTCAGAGACATGGCCAAGGTAATAAAGGCTGAAAGACGACCACCACTGAACAAGACACACAAGCTGAAACGTCAAGACTGGGCCAAGAAATATCTCAAGAATGATTTTTCTAAGGTTTTATGGACTGATGAAATGAGAGTGAGTCTTGATGGGCCAGATGGATGGGCTCGTGGCTGGATTGGTAAAGGGCAGAGAGCTCCAGTCCGACTCAGACGCCAGCAAGGTGGAGGTGGAGTACTGGTTTGGGCTGGTATCATCAAAGATGAGCTTGTGGGGCCTTTTCGGGTTGAGGATGGAGTCAAGCTCAACTCCCAGTCCTACTGCCAGTTCCTGGAAGACACCTTCTTCAAGCAGTGGTACAGGAAGAAGTCTGCATCCTTCAAGAAAAACATGATTTTCATGCAGGACAATGCTCCATCACACGCGTCCAAGTACTCCACAGCGTGGCTGGCAAGAAAGGGTATAAAAGAAGAAAATCTAATGACATGGCCTCCTTGTTCACCTGATCTAAACCCCATTGAGAACCTGTGGTCCATCATCAAATGTGAGATTTACAAGGAGGGAAAACAGTACACCTCTCTGAACAGTGTCTGGGAGGCTGTGGTTGCTGCTGCACGCAATGTTGATGGTGAACAGATCAAAACACTGACAGAATCCATGGATGGCAGGCTTTTGAGTGTCCTTGCAAAGAAAGGTGGCTATATTGGTCACTGATTTGTTTTTGTTTTGTTTTTGAATGTCAGAAATGTATATTTGTGAATGTTGAGATGTTATATTGGTTTCACTGGTAAAAATAAATAATTGAAATGGGTATATATTTGTTTTTTGTTAAGTTGCCTAATAATTATGCACAGTAATAGTCACCTGCACACACAGATATCCCCCTAAAATAGCTAAAACTAAAAACAAACTAAAAACTACTTCCAAAAATATTCAGCTTTGATATTAATGAGTTTTTTGGGTTCATTGAGAACATTGTTGTTGTTCAATAATTAAATTAATCCTCAAAAATACAACTTGCCTAAAAATTCTGCACTCCCTGTAGAGTAGGTTTTGTACCTACTGGGCATATAGAAATGTTCAGGTTTGGTAAATGTATTTGCCTAACCAACTAATAGATTGACTATTTAGATTGCAGGTTAATATCATCATAGGTCCCTGGCCTTTAGTTTATATTTCTGTAAGAAAAATATCTATATATTTTGTTAAATATTCCACCATCTAACAATTTTTTAATAGAATGTTAAGCTAAATACATGGGACCTCATTCAATTGCGATTTGGCCAATTGAATAGTGCTCTAAATAAGCACATAACATATTTTTTTTAAAGAAGTTTTTAGTTTATGAAAACCTTGCTTTTGGATAGATGTTTACTAAGTAAAAACTTCTTTAAAAAAATATGTTATGTTCTTATTTAGACCCTTATTCAATTGGCCAAATTGCAATTAAATGAGAGCCATGGAAAAGAACACATAGAACCACAAACTTTAAAAACAGGTATCACATATAATAGGTGTCAAACTATGAATCGTCGTCACGCTTTGCGAGCTCGCTACAGCACCCTAAAGACGCAAAACACCACCAAGCACATACGGATTTAAAAAAAAAAGTACGCGGTACAGAATACACTTTTAGCAAGGACGCTAAATCATCCACAGCCACGTACCACATACACATTTGCCGCCAATGCGGAAGTACACAGCTACCCTAACGACTCTCCCTCGCGCGCGCAGCCTATTTACACTGCACACATTGCTGACACTTACACCTCAGCTCCACAACACTGCAAACCCATATTGTATGCTGCACGAACATCAAAACAGATTGTCAGCTCTTCATCACAATCCTTCCTGCATATATTACTTCCAAATAGGTAAAGTATATTAATTAATACATTTATTAATTATTTAATTAGCATACAAAAATACATATACCCCCCCCCCAAAAAAAAAACAAATAACAGCTGACCAAACAATAACAGCAAAAGCGCCTATCGGAAAAAGAATACAACAACCAACAGCCTCGCAATGAGCGCCGAAGGATCTCAGACCACCAACAAAAATTAATCTCTGTGGCAAACAGCATTACCTGCCTTACAATTTTATTCGCCCGTAATTTTTGTTATAAACTTTAAAAATTATTATACTCTTCTAAGATGCTTAGTACATCCTGGTTGGATGAATCAGTAATCAAATTCATTAAAGGTACACAACCATAAACAAGAAAAGTTTATGAAACAGTATCCCTGTGTCTCTGAAGGGCTATGGTGTTCCCCACAAGCTGGCTAAATGCCCTACAATAAAGTGTAGTAATATACAGAATATATAGACTGAAGCAGAATGATATCATACCAAACCAGAGATGAATAAATGTACTACAAATACTCATTCATACATCTACAAACAACTTTAGCCTTATATAAACCACATTGAGACAAGACCACAGCCCTTCTTACCTTATCTCAGGTGATAAGAGCACTACATGAGCACTGTCCAAATAACAGACCGAGGGCTAAGCATTGGTACATTGGTTTCTTTCATGTATGGGACAGCTTTGAACAGTTTTCACTTCTTTTCTTTCAAAAAAATATATTTTCTAGCACTTTTTTACCATTTTGTAAATATATTGCAGAAGGGTACAATTTATGAAGATATTTAAAAGAACACAGGCTTAGTTTTGTAGACATTTGTTAAAATTTTCAGGGTTTTATAATAATTTGCCATCTTCATAAAGCGCCTGATCACATATTAAATTTTTATATTATTGAATTAATATCTGTATTGTATTTAACATTTCATAGCTAATCATATACATAAATCACTTTTGTTCTCATAATATGTTAGCTTTATTTTATATCAACTCCTACAGTGCCCCTCTACAGTATAATGTTTTACATTATAGGATGGATGATTGAAGCTACTTTTTACATTTGTATAGAAGACACAGCATGGCCACATGTGCTCTGCCCATGATGGTTTATTGATTAAGTAGACTCCGATGGCTTAAGGATTCTTACTTGGGAGACATGGATCTTGACTTGTGGGTGGGCACTGCACTGGATTTGCTGGTACATCCCTTGCCCTCTGGGTTCATCCTGAACAGTTCAACTGTGACTGGTTCGAGTTTGCTCTCCAGCCTCAGTTCACAGTTCCAAGAACAAACCTCACAATCATATAAGGGGAAACTACAGTCTTTGGGCCATATTCTATTAGAAGTGACTCTAACTTCTGGCTGTGGTTGTTTTTTTCTCTAAATGTCTAGATGTATTCTGTTGCCGTAAGCCCATAAGTTACATCTTACAGCCTAAACATGTAAACCATGCCCACGCTCGTAAACTTTCATGACACTCGCATTGTGAAACCAATCCCTCAATTAAAGTGTGCACCACAGCCATAGGAGCAAATAGAAAACGGGCTAACAGATCAGTGATTGACAGGGAGAGATAATCAAGCCGCAAGCTTCATTCCCCTGTGTTGACTGTGTTGTAGATTTTGATACAACAAAAAAAGCAGAGACTAGGGTAATGGGGCAAGTATATCAGCAATGTCTATTATCATCTCACTCTGTAAGGAAATCAAATGATTCTCCTAGATATCCAGAAAAAATAGATGATGAATACTTTAACACTCAGCTAGTAGTGTTTTTTATGTTTATATAATAAAAGTTAAGTATTATTTATGCACTTTACCTTATGCTTCCCTAATTAGTACGTATCTGGTTCTTTCTGCTAGTCCTTAAGATATGTGTACTTTCTTTTTGTTATATATTGTGTTGTAGATTTTGACAAATTAGCACGCAGGTCCCGACGCTGGAGGTTATTGAAAGAGAGTAGGTAATTTTGGAGAGCAGGTTATAATAAAAATACACATAAAACATAGATTTTATGTGTATTTTTTTTAGATTGAATAATCAAATAATTATTCAATATAAATAACACAACAATAACATTCTTATCTCTGGGGGGATGCCTCCAACTGCAACCCCCCTCATCTAGAGAGAAGACGTGCTGGCATGTGGGGTTGGGACCCTGTAGCAAGCCAGAGGAGGATGCACCTAGGTTTGGACCTTCTCAACAGCACTCCTCAGTGACAATCTATTGGTTCAAATGTTAACATAATCTAGCTTGGCTACAGAATAGAGGATCATGGTCTAGTGATGGTGATATTGTGTATGCAAATGGCTACGCCCCATCACATGGTCCATGATCCTCTTCTCTGTGGACACATAGGATTATGTTTAACATTTCAACAATTGATGGTGAAATGTTGTTGATAAGAGATAGTGCAGTCCCTATTTTTTGAGGCCTTAGTATTTTTCTTTATTTTTAATGTTCTGATTTTAGGCACAATTTAGGTCTATAAAGGCATCTTCTTCATCTGCAAACATTGCTACAATATAAAGTAATTTAAATATATTCACAGTGACTATCAGATAGACATTCCATCAATGACACCCCCTCGTAAAAATGTAGCTTGCACAGTATTAATTAAATCATATTGCTGTCATGGAACGTGGTCACAGCTAAGCATTTGTTGTGGGATGACACATCATTATTAATGATCATGGCTAGTGATGTAGCATGACATCTACCTAATGGTTATTAATGCTTCCAGATGAAGATCGGGTAAGGTATTATATTGTTACAGTTACAGTATTTAGCACTGTACTGTACATGCAGTTTTTTTTAAGATTTGTATCCACCTCTACCTTTTTTAGGTTTTAGCCACCTTTTCTTTTCAGATTTCAGATTTTTGGTCACACTGTATGTGTGTAAGTGATTATATTACATAGTCCAGAAGTTTATGCATCTGTTTAATTGAGCAGATGCAGACTAGATGTAAGTGCTATGCATATTACTGGTTACTCCTATTAAATGGAGTGATTTATAATGTGATTTGTTTTCATCAGATTATGATTACTATGGTGTACTGACCACATGTGACCCTAGTAGATGCTATGCATCATTATTATTATTATACAGTATTACCTTAAAAACCCTTAGACTTTCCCATTTCCCAGACAGCTTCTTTTTCCTCCGGGAACCGCCCAACACCACATCCATGATATTAATGCACATGTATACATTTATGACAGTGCTCTGTGTGAATAATGAAGTTTTGTTATACCGTTATCATTTTTTCTGTGTATTTATAATGATTAATGTTTTGGGACATCAACATACATAACATTTATGTAACAATTATATATTTGTACGTGGATCATCTTCCTGTATAGCCATCACTTCATGCATTTGAGTACTGTAACAATATATTTGCATGTCCCTAATCTTCAGGGAATTGGAATGTGATGTTAAAAGTGATGTTTTTATCGTCACTTTTAACATCAGTTCACATACTGGTGCACATATCACCTAAAATCTGCATGAAGTGTGCCTTCCTTCTAAAATAATCATCCCTATTTACTGTCAAAACATTGTTATGTGAACATTCAACCCCATTACAGTGACACAGGTATATTTGTGGGCTCTCATGGGGTTTAGGATCCATTGGAGGTATTTAAGGACCACCATGGTATAGTGGTTAACTTTAGGTGCCATAGCTTAGTATACTATAGGGGCCCGTTGACACCCTCATCATATAGTAATTACTATTAGGTGCCACAGGAGCTCATAAGGACCCCAATGGAATAGGAGTTAATTTTGTGTGCCACTGGGGTCCATGAGGACTCCCCATGGTCAAAGCTTAGTATAGAGGTAAATATTAGGTACCATGGGAGTCCATAGATATCCTGTGGTTATACTTTAGATTACAATAATGAGTTAATATTCGGTGCCATGGTTCTATTTTTATTGTGGGATCCCCCAGACTCATAGGGGTAGCATGTATTAAGAGGGAATCATTGGGGATACCCAGTACAGATGGGTAGTTGGTATTAAGGGGGGATATCAAGTAGTTCCAAGGCTCATTGAGGGTAGAGGGTATTGATGAGGATGCCAAGGATCCCTGGCTCATAGGATATAGTAATATTAACCCTTTAATTTTGTCAGATTTGCACAATTAAACCTCAAATCGCTCAATATTATGGAGTTAGCTTCTTTTTAATTTTCACCGATTTAAGGCATTCGTTCTCTGAGGCATTTTTCTTCCTTATCAGAAGACCGAGTAGACTCTTCCGAATAAACTTCAGTGAGATTGGATATTGTTATGACAGGCATGTGATAGCAATTTTTAAAATACTTTTTGGACAGGTACTCAGGGTTTACAATACCTTGAACATTTCCAGTTCTCAGATGGCATTTCTCAGAGGTTAGATTTATGTGTGTGAGGTTGTATATTGGTAGTGATTTATTCACTCAGTTCTTTTCTTACATGAGCCATGGAATGGAGGTCATATACTGTAGTGCTAAGTACATCAGACAAGTGAAACAAACTTATATATACAGAAGGTTTATAGGGGGCTGCTCTTTTAAATGATTATATTATAAGCGGAATATTCACATTAATTCAAATATTCTCCCTATTCTGATACAAATATTACTCACAATGGATATTAATGCTAATAAAAATGTATTATGGACAATTTCAAACCGATATAAAATTCTGGTCTCCAAGTCCATTGCAAGAATACAATAGAACTTGGCTAACTGAAAATTAGACGATGTTACTATACACATAAAAATTGTTGCGTTTATTAGAAATACCAAAGATATACAATCAATAGTCCAAATATGCTGACAGCAGGCAGAGCATTGCCCAGATGCTGATAATGGATATAAAGCAGGTGAGTAAAGTATGATAATGACTGATAATATTAAATTAACTGCTCAAAAGTTCAGGTCATACACTCACTTGTACTGATGATCTACTGTAAATAACTAATACAAGGCCATAGTCTGCAGGTTGTGTTAGAGAATAATAAATATTCAGCTCTGTTCTGTAGGGCTGATGATAGTAAGCTTTATTTAGATCAGTGGTTTTAAACATTTTTTTTTTATCTGAGGACTGGCTTTGAGACCACCTGTGAGCTCCAGAACATGTTTAACAGTGCCATACTCCATGTGATTGGCAACATTTTCATCTACCTGTAACTGTGACTAATTGTGATGGTTTGTATAAAGTGTATAAAGGCTCTCCTCATCCATGAAGACTTGCAGCTAAGGTCTCAGGAATCAGCACCTTTCCATTGATCAGCAGACAACAACTAGTTTAGATTTTCTAAGATATAAGTACTATGAAATAATAGAATTATGTGTGTGAGGTTAAATATTTTCATTGTCTGAATTCAAACTGAAGTTTTTTTTTTTTTTTACTGTATCTGTATGAGTCCTGAAACAATTGTTTTATGTCTTCTTACAGTATGTCTATTTTCTCTTCTCCCTCCATTCCCGGGTCTTTGAAGTGAAATATCTGTATAGCTTTATTCTACCATACCTATACACTGTTACAGCATGTCATTATTACTATTACTCTCATATTCTTCATAACATTTGACCTTAACGTATTCTCTTTTCCAAGCTTCCCTACATGTCCACCTCTTTCCCTTATCCTACTCCCCAGTCATGTTACTTTCCCTCTCTATCAGAGCCATGTTCCTTTGTATTCCCGTTACCTCTCATTCTCCTTAAAGGAGCATTGTAGTGCATTTACAAGTAAAGCTGATATGCTTGTTTGTTGACCATAGACTATTAAAAACAATATGCGGTTTAAAATAAGTAAACTAATATTTTCTCTTACTTTTAAATTGTCTGTTTTCTCCTCAAGCAGAAAGGCCTTTGTCCACCTCCTCGTGGATGTGGCCAGCTCTGCCTGGTGACTAGATCATCATTGAGTTTGGAAGCAGTCTGGGCTATGACATCACTGGCTCCATCCCAAGACATATACAGAGGTAACAGTTATATTGTATCCTATGTGCTTTCTTCCATGTCCCTTTGCTGCATCTCTATTCTCATGTCCCTTTTTATCTTGTACTTCCTTGTCTCATCATTTCCTTGTATACTTACGGCACTCCTAGTTTTGTTTCTCTACCCTTCAGGTCTGTTTGTTTTCTCTTTCTTAACTCAGCATTACTCTTTATATTGAAAAGCAGGTTACATAGAAAACATAGGAATTGGGAAATATTCTGTTTTAACTGTGCTTAATGGACCACTTTAGTTCAGGAATTTATTTTGCTAGTTTGTGTTTATCACATCACATCAGAAGAGCTGGGTTATTAGGATGTGTCGTTTTAGTTTTAAGTCAAGAGAAGGGTGAGGGACAAGAGCACAGGGAAAGTTGGTATGTATCATGGATCCTTCCAAAGTTCTTCAGAGGCAACAACATTTTTTTTTTCTTATTCAAAACTAGATGTATGACTTGTTTTCCTGGTTAATTATGCTCTTACGCAGTGGTCCTTTAATTCCACTTACTACCCATAGAAAATAGCCATCCCAACTTTCAGTTTCTAGCTTTACAACTATTTAATGTAATATAATGTTATTTAATGTAATATAATGTAAGGATTTGTATCCTCACTCCCCCGCATGTTTTATATGAGTATGTACGTGTTTGTGTCGGGGCAAATATTTCATGTAATTCACATACCAGTTTTTTATTATTATTAAGTACCAACAATTATTTATAGTAATTATGTTGTATATACATACTGTATATGAAAATTAGGTGAACTTGAATATGTAGATGAATTGATATGGTGAAGGGGCTTGTGTGAAGGGGCTTGTGTACTTCAATTAAGCTGTGAGCTATACCATGTAGGTTCATCCAAGATAGGCAGGTCATAGCAGAGAAATCAGACAAATCATGATCTACTGGAGAAGGAACTAGCAATCCACTCCAGTAACTTTGCTAAGATGACGTTATGGGCAACCAGAACCAGAGACACAACAATATGGCAAAGGAAGATGAGCACTTCAGATTAGAAGGTCACCACCTCATTACTGAGGAAAAGCAGAGGACCAGCACCAGATCAAATGAAATGGTGGGCCAAAGTCGATAGGACACCTAGGTGCGGCTGTGTCTGGGTGGAAAGGAAGGTCTGCTGCTGCAATTAATCATAGGAACCTGGAATGTTAGAACTATGAACCAAGGCAAACTGGATGTGGTCAAACATGAGATGACAAGAGTAAACATTGATATCCTGGGAATTAGTGATCTCAAATTCACTACAATGGGACATTTCATATCAGACTAGCACCAGATCTTTTACTATCGTAAAGAATCCCGCAGAAGAAATGGAGTAGTCCTCACAGTCAATCAAAGGGTGGCCAAAGCAGTGCTCGCTTACAATCCATTTAATGACAGACTGATATTAATTCAAATTCATGGCAATTTAACATCACAGTGATCCAAGTCTATGCTCCAACCATGGATGCTGAAGAGCCTTAAGTTGTCCAGTACTATGTTGTCCAGTACACATCATAGACATAACACCAAAAAAAGTCATCATAGGAGATTGGAATGCTAAAGTAGGGATTCAAAAGATACCTGGAATAACATCGCAAGTTTGGCCTTGGAGTACAAAATGAAGCAGGTTAGAGATCAGTAGAATTCTGTCAAGATAATTTTCTAGTAATAGAAAACACTGTCTTCCAACACCCTCAGAGATGACTCTACAAATGGACATCACCAGATGGGTAATACAAAAATTAGATTGACTATATACTTTGTCGTCAAAGATGGAGGAGCTCTATACAGTCGGCAAAAACAAGACCTGGAGCTGACTGCAACTCAGACCATGAGTTTTTTTATTGCAAAGTTCAGAATTAAAATGAAGAAAAGAGGGAAAAGTGTAAGACCAAGCAGATATGAAATAAATCACATCCCCTGTGAATATGCATCAGAGGAAAATAATAGACTTAATGGACTAGACATGGAAGATAAAATGCCTGTAGAACTATGGACCAAAGTTTATGACATTATTCAGGAAACAAAGAATATCCCCAAAAGAAAGAATACTAAGAAGAACAACTGGCTGGCTGATGAGGCTTTGAAATTAGCCCAGGAAAGAAGTATCGTGAAAGGTAGTGGAGACAGGAAAAGATTTGTCGAACTGAATACAGAATTCCAGAGTATAGCTAGAAGAGACAAGGAGTCTGTAATGAGTGATATAAAGAGATATAAGAAGATAACAGAATTGGAAAGTCAAGAGATATCTTCAAGAAAATTGGTAATCTCAAAGGAAACTTTCATGCTAAACTGATAAAAGACAAAAATGACAGGGACCTAACAGAAGCAGATCAGATAAAGAAGAGGTGGCAGGAATACTCTGAAGATCTATACAGGAACGATCTTAACAGCAGTGATGACCTCAATAATTTGTCCAAGGAGCTGGAGCCAGACATCTTTGAGAATTCAATAGTGGCAAATAGACTAGAAAAGGTAAGTCTACATCCTAATCCCAAAAAAAGGCAGTATCAAAGATTGCTCCAATTATCGAACAATTGAACTAACTTCACCTGCAGATCCTACAAGATCCTACAAGCTCAAATCCAATATATGGACCAGGAAATACCAAATGTGCAAGCCAAGTTCCGCAGAGGAAGAGGCACAAGAAATCAAATTGCCAATGTCCAATGGATAATAGAGAGTTCCAGAAATACCATTACTTCATAGACTATTCTAAAGCCTTTGACTGTGTGGATCACAACAAAGTGTAACAAGTTCTTAAAGAAATGGGAATACCAGATCACCTCATCCACCTCCTGAGGAATCTATATGTAGACCAAGAAGCCACAGTCAGAACCAAACATGGAACAACATAATGGTTCATGAATGGGAAAAAATGTGGCAAGGTTGTATGTACAGTGGATATAAAAAGTCTACACACCCCTATTAAAATGTCAGGTTTCTGTGCTGTAAAAAAATGAGACAAAGATAAATCATTTCAGAACTTTTTCCACTTTTAATGTGACCTATAAACTGTACAACTCAATTGAAAAACAAACTGAAATCTTTTAGGTAGAGGGAAGAAAAAATATAAGAATAAAATAATATGGTTGCATACGTATGCACACCCTTAAACTAATACTTCAGCATGGCACAGCATGGCACATTTTGACTTGGCAAGATTTGCCCACTCTTCTTTGCAAAAACACTCCAAATCTGTCAGATTGCAAGGGCATCTCCTGTGCACAGCCCTCTTCAGATCACCCCACAGATTTTCAATCGGATTCAGGACTGGGCTCTGGCTGGGCCATTCCAAAACTTTAATCTTCTTCTGGTGAAGCCATTCCTTTGTTGATTCGTATGTATGCTTTGGGTCGTTGTCATGCTGAAAGATGAAGTTCCTCTTCATTTTCAGCTTTCTAGCAGAAGCCGGAAGGTTTTGTGCCAATATTGACTAGTATTTGGAACTGTTCATAATTCCCACTATCTTAACTAAGACCCCAGTTCCAGATGAAGAAAAACAGCCCATAGCATAATGCTGCCACCACCATGCTTCACTGTGGGTATGGTGTTCTTTTGGTGATGTGCAGTGTTGTTTTTGCGCCAAACATATCTTTTGGAATTATGGCCGAAAAGTTCAACCTTGGTTTCATCAGACCATAACACCTTTTCCCACATGCTTTTGGGAGACTTCAGATGTGTTTTTGCAAAATGTAGCCTGGCTTGGATGTTTTTCTTCGTAAGAAAAGGCTTTCGTCTTGCCACTCTACCCCATAGCCCAGACATGCGAAGAAAATGGGAGATTGTTGTCACATGTACCACACAGCCAGTACTTGTCAGATATTCCTGCAGCTCCTTTAATGTTGCTGTAGGCCTCTTGGTAGCCTCCCAGACCAGTTTTCTTCTTGTCTTTTCATCAATTTTGGAGGGAGCTCCAGTTCTTGGTAATGTCACTGTTGTGCCATATTTTCTCCACTTGATGATGACTTCACTGTGTTCCATGGTATATCTAATGCCTTGGAAATTCTTTTGTACCCTTCTCCTGACTGATACCTTTTAACGATGAGATCCCTCTGATGCTTTGGAAGCTTTCTGTGGACCATGGCTTTTGCTGTGGGATGCGACTAAGAAAATGTCAGGAAAGACCAACTAGAGCAGCTGAACTTTATTTGGGGTTAATCAGAGGCACTTTAAATGATGGCAGGTGTATGCTGACTCCTATTTAACACGATTTGGAATGTGATTGCTTAATTCTGAACACAGCTACATCCCCAGTTATAAGAGGGTGTGCAGACTTATGCAACCACATTATTTTTCTTTTTTTTTTCTTCCCTCCACCTAAAAGATTTCAGTTTGTTTTTCAGTTGAATTGTACAGTTTATAGATTACATTAAAGGTGGAAAAAGTTCTGAAATGATTTATCTTTGTCTCATTTTTTACAGCACAGAAACCTGACATTTTAACAGGGGTGTGTAGACTTTTTATATCCACTGTACATTGTCACCTTACTCATTCAATTTATACGCAGAATGCATCATGTGTAAACCTGGACTGGATGAATCCAAAGCCGGAATCAATATTGCTGGAAGTAGTATCAATAACCTCTGGTATACGTGGATGATACTACTCTGATGGCTGAAAGTGATGAACTAAAGGATCTACTGATGAGGGTGAAACAAGAGAGTGTAAAAGCTGGCCAGGTAAGACTCATGCTCTTCCAGCTCAATGTACAGTGCCTTGCAAAAGTATTCACCCCCCTTGACTTTTTATCTATTATGTTACATTACAGCCTTAAGTTCAATGTTTTGTTAAACTGATTTTTTTGTGATGGATCAGAACACAATAGTCTAAGTTGGTGAAGTGAAATGAGAAAAATATATACATAAAACTATTTTTTAGAAATAAAAAATAGAAAATTGACATGTGCATATGTATTCACCCCCTTTGTTATGAAGGCCATAAAAAGCTCTGGTGCGACCAATTACCTTCATAAGTCACATAATTAGTGAAATGATGTGCACCTGTGTGCAATCAGTGTCACATGATCTGTCATTACATATACACACCTTTTATGAAAAGCCCTAAGCAACACCTAAGCAAGAGGCACCGCTAACCAAACACTGCCATGAAGACCAAGGAACTCTCCAAACAAGTAAGGGACAAGTCAGGATTAGGTTCTAAAAAAAATATCTAAATCTTTGATAAAAACTCACGGACCGAGCAAGGAAGGCATTAAACAGAGAGGCAGCACAGAGACCTAAGGTAACCCTGGAGGAGCTGCAGAGTTCCACAAAAGAGACTGGAGTATCTGCACATAGAACGACAATAAGCCGTACGCTCCATAGAGTTGGGCTTTATGACAGAGTGGCCAGAAGAAAGCCATTACTTTCAGCAAAAAACTAAATGGCCCATTTTGAGTTTGCGAAAAGGCATGTGGGAGATTCCCAAAATGTATAGAAGAAGGTGCTCTGGTCTGATGAGACTAAAATTGAACTTTTTGTCCATCAAAGAAAACGCTATGTCTGGCGCAAACACAACACATCACATCACATCACCCAAAGAACACCATCCCCACAGTGAAACATGGTGATGGCAGCATCATGCTGTGGGGATGTTTTTCAGCAGCCGGGACTGGGAAACTGGTCAGAGTTGAGAGAAAGATGGATGGTGCTAAATACAGGGATATTCTTGAGCAAAACCTGTACCACTCTGTGCGTGATTTGAGGCTAGGACAGAGGTTCACCTTCCAGCAGGACAATAACCCTAAACACACTGCTAAAGCAACACTTGAGTGGTTTAAGGGGAAACATGTAAATGTGTTGGAATGGCCTAGTCAAAGCCCAGACCTCAATCCAATAGAAAATCTGTGGTGGTCAGACTTAAAGATTGCTGTTCAGAAGCGCAAACCATCCAACTTGAAGGAGATGAAGCAGTTCTGCAAGGAGGAATGGGCAAAAATCCCAGTGGTAAGATGTGGCAAGCTCATAGAGACTTATCCAAAGCGACTTGGAGCTGTGATTGCTGCAAAAGGTGGCTCTACAAAGTATTGACTTTAGGGGGGTGAATAGTTATGCACATTGACTTTTTCTGTTATTTTGTCCTATTTGTGGTTTGCTTCACAATAAAATAAAAAAAAACATCTTCAAAGTTGTGGGCATGTTCTGTAAATTAAATCCTCAAACAATCCATGTTAATTCCAGGTTGTGAAAAATGTCAAGGGGGTGAATACTTTTGCAAGGCACTGTAAAAAAAAACAAAGATCATGGCAAATGACAATATCAGTTCCTGTTAAATAGATGGAGAAGAAGTGACGGCAGTGACAGATTTTTTTTTTTCTGGGGTCCAAGATCTCTTCAGATGTGACTGTAGCCATGACATTGAAATATATTTGCTTCTGGGGAGGAAAGCTATATCAAGTTTGGACAAGCTAGTAAAATGTAAAGATATTACATTATGAACAATGTGCTGCATAGTAATTCCCAGTAGTAACATATAGATGTGAGAGCTGGACCATAAAGAAGGCTGAGCGCCAAATCGATGCCTTTGAATTGAAGATCCTATAAATCTGTATTACAGGAAATCAAGACAAACTGTTCAATGCGAAATGTGATCATGAGGCTGAAGCTCAAATATTTTGGCCATATCATGAGAAGACAGGATTCCCTAGAGAATACTCTGATGCTGGGAATGATTGGACTCACTTTAAGATGAGGTAAGCAGAGGCGGAGATAGATAGATAGATGAGATCAGAGGGGCAGTGGCCGACAAAGGTGCCTGGCGTGCTGCTTTCTATACGGTCACGGGGAGTCAAACAAAACTGAATAACTAAACAACAACAATAGAGGGTATGAGGAAAAAACAGGAAGTATAATTTAGATAGCTGATACTGGATATATGGGTGATAGTTTATTAGGCATATAATCTTTTATCTTTTTTTTATCTTAGACAAGTGTTTCTCCGCAATGACTTTGCTTTAAATAAAATGTAAATGGTACTGCAAAGTTGTATCAATTTAAACATGATCTGACAATTCAGATTACTAAAAAATAAACTACAACTATTTCTATAGATTACTAAAATATCTGAAATTAAATCAGAGCAAAGTTGTGTTTAGTAGACTAATGCATCTTAAACGCCTGCCAATTTATCTCAAATTTTTCTACACATATTCCTCATTCTTTGTATAATAAAATCAGATCTATTACACTGGGAAAAACTCTTCTGAAATAAATCATGTCTTACTTTACTGGTCATTAAAGTATTGTCCTACATGTCCTCACCATAACCTCAATTTAACCTTATCTCTGATTAATTAAGTTGAATATATCTATCCTTAAGGCACAACTTCAAGGATAGATTACCCCATTATCTATGTGGTTTACTCATTCTTGCCGTTCCAAACGCCTGATGATTTATCTATCTATAATAAAAATTGTACCTATTTCTAAAATACCAATAGCGTTTCTTTAGTATATTTAACCAGGGATTTGTGAAGTTTAATAATACAATACCTCCACTTTTTATAATTTCTATGGGAGCTATTTATCAAGTTGCGATAAGCTTTAACTAGATGTGCAAATGGCTTCTAAAGAAAATACAGGAAATTAGGATATTAAACTCCACGTTTGCATCCCACTTTTATCTATATTGATAAATATTTCCCATTATTACATAGACACCTTAAAGTGAAATACTGTGGGGATTTCGTGATCAGGGGGAAAACTAAAGAAGTATTTATAGCTGGTGGGTAGAAGATTAAAGAAATTATCATCATCACATATATAGTTGTCAACAGTGCGGCTTGACAAAAGTTGTTGCTAACGCTGCGGCCCTCGTGAAGCGAGGGCCGCAGTTGCTGGCAAGGAGCGCCGAAGGCGCTCCTTGCCATCAACCACTGACTTTAAGGCCTCAAATGCGGACCCTCGCGAGGGGCCGCATTTGCGGAGGTGGAGGCTCCCACCACGACTGCAACATTTACGGACTTAGCATCCGCAAATACGAGCCGCGCCACTTACAAACAAAAATATTACAACCTTGCAAAAATACGACATTATCAGCCGAAACCCGCGCACACTAAAACACAAAAACAACAAAAAATACACGCAACAAACACATAAAAAGCTTACCAACAGCAAGGGGGGCACCCAGGACCTCTAAAAGGGAAGTTACAAGTCAATTTAGGTAAAAATTAAAGAGTTTAGACACCCGAAAATCCCCTAAACCAGAGAAAAAATGTCCGCCGAAAAAAACGAAAACGAGGCTAAAGGACCCTAAACACGCAAAACACCACAAAACACATACAGATTACGAGGTACAAGAACAAGGACGCAAAATCAACCACAGACGCTTAATACACACATTAGGCGCCATTTTACAACACTAACTTACACAATGCGGAAGTACACAGCTACCCTAACGGATTTTACTCGAGCACGCAGCCTATTTACACTACACACTGCACACATTGCTGACACTTACACAGCAGCTCCACAACACTCAAAACACACATTAGATGCTGCGGCAACATAAAAACAGATTGTCAGCTCTTCAACACAATGCTTTCTGCATATATTACTTTCAAATAGGTAAAGTATATTAATTTTGTAATGTATTATTTATTTGATTACCATACACCAAACAGCATTGGCTCACTTACAATTTCATTGCCGTCATTTTTTGACAGGCAATATTCTAGTATATATGTAAAATAGAGCTACATTCAAATTAAAGTTGTAGTAAGAAGCATTTAGGGTTCCCTGGTGGTCCAGTGGTTAGGATTCAGTGCTTTCACCGCTGAGATCTGTGTTTGATTCCAGTCAGGCAACCAAGAAGTCACACCACCCTGAAGCCATGCAGGGTTGGGCCTGGTTATTACTTGGACTGGAGACCACCAAGGAATACAAGGAGTATGCTGTGGCCCAAGTGGATCAGCATGGTGTTTTGCAGTCCATGAGGTCATGGTCAGTTGAACACGACTGAGCGATGCAAACATATACAAACAACTATAAGCATTTAAATAATGCCTGCAATGCATATAATAATGTAATGAAAATTAATTTAGTATCAATTATTTTTAGACGTTACTATACTGGCCTACTTTCAAACTATCTTTCTATGGATACTACTTGTAGGCAACCTTACGTAAACACAATTACGATTCATACTAAACAACTTATACTTCAAACTTTCTAACATATCTCATGGAAATGTTGTTGTTACAACATGATAGTAAGCCAACCCAAATAAAGTATTTTTAAATAAGGAGCCTAATACTTACATTTTTAAAAGTATATAATTTAAAGGACTACTGTAGTCTAAGAAAAAACACTTGTTTTTGAAGTATGTAACAAACTAATAGCATAGCGTGTAAACCATGCACATAAAAACATGTGTAGAGAAATTCAGAATGTTTTGTAGACCGTTTAAAAATAGAGGAATCAATTTTGTCTTTGTTGCATCACTTCCAGAGAGCTAGATCATGAGGGTGTGTTTGTAACTATTAGTAGTTAAAGATGGCGTAGAGGTGAGAACCTGGAGATGTAAAGATGCTATGTTAGATAATTGTATGAGATGGAAATTGACACCACACTGTTTCCCTCCTATGGGCCCAGAATCAGGCAATTTGAATCAATGAATCTTACCAAATAAATAGGGGCCACTAAGTTCCTGCAGAGGCATCAACATATTTGTTTTTCTAATTAAAAACTGTCTTTATGGCCTTTTCCCTGCTTAATTATGCTATCAGTCAGACTCAATGTTTTTAAACATATTTATTGTACAGTATTTCATTATACTATGGTCTTTTAAGTTAGGTATTAATGGGGAATGAGTTGGAGGATTAGAACACTGAAGAAATAAAACATAGTGAAATACATGATATGGTAGTACAAAAATGTAATTAGAATGCTGGAAAGTTTATTAAAATACTCAGCTTTCTTTGCAATATACCAAAACACTTCTTAAAAATTGATGATAGACTCTTTTCAATTGCAAATTTAGGGTCAGACTAAGCGAAATAAATTATTTATAGCACAGAAGCAAAGAAAAGATGAGCAATATGTTGTTGTCTTTCTTTGGCCAGTTGTCTCTATATTTTGCAAGGTCATACAACACAGGGGTAATAGTAGTATATGACCTGATGAAGTAAAGAGACACATAGGAGAAACTGGATAGGGGAGTAATGGCAGGGCTGCAGTGAGAGATGAGATGTGTTAGGTAGTGATGGTTAAAACAGATAAGAGAGGGATATTAGTGGTGGCTGAAAGGGATGGGCGAGGGAAGAAAGAATGGCAATAGGCAGGGTTTTAGAGGGGAGGATGGACCAAAAATAATATTTAAAACCCCTGTTTTTCACAATTAACAAAGAGTAAAGGGCCAAATTAGCTATTTTAAGTGTCATAAAAATATTTGACATAAATATACCCAGCATAAAAAGGACCCAGTTATTGCAGAAATGAAAAGCACACTTGTAAGTAAATATATTTGCAAATATTGTGTATGTTGAAGAAAGAAACATGATGTAATAATACTTACATTTATTGCCATGTGCATGCACTTTATATATATATATATATATATATATACCCAGATAAATTTAGTTGGGATTATGGGAGGGGTCTTCTCTCACTCTGCCTCAGGAGGGGCTCTGCAGTCCTATAAGCACTTCCTATTCCGGACAACTCAGTCCACGAGGGCTTTCCCATCACTGGACAGCAATGGCTCCATCTACTAAATTGCCTCGTCACCTTTTCCAGGTAAGTCTTTTCTGCCTTACTTTTGCTTTCCTTGGTAAATTTAGCTCACAACAGCCAAGCCGTTTCCTTGCCCACGCCCAAGGTTCTAGGTTTTTTGTTTTTGCGAACCCTTCTTAGCGGGTTTTGGGCGTAAGCCATAAAGTTTCTCACCTTTTCTCATATGTCTTGGGATAGGTTTTGGCCTAAATCTATCCTTGTCTGTGTCCAAGTTCGCACTTTTTGGTCTATTCAAGCCCTACTTTGTGGATTTCAAAGGCATCAATTCTATGGCGCTCAGCTTTCTGTATAGTCCAAATCTCACATCCATATGTAACTACTGGGAATACCAAAATTCTAACTATGCAGACTTTGTTGACACTGTAAAATCTTTGTTTTTAAAAGCTTACCCAGACTTGCCATAGCTTTTGTACACAAAAGCAAACATCTTTCGGCCCAAATCTACTACTTTCCTCTAGCTTTGCATAAGTTCTAAATCAGCCTTTTCTAGGACCTACATCTATAGTTTTCTATAAATCAAAATTTGCCTTCGCTAAACTCTCCCTCAATCACCCTTTTCATAACTCGGCACCAGCCTGAATCAGCCTTTATCGGGCTTCATCACCATCACAATTTTCTTACTTCCTTAGGCCCTCATTCAATTGCAATTCTGCCAATTGAATAGCGCTCTAAATAAGCATTTAACATATTTTTTTTAAAGAAGTTTTTAGTTAGTAAACATCTTTTCAAAAGCAAGGTTTTCACTAACTAAAAACTTATTCAAAAAAAATATGTTAAATGCTTATTTAGAGCGCTATTCAATTGGCAGAATTGCAATTGAATGAGGGCCTTGGTCAGCCTTCGCTAGCCACCACCTCAAATATGCTATCATGAGTCAGAAATCAGCTCTCTCTATATATAGCCGGATGTGCTTTCCATAAGTCCTAAATTAATATTATTGCTCCATATCGTCGATTAGCTTTCCTTTTAGTAGCTTCATCTGCAGTTGCTGCTGATCCCGGGCTTATCAGCTGTCCTAGCTTTCACGCAGGGACTCATCTAGCCTTCTAAGCAGGCAAACACAGGCCACATATATAGCCTATATGTATAAGTATGTGTCATGTGTCAGTTTAGGAAATGTAAAAGTTGGACACTAAAAAAAACAAGTAATGTCATTTTTTTATATTACGAATAAAGAGAATAGGTTAGTTCAAAATATTTTAACTATATAGAAATTGAGAAAAATGCTGGAATAATGCAGGAAATTGGGAAGTTGAGGTTGCACACAACTTTAACATCAATCCCTCCCCTGGTGACATCATCCATGACATAATTAGCTACATAATTTATAACATTAGATGACATCTTTATGACATTTCATATGATATAAATAATGACATCAGCTATGATATCACTGATAACATTACATAAAGTATGAAAAATTACTTCATCCATGATATTACTGATGACATCACACTATACCCCTATAATGTCACTTAATGCATTTATAATTTAATGGTAATTTGACTCTTTCAAAATGTAAAAATTAAGCTGATTATTTAAATAATATATATGGCAAAACTATTTATCTTACAGTCATCATAGTTAATTGTTAATATTATATTTTTTATGTCTGCTTGTCCAAAACCCATTAATTAAAGTTTTTTTTTTTTTTTTTATTGTTGCACATTTCACAGGATATCCTTTCCTCAAAGATTTAAATATAGATATAAAATGGTATTTCATATGGTATATACATCTAGTGCATTTTTTCAGTGGTGGTCCCAAAACCTCTTCTCTAAGCTCCCCAGGCCAAGATTTAGGTTTAACACTATGGGCCTCATTCTATTACCGGCCGTAAATCGGCCGTAAGGCTGCGATTCCTTGCGGGGGTTCTGTTAACTCGCGATTCTATTATACGGCCCCGCAAGGATCTCCTCTTACGGCCGGCCGCATATCTTGAAACCGGCCGTAAGCTCTGAAATCTAAAAATGCAAAAATAAATTCAAGCCTGCACTATACAGCTCTGTAAATGCTAGGGATCATATTGGGGGACATGAGGATTAAAAGTAACCCACTCTCAAGCTTGCACATCAGCCCAAACCCGAGTTCAAATTAACTGTTTATTTTCCGGCTGCGGCGTGGGCGGGTCTGAAGTGCTCCAAGCACTCTGGACTTTTTACATGGATATTTTACGGATATTAAAAATAAAATATTTTACGGATTTGAGTATAGGATAATTATGTGCTATTTTTTCTAACACCTAAAATCCCTTTATAGTCTTCTCAAAGTGCAGGATGGCTTTATTTGAGCTATTTTATGTGCTTAATTGGTGCTAGCGGGACCTCTTTCCTGCAAGTAAGCTGCGGCTCGCTTTTAGCCTTGCAGAGAGGGTTCCCGGAGCAATTGAATTGCAAATAGGAATTTCTTACGGCCGAAACTCTTGCGGCCGTTTTAGATCAAAGGCTTTCCTCTGGCGCGAGCGGCCGCAAGAGATAGCAAGGCACCGGCCGCAAGCCTGCCGGAGCCCCCGGCCGTAAGGGAATAGAATAGCCGAATAGCTTGCGGCCCCGCAACGGCTGCGGACGCTAATAGAATGAGGCCCTATGTCAGTATAAGTGAGACTATTAATATTCAAGAGGTTGTAGAGTCTGTATCTATCTGATTGTATTCGTACAATGTAAAACGTAACCCCTGTTTTGTTTGGGTCTTGGGGAGAGGGTTGTGAACCATTGCTCTATAGTTAAAAGATCAACAGCATATTTAATTATTTCTATACTTTATGAGATAAAACTGAAAATTCTTTAAACTTTTTATTTTTGGTTATGGGCAACTTGTGTGTGCAATCTTACATTCCCAAATTCCTGTGTTGAAAACTTACCTTCACTTTAATTAATTGTTGTATATATATATTTACTTTACTGTACTACTGTACGGTGGAGGGCTTCTATCACTCTTTTGCCCACCATATTGTAAATGATTGTTGTGGTGAACTACCTACTCATAATTTCCACAACACAGGCTGAGATCCCGCTCCATGCTGATGACAGTCCAACCTTGGCTTTGCATTAAAGCTGTGTAATACAGCATGCATAAGCTTAAAGGAAGCCATGATTTATAATGGCTACGGAATGAAGAGTGAGGCATTTGTGGCCATATTTGTGTGTCCCAGCTCAACTTCCCAGAATTCAGTGTAATAACTGTTTTTCTTGGAACTCTGAGCTGGAAGCAGGTTTTTTAACTTGCTTTAGACATTCAGGTGTGAACACAGATGTACTTTTTATTTACTATATATATATATATATATATATATATATATATATATACTGGACTGTATGCACGCATTGCATAAGTGTAATAATAATGCATGTTCACAAATAGACACAGATTACATTGTTATCTCTGTACTTTTGTTAACTTTTATCTCTTTGGCTTTGGATGTCATTAATACGTTCTTAAAGGTACAAGACCCTTTTTCCACAGAGTCCATCTGGGTGCATGGTTCTAACCGAAGGATTCTCTACGTAATTGTATTTCATTATTTTACTTATATTAATATTTTAGTTGTGTATCAATATTTTTATTTATGTATCCTTTTATTAGAAAGGCTATAAATATGTCCTTAACAAAGGTTTCTCCTTATCTAAGTATAATTACTTTATATTGCAGCTGCAGTTCAAGTCAATGTGACATTCATTGTACTTAGTTGTACATAGCATGCCAAGCAAGCTTATCATAGGGTTTCAGTAAGATTATAGATGTCCCTTCCTCAGAACTATGAGGTTACAATTGTAACTACTGGCACATGAAAATTTAGAGTATTCCTAAACTTGAAGAAAAATAAAGCAATCAGTGCTAAACTTATACTTGTTGTTTAGTCATGTCTGACTCTCTGTGAATTTAAGGAGAGGCGTATCCATCAGCCACTGCCCACCTGAGCGCCATCAGCTCATGCCCATTGCCTCAATGATCTCATCTATCCATTCCTGCCTCTGCCATCCCCTTCTTCGTGTGCCTTTAATCTTTTCCAGTCTTCTCTAGGGATTCCTGTCTTCTTATGATTTGGATAAAATATTTACGCTTTATCCTCATGACCATACTTTCCAGTGAACAGCTTGCATTGATTTCCTGTTATATTGATTTATTGATTTATCTTTTTGCAGCCCAAGGAACTCTAAGCAGTTTTTTCCAATCCTATAATTCAAAGGCATCAATTCTATGGCACTCAGCTTTTTGTATAGTCCAAATCTCACATCATCAGGAGGGAATACAAACATTCTAACTATGCAGACTTTGTTGATACTGTAATATCTTTGCTTTTTAATAGCTTACCCAGACTTGCCATAGCTTTTGTACCCAGAAGCAAACATATTTCATGGCTGCAGTCAACATCTGCATAGATTTTGGATCCCAGGAAAATAAAATCTGTCATTACCTCCACTGCTTCACCATCTATTTGCCAGGAACTGAGATTGCTGTTTGCCATAATCTTCGTCTTTTTAATATTGAACAGCAGATTAGCTTTTGCAATCTCTTCTTTCACCCTCATCGAAAGGCTCTTTAGTTCCTCCTCAATTTCAGTCATCAGCGTAGTATCATCCATATATGTCAGGCTGTTCTCCCATTATATTAATCCCAGCTTCGGATTCATCGATCCCGGTCCTAAGCATGATTATATATAGTATATGTTGAATTTATAGTGATAATATGCAATTGTGTACTCTTTTCCTGAACCAACACTAAAAATATGATTCTATAAAGAAAAAACACTGAGTACCTATAAAATACTGAATAGATTCAAACTTAACCTACAGATTTACAGCCTTTTTAAATTGTGATTCGGCCAATTGAATAGGGCTCTATATAAGCACATAGCATATTTTTTTACAGAAGTTTTTAGTTAGTCAAGATCTAAAAACTTCTGTAGAAAAAATATGCTCTGTGTTTATATAGAGCCCTATTTAATTGGCCGAATCGCAATTTAATAAGGCTGTTGAAATGTTGTGATAGTTTAAGGTTTCCATACTCTCTATTCCACCTGAGCCATTGAGATCTAGAGGTTAATGGACCACAGTGCAATAAAAAAAAAGTCTATATAAACTAGGGGAAAAGTTATAAAGCTAGTTTTAGAAAAATAAAATAAATGTTAACACCTGTGTTGGACCGTTAAGGTATCTGGGATACTTGTGAAGCATCTGTGATACTTGTGAAGGCTGATTGAATGACAAAGATTTTTACATATCTGCAGAAGCAAACCTTGCAGTTATTGTCCAATTATCTAAAATTGCTCGCTTCATCTTCCCTCCTCACCACCCCTCACACAGCTAACAGATAAAGCACACCCTTTGGCTTCAAGTCTTCAGGAAGTGAAAGCAGACAAGATGGAAGCTTCTCCATATAAAAACGTATGATTTTCTATCAAAATGAATTTATGTTGATGGCTTACTCAGCTATTAATGTTAATTTGTTGCTTTTGCCTATCTTGGGATACTTACATTTTAGGTGCATATGTGAAATTCTTGTGAGGCAAATAATTGTAGCCAAATTATGAAGAAGCACAGACAAGTATTGAGATCTTCTAGAAGTATCAGGTGCTTTATCTGAGGTTAAGTCATACACATTAATTCTAATTTTAGCAAATGTAAGTTGTCAAACTTAGGCAATTGTTTGACCCAGAGGAGCTGTTTTCATGTCTCTGTTTTTTGGGATTCAAACACGTGGCTGTTATCCACATAGCTTATCTAGATATGTATTTTTAGGAGGCAAAATATCAGATTCCTATGTCTCGATTTGTACACACCTTCAAAAACCAACGGGGCGAAAAATATAAACAATGACAAAAAGACAGTGCCGCTATATTCATACTAGTTCCATCCTATGTAACCAAGAAGAAATATAATAAAAAGTAGTGATGTTAATAATGGTAATTCTTAAGAAAGTTTCTATATATTGAACAATGACATCAAATAATATAGACACATGCTTTGGATAAAAGGAGCTAGACTTGACGCTTTTTTTTTTTTAAATGTCTAACTGTAAAAAATATGGATTGAATGAATTGCAGATGACTCAAAATGTGCAGCTCGCATTGTGGAATACAGCCATATTTGATCTTTCGAAATCTAATCCCATGCAGCACAGTATAAAATGTAGAGATTAGATTGAGGAGTGATGGAGTTGTGATTTATCTTCAGTCATTTCATGTCATAAAATGATAGTGAAAACATGTATCAAGATTTTTTCTATGCTTTACCTGTTTCTGAGGTGACTTTTTTTATCTGACAATTTCTTTCTTCGGGTATTCATGGATGATTCGCGTGCTCAGAGTACAGATCATTATTTTTCACAAATTTGGGCCTGTTATACCTTTTGAGAAGATGTGTTATCTTGGAGTCAGGATAATTAGGTGCAATTGCTGAATGGTTGTATAATGTATCTTGCTGTACACTATACTGTTGTTTTGCTAGTATGAGTTCCCTAAACCAGAATTCTGATTTCTTCTAGGGAATTTTGGATATAGTCCAATATTTTAATCCTGTCTTTAGTCCTCTATGAATACTGGTCAATATGGCCAACATAAAAATATGGAAATAATGCCACAAACTAAGGTATTTAAAACTGAGTAATAACATTTAAATATCTAACATTCCAAGCAATTATACAAAATGAGAGAAACATTTTTATTGCAGGATTACTTACCCACAAGCAATTTAGGCCATAACTAATTTTGTCTAGTATTCCCCCACTCCTTCTTTGTTTTTACTTTTCTGTTACATCATTATATATTTAACTAGCGATTTGTCCGTCAAAAATTATGGCAATAAAATTTGAAGCGTGGCAATCCTGTTTGCCATACAATGAGTGGCTCTCACCCCCTCTAACTTGCGGGCCTTGCGATAAGCGCCTTTGACGCTGATTGTGAGCCTTTCCCCCCTCTACTTTACGGGCCTCATGATGCGCGCCTTTGGCGCTCATTGCAAGCCTCCCCCCTCTACTTTATGGTCCTCGGGATGAGGGGCCTCGGAACCGTATGCGCAAGCCCATAACTTTGTTACTCCTGACGGGCCTCGTGGTGTGCGCCTTCTTTGCTCATTGTGAGCCTCTCCCCCCTCTACTTTACGGTCCTTGTGATGAGCGCCGTCAGTGTTTAGCACGGGAACCGCATGTGCAAGCCCATAATTTTGGCACTTTTGATGGGCCTGTTTCTCTTTCCCCCCTCTCACGCCCCTCTGTCTCTTTCCCTCCTCTCCCTCCCCTGTGTCTCTTGGCCCCCTCTACCTCCCCTGTGTCTCTTTGCCCTCCTCTCCCTCCCCTGTGTCTCTTTCCCTCCTCTCCCTCCTTTGTGTCTCTTTGCCCCTCTACATCCCCTGTGTCTCTTTGCCCCTTCTCCCTCCCCTGTGTCTCTTTCCCCCCACTCCCTCCCCAGAGTCTCCTTCCCCCTCTCCCTCCCTCTGTAACTTTTTTTCAAGGCAGCAATACTTGAAGCTTTAATTGGTATTGCTCCAAGCCTTGCAGGCTTGAATTTTTTTGACAGGTTTAACGCCACCATTTATTTCAAGGCCGTAACTCGCCAGCCGTTGGGAGGCCGCCAAAAGACACTTTCAATCTCACTTATGGACTCCCTACCTCAGGAGGAGGAAGGGAGCCTTTTAAGTGAGATTGGTAGCTAATTTTCTTTTTAATTGACATCTTTTGGCGGTCGCCCAACGGCTTCCGAGTTACGGGCTTGAAAAAATATTGGCAGCGTTTTGGTTTTTTTCAAGCCTGTAACTCGGAATATGGTGAAAGCCTCTTTTCCGAACCTCGCGATGAGTACCTCCGGTAATGAAGGACACTTGATTGCTCCCAGCATACCAGTAGCAAGAAGTTGTGAGACTATTGGCAGGGCTTGCCTTAAAACTGTTATCCTATCCTAGCTCTCACTTCATATCTGACTCAATGTTTACACCATGGATTTTCTATTCTTGATTTGGATTTTATATGGGCTGTGTTTATTTTGACACTAAGAAATCTCAGTGGAAGCTGATATTAATTTGTACATAACTGTATAGGAGGAGATCACACAGTTTATGACTTTAGATATTTTCACTTTGTATTTGATTATACTGTCCCAATTACCAGTGCATAATTAGGTTTATGTTTTCCTATTCCTCTCTAGTGGTTCACATTTGTATTTTTTATTCATTATGAGGTTAGCCATTTATAATCGATATAAATTGTACTTTTGTATAAATAGACTTATTCACATTGTGGCTCAATACATTTTTACAGGTAATACCTGAATCTGGCAAAGAGCCACAATGTGAATAATCCTATTTATACATAAGTACAATTATTGCGTGCCATGATATCCTATCCGTGTTTATATCTGCTTTATACTCATACCATTGTATACTAAACCTATCATAAACAAAAAATAAAGTTAGAGGAGCTCAATCAGAGAACGAACTAACCTTTATAGGTTAGTTCTATGGACATGGTAACCCACTCTGAGAGCAACCTCTTTTAGCTCACTTGTGCCCTTCACAGGGAGAAATATCCTGTAGTATATCAGTCTGGTCCCACTCAGTACCCCGAAATACCAGGCAATTCTACCCTGAACAGTAGAAACAGCAAACCCCAGATGTACGTTTCGGCCTACATTGGGCCTTATCAGTGAGGTGTAGCTGAACTCCCAAAGTATTATTAAGTTTATGAGGAAGCCGTTCACACAGGAATTATCCAAAAGGTACCCCAACATGGATAAGCACAACCAGAGACATAATGATATGGCACAGGAGGTGCCTACCACATTACTGAGGAAGAGCAGAAGGCAAGTACGAGTAGCACCAGATCTAATGAAGTGGTTGGGGCAAAGGCGAAAGGACACCCAACTGCGAATGTGTCTGGAGGGGAAAAACAGTTTGCTGCTGCAAAGAACAATTCAACATAGGAACCTGGAATGTTAGAACTATGAACCAAGGCAAACTGGACATGGTCAAACATGAGATGACAAGGTTAAACATTGATATCCTGGGAATTAGTGAACTTAAATGGAATGGAATGGGGAATTGCACATGAGACAACCACCAGATCTTCTACTGTGGTCAAGAATCCCGCAGAAGAAATGGAGTAGCCCTCATAGTCAATCAAAGGGTGGGCAACACAGTGCTTGGTTACAACCCAATAAATGACAGAATGATTTCAATTCAAATTCAAGGCAAGCCTTTTAACATCACAGTGATCAAAGTCTATGCTCCAAACATGGATGCTGAAGAGGCTGAAGTTCTACAAAGATATTAAACACGCTATAGATATCACCAAGAAAAGATGTTACTATCATCATAGGAGATTGGAATGCTAAAGTAGGGAACCAAAAGACACTTAGAATAAATGCAAGTTTGACCTTCTGATAGAAATCAGATTGAACTATATACTTTGCAGCCAAAGACAGAGGAGCTCTATACAATCAGCAAAAACAAGACATGGTGCTGACTGCAGGTCAGACCATGAGCTTCTTATTGCACAGTTCAGAATTAAACTGAAGACAAAAGGGAAAATCATCAGATCAAGCAGTTATGAAATAAATAATATTCCTTATGAATACGCAGTAGAATTAAAGAATAGATTTAAGGGTCTTGACATGGAAGACAGAATGCCTGAAGAACTTTGGACTGAAGTGTGCAACATTATTTAGGAAACAGCAACAAAGAATATCCACAAAAGAAAAAAACTAAGGAGGCAAGGTAGTGGAGATAGGAAAAATTTTGTTCAACTGAATGCAGAATTCCAGAGGATAGAAAGAGACAAGGCAACTTTATAGAATGAGCGATGTAAAGAGAAAGAAGAAGATAATTTTGGATTGTAAGTTTACAAGTTTTTAATCCTGCATGGTGCTTCAGGGAAGCACTATGGACACTGGATTCTAAGCTCAAAGACAGTGCCCTCTATCCTTTGCAGCTTGCTAATATTGCAATTGTCTTTGTCTGGAACTTAACCCTGTATAACACTACAGAATATGTTGGGAGGGAAAAAAAAAAGAAGTTGCCAAAGTGGGTGTGATAAAACACAAAAATGGTAGGGACATAAGAAGAGATAGAGATAGTTTGTCCAAAGACATCTTGGAGAGCGAAGTGAGATGGGTTCTGGGATGCAGGAGGTGATGGAATCCCAATTGAACTATTTCCAAGATGGTGCTGTGAAAGTGTTGCTTGCCTTATGCCAACAAATTTGGAAAATTCAACAGTGGCCAATAGACTGGGAAAGGTCAGTCTACATACCAATCCCCAAAATATCAGGGCTATGTATAAATGTGGACAAAACAGAGGCAATTACTATTGCCATACCAAAACTTCTTAAACATTCCTTAAGGGAACAATTTTGTTTTAAATGGGTTACCAAGTACCGTATATACTCGAGTATAAGCCGAGTTTTTCAGCCCTTTTTTAAAGGCAAAAAAGGGCCCCCTTGGCTTATACTCGAATCACTCTCCCCCCGTGTCTCTCTAACCCCCCTGTGTCTCTCTAACCCCCACCCCCATATGTCTCTAACCCCCCCGTGTGTCTCTAACCCCCCCGTGTGTCTCTAACCCCCCGTGTGTCGGAGGTATTTAGGGGGGTTTAGGTGGAGGAGGGGGGTTGAGGGGGGTTTAGGTTGAGGAGGGGGGTTGAGGAGGGGGGTTGGGATTGAGGGGGGAGGTTGAGGAGGTGGGTTGGGGTTGAGGGGGGTTGAGGTTGAGGAGGGGAGTTGAGGTTGAGGAGGGAGGTTGAGGATGGGGGTTGAGGATGAGGATGGGGGGTTGAGGAGGGGGTTGAGGATGGGGGGTTGAGGAGGAAGGTTGAGGAGGGGGTTGAGGATGGGGGGTTGAGGAGGGAGGTTGAGGAGGGGGTTGAGGATGAGGAGGGAGGATGAGGAGGGAGGTTGAGGATGAGGAGGGAGGTTGAGGATGAGGGGTTGAGGAGGGGAGTTGAGGAGAGAGGATGAGGATGGGGGGTTTGAGGAGGGAGTATGAGGATAGGGGGCTTGAGGAGGGGGTTGAGGATGGGGGGTTGAGGAGGAAGGTTGAGGAGGGGGTTGAGGATGGGGGGTTGAGGAGGGAGGTTGAGGAGGGGGTTGAGGAGGGAGGATGAGGAGGGAGGTTGAGGATGAGGAGGAGGGGTTGAGGAGGGGGGTTGAGGTTGAGGAGGGGGGTTGAGGAGAGAGGATGAGGATGGGGGGGTTGAGGATGGGGGGTTGAGGAGGGAGGATGAGGAGGGGGTTGAGGATGAGGAGGGAGGTTGAGGAGGGGGTTGAGGGTGAGGAGGGAGGTTGAGGATGAGGAGGGAGGTTGAGGATGAGGAGGGAGGTTAAGGATGAGGAGGGAGGTTGAGGAGTGGGGTTGAGGAGGGTGATAAGGGAGGGGGAAGAGACACAGGGAAGGGAGAGGGGAGAAGAGACACAGGGAAGGAAGAGGGGAGAAGAGACACGGAGAGAGAGGGGGACACAGATGGCACAAGAGGGACACAGGGGGCAGCACATTTCCCACCCACGGCTTATACTCGAGTCTCTCATTTTACACAGTATTTTGTGGTAAAATGGGTGCCTCGGCTTATACTCTGGTCGGCTTATACTCGAGTATATACGTTATATTCAATATTTAGGCATCAAAATCTCTTCTAATCTGGAAACTTTATACAGGGAAAACTATGACCCGTTAGAATTAATGCCTTTAAAATGAATATGCTTCCAAAACTCTTATATCTATTCAGATCCATACCTCTGCCTATTTTCTTTCTCAGAGTTAAATGGTTTCCAAAGGAAAGTTTGCAAGTTTATTTGGCTTGGAGAGCTGGCAAGAATTAATAAAAACATACAGCCTTATTAAATTGCGATTTGGTAAATTTAAAAGGGCTCTAATTAAGCACATATTTTTTTACAGAAGTTTTTAGTTAGTGAACTTCTATCCAAAAGCAAGGTCTTCACTAACTAAAAACTTCTGTAAATAAAATATGCTGTGTGCTTAACTAGAGCACTTTTAAATTGACTGAACACAGCATATTTTATTTACAGAAGTTTTTAGTTAGTGAAGACCTTGCTTTTGGATAGAAGTTCACTAACTAAAAACTTCTGTAAAGAAAATATGTGCTTAATTAGAGCCCTTTTAAATTTACCAAATCGCAATTTAATAAGGCTGATAATGTTTAAACATAAATCTAGAAGGGGTTATGTCTACCTTATTTAAAAAAAATAGTACAGGGCTGCTTAGCTCTCGTTCATTTCAATTACCCACTCTGCTGCCATGGGTTTTTATGGAGGATCACTTACTAAACCTATTGACATGGGACACCCTCGTATAGCTGGATAAAATCCCTGATTGGGTTTACAAGCTGAGACATCCCGTTATAAACCATACATTACAATGCTGGAAGTGGGCGAGAAACCACGCCCTATTTTTAAATCCTTCACCCATGACCCCTATAATTAATCATCCTGGGGCCCCCGAAAGGTCTTAGTTTAGCATCAAAGGGTTGGTGGAAATCAAAAGGCCTAAATAGGCTAGGGAATTGGATAAAAGATAGTAAACTTCTAGACAATAAACAAATTATTGACAAATTCCATCTCCCCATACAGGAAGATTACACAATGTATATACTTAGACATTTTATTGAGACATTGATTAGAAAACAGGGTCTTCCTAAGGAGACCTGGTTGTCTAGGATATGCATTAGCAACCCCACAGCAAAGGGAATAATTAGTGGACTCAATGATATATTCAACTTGCCAAAGTTATCAATTAAAGATAATTATATCAAAGATTGGGAGGCAGATATGGAAAATGCTGAGAGGAGGAAAAATGGAGGGTCTCCGGGAGGAATATCTATAGAGGCTCTCAAAATCATAGCATTCTGGAAACTGCAATTAAAGTATTACACCGCACCTATCTTACCCCTGAAAGAATAGCGAAATGGACGCGCTCTGTAGACCCAAATTGTTTCAGGGGTTGTAAGACCATCGGCTCATGTATCCATATTTAGTGGGAATGTCCTAGGGTTAGACAGATCTGGACAGGGATCTCTCAAGTGGCTTCTGATCTGTTCAAGGTTCCAATACAGGAAACTATAGAAACCTATTTGTTGGGGATACCGGTGACATCACTTTCTCAAGCACAAAATAGACTCCTTAAATTTTTATATTTAGCTTCCAAATCTCATATAGCTAAACAGTGGAAACAAAGGGATCTGAATTTTCAATCCATCATGGATAAATTGGATTATATTGCTATAAATGAGCAAATGTCCCACTCTTTGGAGAATAAAATGAATACATTTAATGAAGTGGTGCGTACGACTTAGGCGTTGAGCGCCGAAGGCGCTCATCGTTTGCGAGCCTCGCGTTTCTAGGCGAGCCGTTAAGGCACTTAAACTCGCAGCACTTGGGTGATGAGCGCTGATGGTGCTCATTGCCTGCAAGACTTGCAAAGCGAGTCGAGCAGTGGAGGCAATGAAACACGCGGGACTTAGCCTCCAAACACTCAGGAAGCGCGGGATCGTCTTAGGCTGCAAGCAGTTGACGAACGAGGGACTTAGAAAAAAAAATTACTAGATGCAGGACTTCGAAAAAAAAATACGAGGTATAAAAAAAATACAAAGTTAACAGCCGAAACGCGCAAAGCAAAAAACATGAAACACACAAAGAAAAAAAAAAAAATACAACAAAAACATAACACACAGCACGGGGGAAGTTTCACCACTTGAAAATCGGCTAAACGAGAAAAAAAAAAAGACAGGCAAAAAAAATGAAAATGAGACCTGGACCGCGCAAAACACCGCCAACCACATACCGCTTTCACCCAGGATAGTACGAGGTACAAAATACACTATTACAAAGGACGGCAAATGCTCACGAACCGCGTAGCACATAGACAAACAATGCTATTTTACAATCCTAACTTGCCACTAACAACATTACGCATCTAAATTAGCACTTTACACAAATAAACGGTTTGCCCTTGCGCACGCAACCTATTTCTAATGCACACTTGGGACATTCATTACACTATCTCCTCAGGCCAGCAACAGTCTAACTGGACATTATATGCTGCAGGACAATAAAAAGAGATTGTTACCTCTTCAGGCTATTGATTGTTGCATATGTTAATTAGAAAAAGGTAAACTTAGTAAAGATAGAGAGAGCCAAAGGACACATAAGGAGAGGCTCGCAATGAGCACCAAAGGTGCTAATTTCGAGCCATGCAATGAGCTTCAAAGGCGCTTAGCGCGAGGCTTGCAATGAGCGCCAAAGGTCCTTTGAGTATAAAAAGCTTAACATTGTGTGCCGAACAGCATTACCATGGCTTCAAATTTTATTGACCATAATTTTTTGATGGGCAAGTCGCTAGTGTATATATATTCTAGATGTAAATAAGACTTATGGTATATATTATCTGTATGTGATTTCCTTCCAATAAAAATTCAATGAATAAAAAATAAAAAAGGCAGTACCAAAGAGTGCTCTAATTATTGAACAATTGCACTCATTTCACATACCAGAAAGGTAATACTTAAGATCCTACAAGATCGACTCCAACAATATATGGACCACTACCAGATGTGCAAGCCGGGTTCCGCAGAGGAAGAGGCACAGGAGATCAAATTGCCAATGTTTGATGGATAATAGAGAAAGCTTCACAGAATATTCTAAAGCCTTTCACTCTGTGGATCACAACAAAATGTGGCAAGTTCTTTAAGAGATGGGAGTACCAGATCATCTCATCCACCTCCTGAAGAATCAAGATCGGAAAAAGCTTGCAAGAAGGTTGTATATTGTCACCTTATTTATTCAACTTATACACAGAGTACATCATGCGTAAGGCTGGACTGGATGAATCCAAAGCCAGAAACAATATTGCTGGAAGAAATATCAAAAACCTCAGATACACGGATGATACTACTCTGATGGCTGAAAGTGAGGAGGAACTAAAGGACCTAAAAAAACAAAAGAAGCCATCTCTATTCATAGACAGTACATGAGATGAGACTTACATAGCAGCATCCTTCTCTTCTATCAATACGTTTATAAAACAATACCATCTGGATGTATGACAAAGACAAGATTCTGACTTTGGTCTAAATAACATATGTATTATTTATCACTCTATATAAGTCATCAGCATAACCATTACATTAATGATGCCGTGACCATCCAACAAAAAAGAATATCAAGATCATGCTTTCTTTGATTTTTGTTTCCTGGCTATGTTTTTTATAAAGTGAAACATTTTCTGTAGATGTAAAATTAAGATTATAATTTGTGGGATGCAACAAATATTTCCATTTCTATATTGTGATGCTATTTTTGAACATGTAAGATGAATTTTTGCTTAGTACATAGCTTAATAAATATAGCATACCAATAGGCACTTATCACTATGAATATGTTGTTGTCCCATCTGAATTAATAAATCTGATTTCCCTCAACTTAATGAGTCAGTCTATTAGTCAATGTCATATTTGTTCTAGGTGTTTCCCATTTTAATGCTTATTTGTTGCTGATGACCTAACTTACCTTAAAGAGAAAAAAAATCACTTAGTCATTTATGATAACAGCATAGCATTATTATTCAGGCATATGTACAGTGACCTTAGTTGTTAACTGAGATAAAGGTTGAAGATATGATGTTATTATTTGTATACTCATCTCATTTATGGCTTATTGTTGGTCTTTGTTGAAATTGCTAAATCTCTCAGTTGTTGTCATCGGCAAATCGAAGCCTTCTTCAGTGGAATTTAGAACTGTTGTCCATCATTATAACATTTTTAACAATAAATGAAATGTATCATGATCCTCAGGCAACAGTTAGTAAATGTTTCCATGACTTTTTATTTGTTTGTTATGCACAAGATATAAACCCCATGTTGTTAAATTATACTCTAGCCTTGTACCTACCAATTGAGTGTTGACTTTTGAATTTATGTGACTTTAATATTACAAAACTTGCAGTTTCTACATGATGTATTTCTCTGAGAGTGAACAATGAAGCCTGCGCAAACCTGAATTGTATGTATTCACTTGTATTCCCAGTTATTGGAATTAATATTTTAAAATGTTGTTAATGGTCATCTATCAGAATATCAAGATTATAAAACAATTTGTAATATAATATGCCCATAGTTGAATTGGATTGCAGCTTTAGACCAATTACAGAAAACAAAGTAAAATTTTTATTGTTAATTAAAAGGACCACAAAAGTCACCAGATCAGCTAGAGAGTGGAAAATCATGTGGAAAATGTGTTTACATTTAAAAAATTGATCAAGTGTTGAGTTGTCATTCTAGTTTAGTCCTTGAAGCCATCACATAAGGACCTACATAAATAATATAGCTGGGGTCTGTAAATGTAACACATTGTATGAGGAATTTGTAGTTAATTTATAAAAAAGTGGAACTCATTGATTTAGAACCAATGACTTACTATGAAAACATTTTATGAAACTCACTTCCACTAGACCAACACACTTTGCTTTAAAAATTACATATTTATAGTGCATAATTAAGTCATCTGTGAGTTAGTTATTTAAAACTTTTATATATATATATATATATACATATATATATATATATGTACTTTACTGCTGTGCAGTGGAGGCTTCTATAACGCCCTTTGCTCACCATATATTAAATGATTGTTGTGGTAAGCTACCTCCTCAAAATATCCACTACACAAGCTAAGGAACCGGCCGCACGCTCATGAGAGGCAGTAACCTTGAAATGGCTGTACGTTGTTGGGATTCCTAGCTTGTGTATAACCCAATCCGAGCTTTGCTCAAATACAGCGAGCATATGCTTAAGGGAAGTCATGTTTGATATGGTTATGGGTTGCAAGAGCAAAGCCTTTGTGGGCACTTGTTCCTGCGAAGGTTCCCAGAATGCAGTGTAATAACTGTATTTCTCGGAATTCTGGGCATGGAACAAGTTTTTTAACTTGTTTTAGACGTTCAAATGTGAACACAAATGTACTATTTATTTGTTTATCAACGTGTTAATACATATACTGTAAATATCATATTTACGGCTTTATTAATAGTACTTTAATCTGGAATGTGGGTCCTATCGCAAACTGTGTAACACTGACGATCTCTTTTTCCATTGGCTTAGTCTAAACCCGTAACACTAATTGATCATCCGCACGGCCACAAATCCAATGTTGTACGAACGAGGTACGATTTGCATCTCAAGCTTGTAGCTCGCAGCCTATTCTAATTTAATAGCAACGTAACTTGGCCAAATTTCGAGCATGCAGCCATTATGGGCTTCATGTTGTGTCTACTGGCTTGGAATTTAATAGGGCTGATAGTTATGAGTTTATAGCAAAATTGCATAATTAGCAGCTACATAGGCCATGAGTATTTATAGAACAAATCTTAATTTTAACAACCTCTTCTCATTCCTAGGGACATCCAGGTCATCTTCAAATCTTCCTTTTGGCGGTAGGCGTGTGTTCTCTGCCATTTTTCATCTAATCTGGAAATTTGTTGTCTTAACTGTTCCCCATTACATAGTAAAGTACAGCAAAGTTTGACATAGGATCATGCAAAACAGATTTCCAGGTTCCCTGAATCCCGCAATCAAACATACTTATTCAGATGTGTTGTGTTTGCAAGCAGATTTTGGCTGTAGGGAAGTGGTTACAAGAAAGGTGAGAAAAATAAGACAAAAATAGCTCTATGATTTCAGTATGAGAAACTAAATGTATTGAAGCAAATGCAGTGAATTCATATATATATGCATTTATATGAATTTATGTGTTTTAAAACATTTATGTTTTGTCAGGGTTTATATATATTTTATGTATGTGTACATTTGTTCTATATGTTTGTATATACACGTTTTTATGTAATCGTATTTGTGCATTTAGTTGTATGTAGGGCCGGAGCATCTATTTGTAGCTAGTGAAAGTTACTTGGCACCAATGCCAATGACTTCAAGCTGTTTTCTTAGTTCCACCATCTTGAGATTGTTCTGTAGATGCCTGTGTCATGAGATATTTGGTTCCTGTTTATATAGCCTGACAATACATTTTTATTATTGGTCACAAAAGGCTATACAAGGCTGTTGTGGACTTCTTCACTGCAAGAAACTACTGTTTTACTGCCTGAAACTATTGTTTACTCATTTTCCATTACAACCTCCACCATACTCACCTACAAGACTTCTCAACAGTCACCCCCATTCTTTTGCAATTCTTCAACTTCAGTTTCAATTCTTCAACAGAGTTTCCTGTAGTTTTCAGATACTCAAACATTCTCTGAAAATTCACTTGTTCCGACAATTATACCACCTACCTCTTAACTTTGCCATTCACTACTTCATTAAAGTCTAACCTTTCTGATTCCAATACTTCTTTCACTTTACACCACTGATAGATCCAATAGTTGCCTCACCTCGTATTTATATCCCTTACTACCTTTTAAACTGTAAGCTCTCACAAGAGAAGGGACCTCACCTCGTTCTGTACCAATGGTTAGAAGCAATGTGCTGTCTTTTTTCTACCGTTGAATATATTTAAAAACAGTTGTTCTTTAGTTCATTGTACCCAAACATAATAGCACCTACTGGTGCTCTAAAATAAAGTGTAATAATATGAAATAATAAAAATAATACAGTGTACTGTAGTTGAACGATATCAATAGGGAAACCATAAAAAACACTGAGAATGGACATGTCAGTGCATGTCAGTTTTTTATAGACCTTGAAAATGGATAACTTTATATTTTTACTATAAAAATGGGTAATGAGAATACATTTGCATGGTTGTGTCTTCACTAAAATGTTAGGCCGAGAAAATATAAAACAGAATATATAGAGTTATATATTTTGCCAAAAACACTGATCTGTATTTTAAGGGATAGGAAAACAGTCTGAAACTTTTTTTGAATATAATCAGGCATGATTTATTTTCTGCATAAGTATTTAAGTGGGTGATGATAGTTGAATGCTATTTAAAAATATTTTGTAAGCTAAAATATAGATTTCTTCATTTAGATTTTCTTCATTTATCCCACACAGCTGCTCTGTGGAATTGGGCTGGTTTTCAATCTAACAGCCAACTGTCTAACTCGCTATTAGCTTATGCTAGCCATGCACCCGAGGGATTGATCACACTTATCAATAGATCCACACACAGTTATATCATTATAATACTATTGTAGTTTTGGAAATCATCACATTGTTGAGGAGTATTAGCAGCTATATAGGCCCCTAAGGATATTTATGGAAAAAAAAAATTAAACAAAACTTTAACTCTGATTTAATTTAAACAAACTCTTCTCATTCTTATATAGGGCATCCATGTCATCTTCACATCTTCCTATTGGCTGGTGTGTGTGTGTGTTTATTCTGCCATTTTTTATCTACTCTTGTCTTAACTGTTCTTGAAGATATAATAAAGTACCCCAAAGTTTGACATAGAAACCTTTTATGGCCACACAAAACAGAAGCCCAGGTTCCCTAGAACACAATTTGGGAAACACGGCTATAGGCCATCAGTATAAAGGTATTGACAGAAAATGTTAACAAACTCTTCTCATTCCTAGGGGCTTCCATGTCATCTTCAAATCTTCCATTTGGATGGAAGAGAGTGAGATTATCTATGTCGGATTTGAGGCAGAGAGCAAAGGAGATTTGCTGTATCATTGAAGAATGGGTTGTTTTCAAAATAAGATACTTCCACCCAACCTTGCAAATACTCAGAAACAGGCAGTTACAGTACACATTCTGATTTCCTTCATCTGTATGCATCCGATACTGAATTAATCAGCAAAAAGCTTTTGCCATGTCCGCCTAATGTGATTGAATCCACAGAGAGGTAAAATTGGGCAATGGAAAACAATGGACAAAGTGACTATGGGTTATATTCAAGTTATGACATGAAGAGAAAATGACTGTGTTGAAACTGAGAGTTTCAATAGCAACTTTCCAAATTGCAAATGGCTTCAGCCAACGCATCACAGCTCTGAGATGCTCAATAGATCTAAGAAAACTATAATAGAGTGAAAAGCTCTATGCATTTTGCAGAGAAATGATCGTACTTTCTCAGATATTTAGTTATATCACCAAGGAAATCAAAGGGTTTATGGTCAGGTCATTTTAGGCAATGGCAAGCGATCATATGATGTTATAGATGATACTCCAACACAACCCTAAGTACATAGGGATCCATCTCTAATGTATCATATCACTGACAAACAGATCAAAAATATATTATAGCTTCACACATAAAAAGTTTTTTTATAGATTGCAAAAAAAATTATAAATATAAAAGTATATCCCTGTAATAACTCTGAATGTTATCACATTTATGTTCCTGTTTTCCTAGCTTTAGGTCCAGGTCAACCCTCTCAGTAATTCTCAGAGGCAAAACTTTAACCTTTGGACCTTTTGCAATTTGCTCCGAACTTCTAAACATAATAGCTCAGCTGGTTTTCCTGGTTATATAAATTCAGGTCCAGTGGAAAAGGTTCATTCTCTCCTGGGAACAGAAGAAGAGCAATAAGAACTGGTGAGAAGAAAAAAGAAGCTCCCCAGAGCTTTACCAGCTCACCATGGGCACTAGGAAGCTCCTGCTCCTGGTACTATTTGCCAGCAGTTGCACATTTGCACGTAAGTAAAGGGTTTTGTTATTTTTATATATTTTATATTTTTTACATTTTTATATTCGAAGTTAATGTTTATACCACTCATATCATGGATACCTTGGGCTGATCTGAAGTATTTCCTATAAGCAATATATTTCCTATAAGCAATATTTTGCTGTTTAAATAGTATGTACATCAATTAAATATAATAACATATATACTTATTACCTCCCTTATGAAAACAATAATATCTATTATAGTCTGTTGTTGATTTTAGGACAATTTTTTGAGTTTTTTAAGGATTACAAAATTTTAATAACATGTTTTTCATATACAAGTAAATTCAGTTACTTTACGGTACTTTGTTTTATGTCACATTTGTAATTACTGCAATCATGAGAAGTAATTACAGTTTTTACTTAAGTCTTAAGTATTAGACGTTTTCTGGCAGAAACCCTGAAGCATACATACAGTAATCAAATGCATTATTTACTTATATGGGACCTTGTGTTATACTATTTAACAACTGATAATACATTAGGGGCAATAATACAATTATATATTTTGGTTGTGTAAAAATGCAGATTTATTTTATAATAATAAAGCGTGAAATAGCTGTTGATACTTTTAAGAAAGGGGAAAGAGAAAATAAAATTCATTGAGCCTGATTATGATTATGGTGATGAATATATATTTGTTATAGATTACATTTTTAATAGTGCAATGTAATTCTTCAATCAATATTTATACCTTAATTATATATTCTTGGTGCATATTATTTGATTTTTTTTAAAACATTTCGAAAATCAGTTAGCCAAAATATTACAATTACTTTATTTTGCATGACTACAAATTATAAGTATGTTATGTTTCAGATCAACTGTTTACTATATACATATACATTTTAAATATTGAAATATTTCCTTCCACTGTACAAATCAAAGATTTGTGTTGTTTTCTTTGCAGAAGAAGATGGGTCAGAATCAAGCTGTTCAAGTAAGAGTTATTTTTATATCTATGTATTACTGTTTCAGTTTTTGTGGCTATTGTGATAAAGAAAAGCAGCCTGAGGCTACTAAATAGTGTTCAAAAATAAAGTTAATATCAATTTCTGCTTGGTTTGTTTGTGTCTTATGGAGCCTATTTGTCAAAATGTCCACAGTTTTATACCTTTTCATAAAATGGCTCCATCGACTATAACCACATTTTTTTTTATTCCCTTTCATAAATATTAATTTTGTTTCAATGCATATAAATGGTATTTGGAATATATTAAATCTTAGATTGAGTGTTGTTTGGTTTTGATGTTGGTGGTAGGAAGCCATTTCTCTTATTGCCTCCAAGCAAGATAGGACATAGTGATGAAGCTGAGTTATTGTACAAAATTAAGTTATTGTTACTAAATAAACAGGTGTATAGTCATTTCCACAAAGCAAGGCTCTCCAACATATACTCCAAAATCTGTACAATATCTTGGTCTCTTTGCATGTCTATCTGGCTGCTGGTGATTATATTATTGGGCCATTCTCTAATTATATATATATGGTCTGGACAAATGAGTTTGAAATAATGTATAAGATTGCACATACTATATTTGTGTTTATTTACGAAAGGGTGTTAAAAGAGGAGTTATATTAAATTATTGCTATTATATGCTATTGAACCTATGCTATTCTGTTATTCTACTAAGCCTACTTTTAGAGTCTTAGAATATTTCATAAATGGGCTGCATAAAATATACAGTTTAAAGTGACTCTGTAATCCCAAAACCAAGTTAATATATTTTTTTAATACTAGTTATACATTTTTCTAGCAATTTAGTTTATAAACTGAATCATTGTTGAGATAATCAGTATTTTTTTTGCTATATTATTATGCCAAAATATGGCTCCTGACCATCAGTTAGCTACCATGATGTGCTTATTAGGTCTACTTGGTTTTCAAACACTCTTGAGATACAAATTACTGTAGCATGCAGAGTAGCACATTAACATATAGGAACCACACATACAATGCTGAATATCTCAGTAAAGGTGTACTTAAAGGAATTAAGATAAACCAACATGTTGTGTTGTTGGTTTATCAACTCTCTTTGATAAATATACCTTGTTGCTTCATCATTTTGGAGCTATATTGCTATTATATGGGTCATGTACAGAATCCACATTCAAGTACAAGTATTGACAGTCAATGTGGAAAGGTACTTTCCAAAATTACATATGGAAGCCAAAGAATGATCATGTTTTTCTTGCGTGACCTATGTTACTCATCTGCTGGTCAGTCTGGTAAACATGAACAGTGCTGACTTCATAGCAGCCATATCAGTGTGGATAATAATTTATTACAGATAATCTCTAAAGGGCTCATGAAATCAGTGCTGTGTATTTAACCTTTGTATTGAAGGCTGGAGTACATTCTGCTAACTGATACATGTTGTTCCTTTAGAGAAACAGGGGACAAAGTATTAAGTGAGTCAGTGTTTTATGGATGACCATCAATACATTATTTTATTCTAAACTTCTGTCGCCCTCTACAGTCATTCAGTTTTTTTACAGCCAGCTACAAATTATTTTTGTATGGAAATATTCTGTTTTCTGGTACAAATTAAAATTTATATAAAAATATTATTAATTCCATTTGTACCAATGTTGAAGACATAAATTAATTCTAATCTCTATAAATATATATTTTTTCAAAATGTCCTGCTATTGCTTGAAACTTTTTGTCCATCGTCAAGTCAAATTCATCAACTGTGTACATGTTTTAAAAGACTTTATATTTGTATTGCTGCAATGTGACAAGCATATTTAGTCATTTTTGTGACATTATACATTCATTCACACTATTTTCAAGGCTTAACTATGTTCAAAACCTGGAAATAATGGGGCACAGCCATAGTAGACAAAAAGTATATTCTTTATTTGTCTTAAAATATCATTATGATAGTGAAGGATTATATGATGGAATTCACAGCAAATGTATCTAAAATACCAGAACAGATAACAAGGAAACATAATAAATCAATATATTTATACCTATTTTAGAAGATGCAACTAGATTCAAACACCTGAGGAAATATCAATATGCTTATGAAGCTGGAACGTCGAGTGGGGTACCTGGCACAGCAGATGCACAAAGTGGATCAAAAATCAGCTGCAAGGTGAAATAATTTAATGAATAATATACAAATATGTCAGAAGAAATACCAATTTTAAATATGTTATGATTCCTAAAACCATATTATTTATCCGTTATGATTATTTTTGCATATATAGGTTGAACTGGAGGTCCCTCAGCCATGTAATTTTATCCTTCGGCTAAGGGAATGCACCCTGCGAGAGGTGTATGGTGTGGACTCTGAGGGCAGATCACTGTTCAAGAGGGCAAAGAACTCAGAAGAGTTTGCCAGTGCTATGTCCAAGTAAGTAGAACAAATAATTAATTAAATAGGTAAACTAATATCATACAAAAAGCTTTGACAACAAACTTTCTCTCATATACTGATTGTGATATAAAATTAAATGGTTATCGCCTTCTTGAACCACCCCCTTTTTTCTGTTTTCTGTCATGCATGGTGCCATGTTTCACAGCTATGACCTAAAGCCACACCCACAGAGATGGGGCTTCACACTTCCATTGTCTCATACTGCTCTGTGGCAAGCAAAAGTGCCATATCTAAACATCATGAGACAATGTTTGATATCCTTTTTCCTATGGGTGTGGCTTTCGGTCAAAGCTGTGAAATATGGCAACCTACCATACAGAGAACTGGAAGACAGAGGAAGTTTCCAGAAGGTGAGATACCCGAGGCTTCCTAGAAGTAAGTGAAGTATAAATGTATATGATAATTGCATTAAGGAGGATAAAATGAATTAAGTCAGCTAGTTAAAACATGATCTAAAACCAAAAAAAGGATTTAGTTTGGGAAATACAACAAAATAACAAAGCTATTTAAGTATGCAACAAACCTACAATATTAGCAGCACTGTGAGCTAGGCTATAAAGTCATTTTAGAGAAAGTCTTAATTTAGCAGACTCAAGGCCTTCCATATTTTCATTGTCAAGAAGAAAGAGAAGTTGTCCCATTGATTTAGATAAACTTCTAGTAACTGATACTTTCCACACACATATTGGTTCTTATGTCTTTCGCGCAAGCCTTAAAATAATTTTATACTTAGAAAAGTGTAGATCAATCTTCGTAAAATATCTTAGCAAAATAAAAATGACACATTGACAATATTACATGTATTATTATATTTTTATTGATGGTAAATAAAACATAGTTGATACATGAAAATATCCATATGTAGATGATATTGCACGACATGAATTTAATTCTCACAGGCGTTTACATTGGGATTAACCATCCCTTAGTTCTTCTGCCCTTCTTCTTTTCAGTGCTTGATTAATAGAAAACTAAAAAAAGATGAATTCCCTATTTATATAGCATATTTATTTTTCCTTGGCAGATATGAGTTGAATTTCTCTTTACTTGATGGGAAAAATGTAGTCTTATATCCACAAAAGGATGAAGCCCTGAATGTTTTGAATATGAAGAGAGGTATCATTTCTACCCTTGTCATACCAGACGAAACACAGGAAACCTCCACAATGGTAAATATACATTTTTCAGTTATAAGTTACAATATTTACTTATTCACATTTATAGCATTTTTATACATTGAAAGGTTGTATTGTTTATGATAAAATAGGTTGACTGGTTTTAGACTATAGATTACAACACATGGAGAATGACTTAGTAAATAATCTCGATGACGTAGTGTCTTTAACTAAACCATCTACTTTACAAGGGCCCATGATCACCCTGTTCATGAACTGACATACTGAAGGGAATCAAAGACTGAGACTGTAGGTGAATACTTTAATATATTCTTTCACTCCTACTTAGAAAAATAAATATATATGTGAAGGTCTTCTTGACACTTACATAAGGTACATAGCATATTAAGAGCTTGGATATTGATGATAAATTATTTGCTTAATGTATATGTTGAAAGAATCCGCGTGAAAGGCTGGATTGGGTACTTCATTGCAACAACATTTTCCACAACTTTTTATTTTATTTTAGGATACCGTGTATGGAAAATGCTCCAGTCAACTTACTGTCAAGAACAGAAAAGAAAACGTTGCTACTGAAATCACCATAGATAGAAACCTGAAGAGTTGTAATATGTTCAAACCAATCAGAGACTATGTCAGTCCATTGGCGCTAATTAAAGGACTGGTAAGTAAGGAGGGCTTTATGTTTTACGTACCTCTACCGAATGTTTATTAGATGTTTCATCATTTAGTTTACCAATTGCTTTTTTTGCAGAATGCTCCATTATCCACACTGATCAAAAGCAGCCAGTCCTGTCAGTATACCATGGATCCCAAAAGAAGATATATTACTGATGTATCCTGCATTGAAGATCACCTTTTCCTTCCCTTCTCACATAAGTATGTAGTAATATTATAGTTATATAGTTTAAATATTATGTATTTAAATCATTTGCCAAGAAAATAGTCAGAAGTATTAGCCTTTTTTGGGATACAGTGCTGTGTTTTTAAGTTTTCCATCTATCTATCTGTAGTTTCTATATATATATATATATATATATATATATATATATATATATATATATATATATACAAATTACCAGTCTGCTATAAATTACATCAGAGATAGTCAGTTTTTTATTACAAAAGTCCCCCATTCAACAAAGTGTATTTAAGAGAATGAACTCAAGGGGCCTCATTCAATTAGGATTTGGCCAATTGAATAGGGCTCAATACAACATATAGCATATTTTTTTACAGAAGTTTTTAGTTGGTGAAATTCTATCCAAAAGCAAGGTCTTCACTAACTATAAACTTCTGTGAAAAAATATGCTATGTGCTTATATAGAGCCCTATTCAATTGGCCAAATCGCAATTGAATGACGCCCAAGGTTTGGATTCCTAATTTTTCTGTGGATACATATACAAATATAAAAATGTTATGATAAGGAGGACATTTAGATAGTGAGGACACTTAGGAAAATAATAATATGTAACTGATAGCTAACTTAACCATTTGGAAGCTTGAGTTATGACAAATGTAATAATGTAATGTGGTCCGGAAGACCGGGGCCAGAGGTCTAGATTCAGTCTCAGGTCACCCACTGATTATCCCTGATTTAATTGTAAAGATGGACCAAGGCATTTATTATGTCCATAATTATTATATTTATGAAATGTTTTTTTAGAAAACATGCAGTTTGTCACTCATTTTTATTCTTTAATTGAAAATATTAACCTCTTCTTGTTTTGACAGGAACCAATATGGCATCATGGCAAAAGTCACACAAACACTAAAAGTGGGAGAAGTGTCAAAAACAAACAACCGAGAATTTAATCCAGGTAAGATTCACTATTTGATACAGCTCTACATATCAAATTAATATTTATTTGGATCAGTAAAAATATAGCATACTACTATTCCTAATTGAGATAATTTTTTATATTAACAACTTTTATTTTAACAATAATTAAAATAATATAATAATACTTAGTTAAATAGAGGTATTTTCTTCTTCAGGATTATAGTCATAATAACTAATATCCTATTATGCTGTATACACAAAACTAAGATATGATTATATTATTACTTGTTGGTGCTTAACTGACACAATGGGGTATATTAAGCAAATTGAGTAAATAGTGTGTTTAAATAAGTTAAGCAGTGGTGAGTATGAGTATGTAAGATTAAAGCAAATGAATATACCCAATTCTCATGTTCTCAAGCCTATTTATCTAATGAAGATAAACTTTCGTAAATAGGCTACATAGAAAACATAGTAAGTGAGGATGTTTAACTCCCTTAAAACCCATCTTAACACTCTGATAAACATATTTTTCTCTATATATTAATAAACTTTAGCTTTCTAATTACTCTCCAGATATCAAAAAAAATTCTTATGTCAAACCAATAGAAATTATTCAAAAATGTGTTCAATTGCTTGGCATCATGTTATCAATGCGAGCTAAATTAAAGAGTAGAGAGAAAAAATGAACAAGACAGCATTTAAACCTAATTAATGATTTAATCTGTGTAAAATAAGACTTTGAATAGTAACAGTGGTGATGTCACGAATGATGTCTTGTTAGAAAAATGTTATACTTAGGAGATTGATAGTATCAAACCCTTACAATTGTAATTTCTTTCTTTCAATAGACGTAGCTTTGATGACAGGTCTTGCCTTGGAAGCTGCAAGTGATAGGTATACCAAGAACCAAGATGCTGTCTTGGAAAATCTTAAGGAGCTGCAGAAGATGTCAACATCAGAGATGAATCAGCAAAGAGCTAGCCGCTTCCATAAACTTGTGACTGGCTTGAGGAGTTTAAATAATGAAACCTTAGGTCCTCTTGTGCCAAAACTTGTACAGCTTTCCAGGTGTGTTTGCCGACAGCTTAAGTTTCTGCTATGCATCTAGTTTATGTGCAAGATACACCAGAGGGTAACGTTTTGGGGACTGTTGGGGGTGACAGATCTATATAATAGTCTGTATAACTCTTTCAATTCTTTTTTTTGCAATTCTTCAAGAGTTTTCCGAAAGTTCAAGCATCATAACTTATAACTTATAACATATCATTACAAGGAGGGTATAGCATTTATGAGCAAGGTTTTAACCTTTCTTAGTTCCGCCAATAAAGTAACCGTTCTAATATCAAACTGAATAAATTGGTGACATTAACTGTTTACATTTGTAGTATATCAAATACTGGAAAATGATATAGTGTGTATATGATGATATTTTCCTACACATTTATTATCTTTGTCAGTTAAATAAGAATTCCAGGTTGTCCTTTCAGCTCGTCTTTAGTTGCAAAAATACTAACCACTAGGTGTCAGTATTATATTATGCATTATGTCCCTTTACTACTGCTCTTTATTAAAAGGCATATCAATAGATGCTGTTAGAAAATTTACCAAAATGACTTTGTAAAATGTAAATGGCATTGCTCAGTCATGTCCAACTCTCCATGACCTTGTGGATAACACAACATGCTAATCCCCTTGGTTTTCATAGCAGAGATACTGGAGTGGGCTGCCAGTTCCTTCTCCAGTGGGCCACAGCATACAGCTCCTGGTATTCCCAGGTGGTATCCCATCCAAGTACTGACCAGTGTGGCTGGATTTGAACCCAGGATTTTGTGGTGAAAGCACCTGCATCCTAACCACTGGGTTACCAGGGAACCCATATCAAAAAATTACTTTAGTGTGTCTTTAACAATATTAGACAGTTTTTAGGTGAAGTTATTGTTTCCTTGTTGATTTAAATACAATATTCAGTTTCTAAATGCAACAATATAAACAAAGGACTAATAAGGTTTATTTATTCTTCTCATTTCAGCCCTATTGCTCTGCAAGCATTGGTCCAGTGTGGTACTCCAGAATGCTTTGGTGGTATCCTTCAAGTGCTCAGAAGTGGAGATGTTTCTCCTGTGTTGACTGATACAATTACCTATAGTCTTGGACTTTTACCTACTCCATGCCCAAAACTTGTACGGGAACTTCTTAACATGGCCCAGTATCAACCAAGCAGAGCTTCATTCTATGCCTTAAGCCATGCTGTAAATAAGTGAGTAATACTGCTTTTGAGAATATTTCATATTGTATGGATTTAGTGCACTCTTTTTGTTAGGTTCACAGGGAAAAGCAATGCAGGTTGCTCAATATTTAATGAAGAGAGATATTTAATCTCAATAAAAGAAACATCTCCAACCCTTATGGGGTCTTTTTGACAAGCTGGAGATATTTCCCCACAATCTTTCCAGTTTCACAAGAACAGCAGAAGTAGTCTCAACAAACGTATTTCTTGCTTTACTGAATCTGTGTTGTATAATTTTAATGAAGTTGAAAAATATTTTAAACACTAAATTATGATCAGTTCATCTAATATTGGTTAATAATTAATTCATATTTAGCATATTGCAAATATTGCAAAAAACAGCAATGTTATCTCTGGAGAGCATAAAACATTATCAAATGCTGGGGTGTAGTGAACTCATTCATTGGTGTCATACAGGTCTTGAGGTTCAATATCAATCTTCTTTCTTCAATCACTTCTAGAGCCTCTTATCTTTCCTCAAGTGGGATTACTAATCCATTTTATATAAGTAATACATCTTGAAAGAATATAAGAGAGCCTACCAAGGGCCAACATAGTGTAAAACCTTAAAAAGTGTTATTATTAAGACATTCAGATACTGAATGCTCTTACAAGATGAAGAATAATTGTGAAACGTGTATGATCTATTGACGTTTTTAGTTCTATAAATAATTCAGTAATGTTGTAGTAGTTACTATAATGATACTCTAATAAAATGTCACTGTGATATAAATCATAATCAATAATAAAAGGATCAAGTGCTTATACAGTATTAAATGCTACCATATTCTATTATTGTATAGGAATTAAAGGGCAGTGTATTATTCAGTGAGACTTCATCAGGAATCCCTAGCTAGGTGGCAGAGAATAGCATAGTCCTATGACTATAAAATACCAAATTATGTTTATTTTCATCAGTTTATCACACACAGAAAAATCGCATTTTAAATGTATTATTTCAAATGGCATATACATAGGTTACTAGTTTTAAAGTTGCTAGCTTATTCACACATTTTCATACTTAAAATAATAACCTTACGAATATAATTAGTTCTATATATTCTAATCATAGTATAGTGCTTTGGTGGTTTAAGTAAAACAATATATGTCAGGTGCAATAACAATATGTTTTTAGGTGACAGTTGTGCTCAGTCATTTTAAAGCATATAGTTTAAATTGCATATTTTTGGACAATGTTTGAATTATTTTTAATGTTTAGATGTATTTGAGCTATATTTTACATTTTTTAGACCAGATACAATATGTGTTTCATATTGTTCATATTTTGATTGCTTTATTACTTTGTTTAAAATATTCTATCACTGGATCACTTGATGCAAAAACATCTTATATGATTTAATAAGAGCTAAGGTGTCTTTTTCTTTCATTATATATTAACAATTTATTTTCAGCATTATATATTAACAATTTTTTACAATGCTTATTAGTATATTTGTCTATTTAACACCTGATATATTATTTTTTTCTATATTATAGCCTATATGAAGACACAAAGATGGTTACACCTGAACTGAAAGATGTTGCTGATTTTATGGCATCTCTTATTGGAAACGAATGCACAGGAAATGAAGATAACACATACCTAACTCTTAAGGTATAATAACTCATTAATATAGTACTGGAAGTTGGATTTATGTGGAGTACGTTATATATATTTCATAATGGTTCTAACTTTATTTTTTTATTATTTTTTTCTTTTTGTGCAAAGGCTATTGGAATTATGGGGAAAGCATTGGAATCTGCAAATCCAGAAATTAAGTCTTCACTTCTTAAGTGTGTTAAGAGCAAAGCACCATCACTTGAAATCCAGAAGACTGCTATTCAAGCATTGCGCAGAATGACTGTTACAGATGAGGTAAATACTATTGCTAACTGATATAGAAGTGATTCTCAATAGCTGGTTCATAGATGTGCCGGTTATTTTGACTTTATCTGTCAATCCGAGAGAATGAGGATTACACTTAGATAAGAAGAAAAAAGAGTTGGAATGAGGTTTGGAGTGGGAAGTGGTTTGAGTTTCTATCCTAAGTACTTTGGGAATTCACCATGGACATTGGATTCCTAGCTCAAAGACAGGGCCCTCCTTCCTTTGCTAAATGTTAATCTGTATTTATCACTGTCTTAACCTAATTTATGTACAGCGCTACGGAATATGTCGGCGCATTATAAATAAACTATAATAATAATGTACTGTATTCAATCTGGTACAAAACCAAATGAATATCTGGCAAGCCACCTGTTGCTTTATACAGTTCAAAATATAGTAGATGACAAAAATGGTCTACTTCAGTTATGGTAAGTAACCAGCAGGTCCTTATAGCAGATACCTTTTATACTATGTAATTATTAGTCTGAAGTTGAATTTCTAAAAGTATATATCATTTATAACTCTATTCTTTTTATGTAGGTTCGTGGAATACTGGTCCAAACTTTCCAAGATACAAGTTCCCCAGTGCAGAAGAGACTGGCAGCGTATCTCACTCTGATGAAAAACCCTTCTAAGTCAGACCTCCGCAAAGTCTTCCGAGCTCTGGCTAAAGAGGAACAGGGACAAGTACAAAGCTTTGTGATCTCTCATATTAAAAACATTGCACATTCAAAGGCACCAGAAACTCAAGAGTAAGTGTATACTGACAGTTTATGGTCATCAACCACTTATAAACAGTAATTATTTTTTGTAGTCATAGGCCCTCATTCAATTGCGATTTGGCCAATTGAATAGTGCTCTAAATAAGCACATAACATATTTTTTAAAAATAAGTTTTTAGTTAGTGAAAATCTTGCTTTTGGATAGATGTTTACTAACTAAAAACTTCTTTAGAAAAATATGTTATGTGCTTATTTAGACCCCTATTCAATTGGCCAAATTGCAATTGAATGAGGGCCATAGTGTTTAGTTATTGCCTTTAACTGTTAACTTAAATGGGCAATTAAACATGTACTATTCTTTTGCCATGGTGTGTATTTTACATAAAAATCCATTTTCTCTCTTTGCCGTGACCTGGTTTCTCCCCCACAGGAAGCTTTCACAAGTGCTTCCTGTGGCCATGAAGGGCCACAACAGAAATTTTCCATACACTAAATAGATTCACTAAGCCACTGAGAAACTCACTGGATCTAGAGGATTGTGGCTTTTGCAATAACCTAATTGCAATAACCTCTTAATTTACTACATGGTGATAAACCAGATGTGCCTACAGTTAATATAATATGAAACAGCTCTCTCCGCAAAGTAAATCTAAGCCATGCAACCATAAAACATCCAAATAATTATGTTTATTATAAATATTAATACAATCAACTGTTTTATCCATATCAAATTGCCTCTCAATGGACACAACCTACATTATTTATATAAATGTATTATAGAATAAGAGCTTGGAATAATATTTTTTTCCTTTTTTGTAGTATCTGTAACTCCCTCTTTAATTTTTCACTTTTTTGAAAAAAAATAGTAATTTTTTTTACATTCATTTTTAACAAAATATGAAATGCTATATTTAGAAATGATTTGTGAAATGTTTATTCAGAAGAAAAAGAAAAGCCATCTTGTCGTGTTCAAGCAGTATGTTGATATGCAATGGCTATATTTCTTTAATGTTGCTAAACAGTAGGTGAATATTACGCACAATAGTTCTGTTACTAAATTAATGGTTATTCTAAGTGCAGGGGAATTTATATCAAATTTATTCTGACTTACACATTCCCTGTCTTTTTAGATTTCGAGATAAATTGAAAGAGGCTACTGAAAATATTGTAGTGCAAGATAATACAGATGAGAGTAAACGCTCAAGGAACTACCAGTTTTTCAAGAGCTTGAATATTCCAGGGCTTGATGAGATATTGGCAATAAACACAGAAGGGAATGTTATTTTTGACTCTAATGACTACATGCCAAAAGAAGCTATGCTGGAGGCTACACTGAATGTGTTTGGACAATCTGTTGACATGTTTGAGGTAAATTACCGTAATCAATGAAACATGTAATCTAGAAACTCACAAATAAATGGTAACTTATGATAAAGGAAAATTTTGAATCTACTTTATATGGTACTTATATGGTACTTTACATCCATAGATCCTTTATATCCCCAAATCTCCTCTCACGTTATTCACAAATTCTTTCAATCTAATATGCACAGGGTTGTGGACTACTTTTAATTTTATTTATCATTTAACACCTTTTCCTTTTTTCCTTATCACTTATTGTATATATTTTGGCACTTCATATCTTCATAATGCATTGAATATTTTTTTCTAACCAAAGCCATTTTATTTATAAAGGTTGGCACAGAAGGAAAAGGTTTTGAACCAACCTTGGATGCTTTGTTTGGTGAAGGGGGATTCTTCCCAGATAGCACCACCAAGGCATTATATTGGGTCGATGGCAAAATACCAGATAAAATCACAGAAATCCTATATAAATGGTTTAGGGTTTCCAAGAACGACAAGCAAAACCAGGTAATTATTCAAGCAAAATAACAAGACTAATTTGAATATAAATATATACAGTATTTTTGTATATTTAATTAACTATAAAACCTTGTATAGATACATAAATATATAGAAATATTTTACATTAAAATATTACAATATTAAATGTATGTTTTTAATATCATTTCAGGACTTAACAAAAGCTCTTCTACTCAATGCTGAAAAACTGATCAAGGAAGTGAGAGCCAGTGATGCTCCTGAAGCTAAAGCATATCTGGAAATATTGGGAAAGGAATTAGGATACCTGAAATTGAGTGATTTTAAAATCCTGGGAAACATGCTTTTGAAAAGTATTCATACTTCACAGGACTTACCTGGAAAGGTACAGCAAATAGTTTTATGTGAACAGTTTAGTTTAGTAATCACACTGCTTTCATATAAACAATGGGTGTAAAGAAGTTATAAAAATCAATATTGGGGGAACTTACTAAGAACCTTCGTGCTTGAGATGAGGTGAGAAGAGCTAAGATATAGTGGGAAGGGCTGTTTTTCATATAGGAAATAGTACTTAGTAAATTGAGACACACTTGAATCTGAGATACACTTGGGATACTTCGAAAATTTCCCCCAATCTGAGAATAAAACTACGCCCTTCACATCTCTGCAAAATAAACAAAAATCATGCAAGTGCCAACCAAGCAGTTATACTGTAGATGATTAGCAACAAGTTTTGCATAAATATTATTTTATTGTGCTGGTTTTCCTTATATAGGGAATTGGTAAAAAGCTAATTGGTTTAAAGTTAAATATGTTGTATTTGTTTGTTTCAAAGTATTTTTAAGTAACCTGAAATGTTTTTAGTTATCCACTCTTGTATAAATAAGTCTTGGCCTATCACAATTTTATAGAAAAAAAAATGTAAAAGAACATACTGGGAAATTATGATGTTCATCAAACAGCTCATAACTTAAGTTAAAAAACACAGATGGAAAAGCATGTTTCTATGAAGTGGAACCCATTTGTAATCACTATTACCATATATATTCTAATCAATTCTCTATCAATGTATTGTTTTATTTTAGATTATACAAGCCATTTCCAAAGGTGTTGAAAGTGATCTCTTCCTTCATTACATCTTCATGGACAATGAATTTGATCTTCCAACTGGATCAGGGCTTCAACTCCAAGTTTCTTTGTCTGGAATAGTAACTCCTGGGACAAAGGCTGGAATGAAGGTGACAACTAAAAATGTAAGTCAAAAGACATGCATTGCATTTGTGTTGTTGTTTAGTGACTCAGTCATGCCTGACTCTCCGTGACCCTATGGACTGGAGCATGACAGACACATCCACTGTCCCTTTGAGCTCACTCAAGTTTGTGTTCATTACTTCATTGACCTCATCTATCTATCTCTGACTTCCCCTTCCTTGTGTGCCTTCATTGTATTAGTATCATACAATAGACTTTAGAAAAACTCTTGAGTTAGGCAATAAGACACATGACCATTAGTAAATATGAGGAGATGTAACATATGCCTGACTGTTACACGATGCACACCTGAGGAAAAAGCATAACGCAAATATGGACTATGAGACATAGGGCATTCTGTGGGTTTTCTTGTATAAAAATGGATATTAGCAAGGGTTTTTATAACAGCATTCACATTGTTATTTGCAATGTTGCTAGACTGCAATATTTTCAGCTTTCTTTTTTTCTATACAGATGCAAGCAGAACTATCTATAAAACCAGCAATTGCAATTGAGTTTGTGACCAAGTTAGGAATTCAAATTCCCGAATTTTCCAGACATGCTGTTCAAATGAATTCCAATATTTACCACGAATCTGGAGTTGAAGCACGTATTTCAGTAAAGGATGGGCAATTCAAATTTTCCATTCCAGCACCCAAGGAACCAACTAAACTTTTCAGCATCAAGTATGTACACATACACACATGTCCATACACACAACTATTTAATCATCATAATCACATGTAAGTAATAACGGTTTGTATTTTCTTTTCTTTATTTAGAAATGAACTTAACTTGATTTTTGCATCAAAGACAGAAGTCATGCCATCCATTGTTGAAAATAGGGAAGAACAGTCATCTTGTAGACCTCTGATTCCAGGTCTAGATTACTGCACCAATGTTGAATACTCTAACGCTGGTTCAATTGATGGAGCACCACGATTTCCACTGACTGGACAAAGCAGGTAATTTAAAAGTGATTTCATATTTCTTAACCTGCCATTGAAATATTGAAAATTGGTCAGAGCAGATACAATGAAGACATTTAAGCATATCTTGAACATTCTGAGATGTTTTAGGTAAATATAAGTAGATACAATTGGCCTACTTGTTTCTTTGCTTACTGTGTAGATGGTTTGGGAAGCTTGAAATAACATGAGTGTAACATTAAATATACTAAATATGTTTATTTGTAACACTTTAAGTCACTATAACATTGTTTTAGTTAGAGATGATTAAAAATGGGTTATTATTTGTAATCCAGATAAAATATAAATAATAGCCAAGAATATTATAATTTATATTATAATTTATCATGTAAGCATCTGGAATGAAATGTAAGAGTAAGATAGTTGTTTATCATTATAATGTAAAACTCCCTATAAATATATTCAATGTGGAAAACACTAAGCAAATTAACTATTTAAATTATTATGAATTATAAATAAATATTTATATGTATTCACTTATATAGTTATTATTAAATAAAGGAATTAATAATAATCATTTGACTTTATATTTACAAGGTTTGAGCTGGAGATTCAACCAACTGGACATGTTCAGGAATACTCTCTAACAGGAAGCTATAAACTAAATAGGGAAGAAGGAGATTTGATTGACACTTTAAAAATTTCTGCTCAAACAGAAGGTATGTAGTACTAAGTGGACATATTATTAAAAATTATATTATACATATTAATTTTACAAATACTTTGTTTTCTATTATTTATTTTTTAAGTTATCAGTATTTTCCCTAAGAACGTAAACATGGTAGATTCAATTATTAATTGTGCAATGTTCATTAAATACTCAAGGGGAAATTTTGAAAATGAATGCATAGGAATGTTTCAGCGAGCTTACATTCTACATGATTGGCTTATCAAGGTTTTGCATTTAACTTTTTCTATAGTGTAGGGGCCCTATGGGGCAAGCTACCCCAGCCTAACATGCCATTGCCTCCCTGGGACCTCCCTGTACCCCCTTGGCTGCAGCCCCCTGGTCTGAAATTGTTGTGTGCCTGTTTAAATAAGAGCATTTCTACTGAAGCTCCAAGAGGTGGCAATGTGGTGCAGTTTAGCATGCTGATGTGAAACAGGGAAGATGTGAGAGAGCAAGGGCTGCAAAGTAACAGCAAAGTGCATGGGGGTGTTCTGTGAGGAAGGAAAGAAAGGCGATAGTGATGGGTGCTATGTGAGGTGGGTGCTAAGAGGGGTTGGGTGCTGTGTGGTAATGATGCTGAGAGGGGATGGCTGCTGACAAGGAGTGGGTGGAATCGAATTCTAAGAGAGGTGGGTGCTGTGCGGGGATGATGTTTTATATATATATATATATATATATATATATATAGGGAAGGGGTCTTGGGGGTCGAGAAGCAATGGGTAAGGGTATTTTGCTGTTATGGGAAGGGGTCTTCAGGAGGGGTGCAGTTATGGAAAGGCATCTGGGGGAGGAACACTGAGTAATTTGGTTCCGGCGGGCCCAGTTCAAAACATTTTTTATAACGCCCCAGAAGGGGGCCCAAAACCAGGGCCCTCCATTTTCTATCTCTGACACTGAATCTATCCAATTGTGTGCATGTTTAGATAATCTTGTTATCCACTGTATGAATCAATAAAACATGCATAATTTTTGTCTGTGCAGGGACAAGTATATATGAGGCAACATGGATCACAAAATTCAACCGCAACAAGATCATTTTAACAAGTGATGTTAAAATTCCCGATTTTTATGTTGACGTTGGACTTCATATGAAAGTTAATGATGAATCCACTGAGTCTAAGAAATCATATGCGGTTGTTCTAGAACTTAAAAACGAACAGGTTCCTGAAGTAACTGTAACAGAAAAATATAGGTAATAAATTAATTTAATTAAAACTGAAGTTAAGTCTTAAAACTAAGGAATGAAAAGCATCAACAAGTAATGTTTTCTACAATTAATATTTTAAGTAACAATTGTTATTTATCAAAAAGACATCTATTATTTTTTCTTAAACGTATAAAAAGGCCAATGATGCATGGTATTGTATTTGGGTTCTTTAAATTTCTCTAATTATTTTTGCAGTTACGATTTAGACAATGGAGTTGTATGGAGTGGTGAAGTCTCAATACCACGTCTACATACTAAAGCTAAATCCGAGGCATCTATCCAACTAAATACTTTCAGAGTTCAGCTGCAATCTTCTGCCACAATCTGCGCTCTATCCGGCTCACAGACTGTAGTGTTTACATACGGTAGGTTTCAAGATTATTTTGGTAACAATATGGACACCTCATGTTGTGTACCAAGCAAATGCTATTTATACATTATGAGTGCATCATGTTAGGAGAGGGCATAAGGATAATAATGATTTGCTTTCCATCGAAGGAAAGTTGTGGTAGTGAGGCTATGGGGAGCTAATCAGTGTTTATAAGTAATTAAGAGCCACATATATTAATTGTAGATGAGAACCAGTAGGTCTATCTATTCTGCCCATTCTGTCTAAACACTTTGTTCGCTTGTACATAGATTTGTACATAGTCCCGGCATGCTTGGACTTCTTTAATGTACTTGTTAGATATTTGAAAAAGTGGTAACTCATACAGTGGGTGAATAACAACAGAGTTGCCATTTTGAATTCTGGGATTTGTCAAAATGTTTTAATTTACACCGTACTTTATCACGCGGTTTGACAGCTTGTGGAAACCTGTGATCCAGCATCTCAGGTCATTGCGTGATTTACTGAAGGCTTATTTGCACTTTTAAAAGCTAGCCTTATGGGGCTTGTCATATGTTAACATTAAGGGGATGTTTAATGGACGTACTATATAGCTCTCAGGCTTTACTAAAAACAAATATTGTTTTTAACTACGCATGTTAGCAGTATATTTTATAGTTACATAAATGATATTACCAATATTCAGCCATTAACAGAGAAAATATGCAGCTGAATATAGCTGGCAAATTCAGTCAAAGTGCTTAAAGGGGGCACGGAAGGTTTCTGGATTTCCCTAAGAATATAATATGCCTGTGTATCTCTTTTCTTTTCTGTACTTTATTTTATTAAGAAGTACTTAAAAGCTCAGATTTTCTGTCTGCAGTCATACAATTCGTACCACTTTAGGTCTGCCCTCTGCAGCTCATGCATCTCATGAGCTGCAGAGTGATATGCAATGTTTCAAATAGCCTGTCAGTGACCTCTCTCAAGTAGCATGTTGCAGAATGTTGCCATTGATTTGTTATTATGACAAAGTGCAACCCCTATACTTAGAAAAACACTGTCTTCATGTGCTGCAGAGGGGAGAAATCAATTACAAACTCTTTGTAAGATTTTAGACAGAGCATTTAAACACTTCTTAATACATTAAAGTACAAAAAAGTAAATAAATACATACTGTGGGTATATTATTTTTCAGAAGCCACCTTCCATTACCTTTTAAAGTAGTGTAAAAGAATCCTGGTTTATGGAAATATTAAATCTTAATACAAATTCTAAATTCTAATTTATTAAAATAATATATATATATAAATAATATTAAATATTAATAATTTTTCATTTAGATATTTTATATTTAAGATTCAAATAATAAATTGTGATTACAGAACTCATTCATAATTATATCACTGTCCATAAAATGTCATATCATTGGGTACATGTACTTTAAATACTTTATTATTTTAGTAAAATGACTAATGATGGAGATGCGGGTTATTCTTGTTAATTGTTGATTTTTTTTAATTTTCCTAAATTAGATGATAAGCAGATTGCCCTGGAATGGGATACAGATGCCAACTCCAACCTGAAGAAGATCATTTCTCAACTACCGGATGTTAGCTTCTCTGATGCGTCCGACTATCCCGAAACACTTAAGAACTACGTCAATGATATGTTGGATCACAAAGTTGCTCAGACTGACATGACGCTCAGACATATTGTTTCACAATCATTGGTGGTATGTTTCTATTTCTTAAAGTATTAGTTTTAGGTTTTATTAGTGCTTATTTTGCTGGTGAAACAATAAAGAGTTATTAGATATTATGTGCTGTTTTAATATGTTTATACTTAATTATATTAGGCCAAAATGTACTTTTAATATTAATTTAATGACATTAACAAAAAAATGGAAAAAAGTCAAATGACCATATATTTTTTTTACAGTCCACCAATAACTGGCTACAGAGGACATCAAAAGATATGCCATATGCAGTTACTCTTCATAAGAACTTGGCAGCATTAAAAGAGCTAAACTTTCAGGATATGGGTTTTCCACCTTTCCCAGAGAATTTATATCTAAACAGGTAAATTATAACAATTATCTAAAATAGAAATGTGTTATTTTTTTATCTTTGCTATTTTAAAACGACACTAATTTATTATTGTCTGTAATATTTTGTCAATATTTTAAAATATTTTATATTGCATATTACTTTGTTTTTAGTGATGGGAGAATCAGATATCAATTTAACAAGGATAGTATATTCATCAACATCCCACTACCATATGGTGGAAAGTCATCTGAACAGCTGAGCATTCCAAGATCTGTAAGGTCACCTCCATTGGATCTGCAGTCAATGGGATTCAAGATTCAATCCAAGGAGTTCAAGATTCCTTCATTCACCATTCCAGAATACTACAGACTAAAAGTCCCCTTAATTGGAATGTTGGAGCTTTCATCCAATATAAAAAGCAATTACTATAACTGGTCTGCGTCATATACCGGTGGAAACAGTACGGACGATGTCTACACTTTGAAAGCAAAGTATGAAATGAAAGCAGAGTCCATTTTGGATCTGTTGTCATACAAAATCGATGGTAAGTGCTTTATAAATATATTTAGCAAGCTACTAGAAAACTCAACCGAATATGAAAATATTGTTATTTGAATAATTTTCTGTTTGTGGTCTCCTTTAAATGTCATATATAGGGAATTCCAGGTATACTATTTTAGTTAATAAAAAATACTAGTTTCCACAATCGTTATATATTTTATTGTGTTACTTCAGTGTAAGAGTTCCCTTAAGTGTATTTATGAAACTATTAAATCCCCTGTATTTCCACTAAAATAATATAGACGCTATACGGTAATTATTAATATGTTGTTCAACAAACATGAAATGCTTATTTCTATGTCTTTTTATTATAGGCTCTGCACTATCAACTTATGAACCCATGAAAAAAATAGCCTTGTCCTATGAGGGATCTGTACAACATCGTCTACTTGATACAAGTATTAGATTTAGTGAAACAGCAAATTTCCAAAGTCAAAATTATAAAGGATTATTTTCTTTCAATACTAAAAGTAATTTGGGATTTGAAAGCTCTGTAATCTCCTCATTGGCTAGTACAGTGAATAATAACAATATCATGACCGTGGAAGGCACCTCTACTGGGCAGCTTAAAGTGGCATCATTTTTCGCAAATAGTGATTACATAGTCAAGGTCATCTCAAACCCTGAGAACCTCCAGCTAAAGGCAGACTCTAGCTATAATCTGGATTCTTCTTATCTGCAGGCAACAAATAAAATGTCTGGAATGGTTGTTCCAGAAGCCATAATAATTTCTTCAACAAGTGATGTGCAAAATGGGGCTCTTTCAAACAAAATTACATTAGACTATAGAAACCAGCAGTTGTCTATTAAATCTGACACAAACGGAAATTACCACAACCTAGTTGCTTTGAACAAATTTGAAACAATTTTATCTAAGCAAATGGCATCGATTCGATCTGAATATCAAGCTGATTACCAGCAAAACCGGTTTTACACCTTGCTTTCTGGATCTCTGAATTCCCTTGGTGTTGAATTGAATGCTGATGTAAATCTCAACAATCAGGCAAATAGGGCTGCTCACAAAGCCACTCTGAAAATCAGCCAAGAAGGTTTATCCACCAGTGCAACAACAAATGTCAATTTTAACCCTTTAACACTGGAGAATGAGTTTAACGCTGGCATCGGACCATCAGGAGCAGTCATGAAGATGACGTCAAGTGGCCGCTCCAGAGAAAACAATGCAAAAATTACTATTGATGGAAAAGCAGCCCTAACTGAACTTTCTTTTGGTAGTGTGTATCAAGCTACCTTACTGAGAGTGGACAGCAAACATGTCCTGAATTTTAAACTTAATAAAGAAGGGCTGAAATTCTCCAATAATTTGATGGGATCCTATGAGCAAATGAAATTGGAGAACAGCAATGATCTAACCATTGCGGCATCAACATTAGTCTTTACCTCGAAGATTGACAATGCATTGAGCGCTGACAAATCCTACAAGCAAAATTTTGAATTCCAGCTACAGCCTTACACTCTGACAGTCCTCTTAAATAATGATTTCCAATATGGACCAGTTCAGCTAACAAACAAAGGCCAAGTGTTACTTGAACCATTTAAGATGAACCTTGAGGGTAATGTGAGAGGTGCCATTAACAAAGATGAAGTAAAACATTCATATACAATCTCCTATGGTGACTTGACAGCCAATCTAAAGACAGACACAGTTGCAAATATACAAGGCACTGCCCACTCTCATAGAGTAAGTATGGAGATTGCAGGACTTTCTTCATCATTTAGCAGCAGCACAAACTGTGAAACTAAATCCATGCGCTTTAATAATGTACTTCGTTCAGTTATTGCACCTTTTACTGTTACCATTGATTCTCATACAACTGGAGATGGTAGGTTAATGCTTTTTGGAGAGCACACAGGACAACTTTACAGTAAATTCATCCTAAAGGCGGAGCCACTTGCTTATAACTTGGTCCATGACTATAGAGGATCAACTAGTCATTCATTTGGAGCAGGAAATAATCATAATACATTAGTAGATTACAAGGTGAATGTACTGTTCACACCTTCAGAACAGACAACCTTATTGAAACTGAAAAGCCAACTGAACCAGAACATGTACACTCAAGAATTCAATGCTTATAACAATCCTAGCAGTATTGGCATTGAAATGAGCGGACAAACTCTTGCTGATCTCTCAATATTGGACAGAGAAATTCATCTCCCATTTGTGGTGTTAAATCCAATTGATAATTTACAGCTCAGAGATGTTGTGAATACACCACAGGAATTCAGTATTTCTGGATTTGTGAAATATGACAAGAATGAAGACATGCATGTCATCAATCTACCATTTATTGAAAACCTGCCATTGTATTTTGAAAATCTCAGAAATATTTTACTAACTTCATTACAAGAACTGCAAAATTCCTTAAAAAACGTTAATATCGATCAATATGTAAGAAAATACCGAAGGAGTTTAGATGAACTTCCACAAAAAATGAATTCATACCTCAATAATTTAAATGTAGAAGGAAAAATCAATGAAGCAAAAGAAAAATTACTGTCTTTAACAAAAGAATTTAAAATCACAGCAGAAGAAATTCAAGATGAAATTGAAAAATATTTTAGAGAAGCTCTTACTAAATTGCACCATTACCTAGCTCAACTGGATAACTTTATCAAAGAAAACTATGATCTTGAAAAACTGAAGAAAGTCATTGAAATGCTTATTAAACAAATTAGTGAAAAAGTCAAATCTTTAGATGAGCAATATAAACTTCATCAAAAGTTTGTTCAATTGATCCAAGACATAAAAACGTATGTAGAACAGATTAATATAAATGATATTGAGAAAAGTGTAGCAACTTGGATTCAGAATGTTGATGACGTCTACCAAATCAAAGCTAGACTTCTGGAGTTCCTAGCACAACTTCGATCTACGGTTGATAAACTTAATATTGACCAAATAACAGCAAGTATTAAAAGACAACTAGATAACATTAATATTGCTGAATACGCTGAAAAGTTAAAACGTTCTGTACCCATTGAAAATATCAATTATCTAATCCAACAGATACAAAATGTGATTCTTACATTATTACAGGAATATGATGTCAGTGATAAAATAAATGCAATTGTTGACAAATTACAAGACTATATTGCAGAATATGAGATTGACAAAAAAGTTCAGGTTCTCATAGAAAAATTTATTCAGCTTCTTAATCAACAGAAAGTTAAAGAAACAATACAAACTATAACAACCATGCTAAATGATATTGATGTTAAAACCTATTACAATGAAGTACTTAGATTTGTTGAAAATGCAATTAAGAACATGAAAGATTATAACTACGAAATTTTCTGGGAAGAGATCAACACTTTTCTTGATACTCTTATAAAGCAGATGAAATCTTTTAATTATGAAAAGTTTGTAGAAACAGTAAATGAATGGATCAGAGAAACAACTAAAAAAATAAACAATTGGATGAAAGATCTTGAGCTGCCGCAAAAAGCAGAAGCACTAAGACAATACCTGAACGATGTGAGGACAATAGTTGAGGATTATTGTATTCAGTTGAGAGACACCAGATTTTCTGTAGTAATGCAATGGTATCAGGATTTAATGAGTTCAACTGTATTAAATGACTTTAAACGAAGGACAATGGAAACACTTGAAGATGTCAGAGATAGATTATATGCTATGGATATTCCAAATGAATTTCAAAGATACTTGCAGCAGACAAGCCAACTTTATAATCGCATAGTGATATACATAACAGAACAATGGAATACCGCAGCTGAGCAGATTACTAAATTTGCAAGAGCAAACGATATCCAAGAATGGGCTGAAAAAGTAAAAGCATTCGCTGAAGAAGGTTTTGTTGTTCCTGAAATAAAACTAGGATATATTACCATCCCAGAATGTGAAATTAGCCTCCGTGCTCTCAGACAAGCAACCTTCAGAACAATCTCTTTTACTGTACCATTTACAAACTTGCATGTGGAATCTGTAGAGATTAACTTCAAAAAACTAAAAGAAATTAAGATTCCAACACAATTTGTAACTCCTGAGTTTATTATTTTGAACACATTCAAGGTACCTTCATATACAATTGATTTAAATGAGATCAGACTAAGCATTATAAGAACAATTGATCAGATCATGTCAAGCGATTTTCAGTTGCCATCTCCAAGAGCATATTTCAAAGACTTAACAATGAGTGACATGGGATTTCCTTCACTTTCCTTCCCTGAAGTCTACATTCCTAATATGCAAATACCTGAGCTATCAATTCCAAAACTAGACCTGAAAGACTTCCAGTTTGCTGATATTCAGATACCAGAATTTAAACTCCCAAAGATACCACACACAATATCTGTCCCAACATTTGGCAAGTTGTACAGTTCTTTCAAAGTAAACTCTCCATTTTTTTCAATTAAAACTTTAGCCGAAGTCAGTAATTCTACTATTTCTCAAAATAATCCTGAATTTATTGCAATGATGTCAGCAGAGACCACTTCCATGATTGATGCTTTGGCCTTTACTGTTGAAGCTGATGCTCGTATTTCTGCGCCTTTGTTGGAACAATTGATTTTGAAAGAAACAGTGACAATATCTGGCAAATATGTTAAACTTGACCACAACAATGAAATAACCTTTACTGGAAGCTACATTCAAAGCAAAGCTGAAACTAGAGCCGGTGTACACACTGAAAAGAATTCAATGGAATTCCATAATGACATAATTGTTAAATTACAGAAAAAGATAACTGCTGACATAAACACTAGATATTCTCATAAACTGAATATTCCACAGATGGACATTTCAAGCCAAATTGAACTCCAGAACGAGATTGATTCATTAGTGGAAGCTGGAAGAATCTCTTTTACTTCTTCTGGCAAAGGAAACTGGAAGTGGGCATGTCCTGTCTTTTCGGATGAGGGTAACCATCAAGGAAACCTAAAGTTCAATTTAAGAGGACCTATTATTGAGCTTTCTGGTTCCAATAGAATAAATGATAAATATCTAAAAATAGATCAAAATATAAAGTATGACTCTTCCTTTTTAAGTTTCGCAAACATTGATATCATGTCAAAAGCAGAAGCACCTTCTGTTGGAAACAGCATTATATCTGTTAAAGGAAAAGCGCAGATCAGTGACATGAAAGTGGAGTTAACAGCAACTCATAATGCAGAGCTATCTGGCAGAACAACAGGAACAATAAGCAATAGTTTCTCTTTTCTTACAAAACCATTTGAAATAAGTCTGTCCACTGACAATAACGGAAATCTGAAAGTTAGTTTTCCATTAAAACTAACTGGCAAAATTGAGTTCTTAAACAACTATAATTTCATTCTCAGCTCAAATGTTCAGCAAGTTTCTTGGCAAGTCAATGGCAGGTTCAACCAGTACAAAATCTCTCACATTATTTCAGCTGGAAACAATGAAGAAACTATTGAGGCTCTTCTTGGACTCAATGGGGAGGCAAACCTTGATTTCCTGAGAATTCCAATATCTATTCCTGAAATATCAGTTCCTTACACTTCAATGAAAACAACTGAAGTTAGAGAATTCTCACTATGGGAGAGAACAGGGTTAAAGCAACTGTTTAAAACAACTAAACAGAATTTTGATCTCAATATAAAACTGCAGTACAGCAAGAATAAAGATATGCACTCCATACCATTGCCACTGGGGTCAATATATGACTCCATTAATTCTAACATGAAGACTATTAATGTCAATTTTGAGAAAGGGCGTGATAAGGTGCTGAAAATTCTAACAGACTCATATAAGGAAGCAAAAGTCAAATTTGATAAGTACAAAATAGAAAATACTGTTAGTAAAGGCCCAAGGACTGTCAGGATACCTGGATACACCATACCTCTTGTCAATATTGACGTCTCCCCTTTTACTGCCGAGCTTCCTGCTTTTGGTTATGTAATTCCTAAAGAAGTTAGCACACCAAGTTACACGGTGCCAATGCTTGGTTTCTCTGTACCATCATATACATTAGTGTTGCCTTCTTTGGAAATGCCTGTACTTAATGTTCCAAATTCTCTAAAAAGACTTAGCTTGCCCAAATTCAAACTACCAAGTGGACAAAATAGTATTTCAATTCCAGCAATGGGAAATCTAACTTATGAATTTTCATTTAAATCAAATGTGATCTCATTAACTACAAGTGCTGGGCTGTATAATCAATCTGATCTTTCAGCTCGCTTTAGTGTAGTTTCAACCTCTGTCATTGAACCTCTACAGTTTAACATTGATGGTACAACAGGGCTAACAAGAAAGAGGGGACTAAAACTAGCCACTGCTCTAGCCATGAAAACAACATTCATCGAAGGAAAACATGAGAGTTCTATGTCATTTGGAAAGAAGAATATGGAAGCATCTGTGATCACAAATGGAAAGATGGATATATCATTTTTGAAAATGACATTCCGACAAGAACTTAATGGAAATACAAAAACAAAGCCCACGGTTTCATCAAAAATGACTCTAAATTATGAATTAAATGATCCATATTTTGATAACAGAGCGAAAGGAACATTGGATCACACTCTTAGTCTTGAAAGTCTGACATCTTACTTTTCCTTGGAGACAGTAACAAATGGCGATGTGGCTGGAACCTTTTTCTCTGAACAGAGATTTTCTGGAAAGATAACTAATGAAGCAAACACCTATTTGAATGCTAATGGTCTTCGGTCATCTGTGAAGCTCATAGGCAACTCTATGGCAGATGGTTTTGGAACACTGGACTTAAATGAAAACCTTGCCATTGAAGCATCTACAAGCCGTATTTATGCCAAATGGGAGCACAGTGGTGAAAATTATTTAAGATTTACCCCACTTTATACCACCAGAGGAAACCAGAACTGTAGAGCTACTCTAGAGATGTCTTTCTGGAGTCTGCTTGCTGATCTGCAGTTGTATATCAACCAACCAAATTCATATTTTGAAGACACATCCCTCAGTCAAGGCATTGTACTTAGCTTGAACCCTGAAAAACAAGAGTTTGGTGTGAATGGTCAGGGTACTTTGTACTCGCTTACTTTAGCACATGACATCAATCTATCAAATGACAAAACAGATGCAAAATGTGAGATTGCTGGATCTTTACAAGGATATGTGGGTTTCCTCAATTCAATCATTCTCCCAATTTATGATAAATCAATATGGCAGATTTTGAAATTTGATATGGAAACAAGTACTGATAAAAAGCAATTCCTAAATGTATCTACATCCCTCATCTACACAAAAAACAAAGAAGGCTTTTTCTTCCCCATCCCATTCAATAAACTTGAAGATGGATTTGTCATTACATTTCCTTCTGTAACTTTGAAATCACCAGAATGGATAAAGGATCTTCCAAATAAAGTGAACAATATACAATTTCCAGATGTCCCAACTGAAATTGAAATCCCATCATTCAAAGTTCCATTTACCAACCTGGATGTTCCCCCATACAAGTTTGACATGAACAATTTAAAAATACACAAACAATTGAGCACATTGCCATTTGACCTTTCCCTACCTTCATTGCCAAAAGTTAAATTCCCAAAAGTTGATATCACTACCAATTACATTACTATGGAAGAATATAAAATACCATTTTTTGAAGTTACCATACCACAGTATCAAATCACATTGGCCAGATACACACTTCCCAAAAGCTTCTACAATCTGGATTTCAATAGTCTGGTAAATAAAATTGCCGACATTGATATACCAACAATAGAAATTCCAGAACAGTATATAGAGATTCCTCCTGTTAAGCTGAACTTGCCAGCAGGACTTTTCATACCAGCATTTGGATCACTGGCTGGGTCTTTGCAAGTTTCCTCACCAATATACAATCTCACCTGGACATCAAAACTGGCCAACAGTTCCGATAGTTTTGTCGCTTCCATTGATGCTACATGCAGTTCAACATTACAGTTTCTGCAATATGATCTGGAAGGTAAGGTTACGTTTTTTTAATACAAGCCAAATATATTTCTGTCTTGAAAATCAGTTATTTCTTTTGAGTTCCCAGCTGCAGTACGACTGGTTCTTGAGTTCTTAAATAATATCTCAGAAAGGGTCACTGACAAAAAAAAATGAAGAAATATCAAATACAACAACCCTAATTCTTCTAAACCCCATACTTTTGATCAATTTATAGAAAACAATAACTATGTTCCATTGTTTGTATATAACTCTTTTTGACCCAATCAGCTTAGCATTCTAAGTGTCAGTGACAAAAAATGTACCTTAAAATGGCAGCCTCTGCTCGCCACAAAAATGAAGGAGTAACTGGCAAAGTAGACGTTTTTCATAACTATTACATAATCTTCTCTAAAGGTTATTTTTGATATCAAAAACATTAAATTTTAGGCAGAACTTAAAGACTTTAACATTGTCTTTTGGTAAGAAAGCAAAACATTATTTGAGTAACATGGAGTTATTTACATTGAGTTTACTGTATGCAATCTTGCATTTAATGCCTGAAAAACGTGTTGCGGCCATGTCCCTTTAAATCACTTTAAATTACATCAAATTGAGTTTTTTTTTTAACAATAATCAAAATCCAATGTTTATTTAATGTATAACTCTTTGGAAAATATTAAAATAGCAAAACATTCACTTATAATGAAGTAATTGCAAGCATCCTTTTCATAAACCATAAATGTGCATGTTTTATAATAAAATCCAATCACATTTTCTGTACCAAAAATGTATAAAATGTAACATTCTTCTTTCCTTTTGCAGCTTCAACTACCAGTTCACTTCAAGGGGGTGCTTTAAATCTCAATGGAAAGGGAACGTTTTCACACACAGATCTTAGCATTGACTGGCTGCAAGATGTTTCTTTTGATGGCCTAAGGTAACCCCCATTTTCTGTCATTATAAAATAACTCTATAGCAGGGGTGGGCAAGTTCAGTCATGGAGGGCCACATTCATGCCTGGATTTTATGATATCCCTGCCGCGCACAGGTGAGCCAATCACTTCTTCAGTCATCCTGTTTGACTCACCTGTGCACAGAAAGGATATCTTCAAATCCAGGCTTGTTTGTGGCCCTCCATGACTGAACTTGCCCACCCATGCTCTGTGCACATGTGAGTCAATGACTGAAGAAATGATTGGCTCCCCTGTGTGCAGCAGGGATATCAACAAATCCAGGCATGTATATGGCCCCACTTGCCAACCCATGCTCTATAGTCATCCTTCTGTCCAAAATATATCCAATTATTTTTAGCAAAAAGGAGTTGCACAATTAGTGCTGAACTTCTCATGAATGTCTTACTGTGAAATGCTGTTTAAAATGAGACCAACTTGTTTTGGGAGTCTCTTTAATGCGCACAGATGAGATATTACAAACAATAAAATATATGCTGGCACCTAGAAAGTTGTGATAGTTATGAGAATTTTTCATTATAATAATACATCAATAAACTTGAACCAATGAAAATAAATATTAAAAGGGTTAAAACATGTCTGCTAAATGGACGGTTGCATTATTATCTTGTCTTTGTTATGCACAGTAAATTGATTTCAGTTTAAATACAAAAAAATGGTTTAAATGTTCATAATAATTTTATTCTTATATTTTATTTGGAGACCGCCAGCAGAATCTGTAGAGCTTCGGGTACAATAAACATGTGGAGAACATTTTTACATATTCTTGAAGACAGTGTAGCTAAAACATGGCAGCACATTTGTACATATACATTGGTACAAGAGGAGATGATTGTCCTGTTTCTTTGAGAGATTACAACCAAAAAGTATTATTTAGTTATTTAATATTCTTTATATATGTCTTTTTTCATCTAAGGTTGCCTGGACATTCTTTTGAAGTAAATGTCAACAGTCCAACTTTTACAAATGTCCAAATAAGTTGTCAGCATGACAAAAATAAACTTTCTTCATCGGTGTCATCCCCCTCGGCCGGTACTCTGGGACTTGTGCTTGAGAAGGATGCTACAGCCCTGAAAGGGAAACTATTCAGCCGCACTTTGGTAAGTGTGTTTCAAACAAATTGTTGTAATAGTCAATTCAGTGAGCTATTTATAATACAGTAGACTGTTAGTTAACCAGAACTCTCAAGCAACACAAAATCTCAAGCAACCAGGAAATACATTGAATACTGTACTTTTAATAAAAATGTTTAGGGCTCAACAAATGCCAGGAGCCAGGTTGTCGTGCCACAAAATGCTTACAGGCACCTAGATATCATCCATCTCTGCAATTCAGTGTTACTTAGAAGCAGACAGGCACGAGTGACTGTGCCAGTGCAGTGTTGGCGTTACATTCCCCGGGCATGAGTGACTGAGCCAGGGCAGTGTTGGCGTTACATTCCCCGGGCATGAGTGACTGAGCCAGGCCAGTGTTGGCGTTACATTCCCCGGGCATGAGTGACTGAGCCAGGGCAGTGTTGGCGTTACATTCCCCGGGCATGAGTGACTGAGCCAGGGCAGTGTTGGCGTTACATTCCCCGGGCATGAGTGACTGAGCCAGTGCAATGTTTGCGTTACATTCCCCGGGCATGAGTGACTGAGCCAGTGCAGTGTTTGCGTTACAATCCCCGGGTTCAGCACCGCACCCTCCACCTGAATGTACCTGTGTGTATGTGAGGAGTGAAAGCTGCTGCTGCTAGGACATCCCGCACTGACAAATATACTTATGAGAGCATCCTATGTGCAGCTCATCTAGGCCTCTTTTACTAGTAACTCTCAAGCACCAGAAACTACATTTATCTGGCATCTACCATTCCCCATGGGTGCCGGATAACGACCTAATGAGAGACTACTGTAGTTCATATTTATGTTTGCTTTTTATAAAAGAGTACAAATATGTAAAATGTATAGAACTTGCCTTTTACTGCTATAAGGAGAATGTATGCTAGGGGATCAGAAGAGAAACCAGTCAACTTGCCACAGAATTAAATTACTTGAACAAATCAAATAACATTTGTGAATTCTAAGGGTCACTAGTATAAATATCAAATAGAATAACCAAGATTCTTCTAAATGCATACAGCTTAAACTGCATGAAAACAGATTATATATATATATATATATATATATATATATATATATATATATAAATTAAATAAAGTATTTTATTTGCAATACACTGACAAATTGTCCATGTTTGCCAGTTTCCTATATACACAGTACTGTAATTGTCTTGAGTACCTAACAGTATTGACTATTTATATCATGTGATGTTACTGTATTATTTTGAGAAATAAAATATATCTTTATTCACTATTATTTACTTTAGACTTCCCCGGACAAAGACACCATGATACTAAAAGCTGAAATATCACCAGAAAAGCTTCAAAACAAGTTTAACTGGAATGAAGAAGCTGCTCTTGATATACTCGACGGTTTTAATGAAAGGCTGCCAAAGATGTCTGATGCTGTATATAACTCCATCAATAAATACCACAAGGAACACTTAGGATTAGAACTCAATGAGGCTTCTCTAAAGATGAAGGAACATCTACAAAATAAGGCCACTTCAACGTATAAAGCCTCTGTGGATTATATGAATGAAGTAGAAAGTCAGGTTTATTCAGCAGCAAGGGTAGCTGGTGATAAATATACGGACATCATGAATGATGCCCCAAAAGTGACAGCAGCATTTTATGATAAAGCCATTGTATTAACCAATCAGTACCAAATTACCTTAAGAGAGGCAAATGATGCAGCTATAGCATTTCTAAAAACACATTTCTAAAGAGTATACTGGTGAAGAATTATATGCCAATGGTTTGTGAAAGGCAATTTAACTGTTGATCGGCTTATTGAAAAAAATCCAAAATATGTTTGATGCCTACTTTCAGTCCTTTAATGATATAAAGCTGACTCTGCCAGGAACTGATGTGATCATCGAAGGCAAGCAAATAATTTCTGAAATTAAAAATATTCAGAAAGAACTATGACAGATTACCAGTAAAGCATATACTACTTGTCAGAACATTGGCCTAGTAGTAAAACTAAAGGAGCTCAAATGCTTGATTCAAGAAATTTCACAAAAATCAGAAAAGTTGATTGAATCCTTAAGAAATTACCAAGATTTTAGGCGGAGGTTCAGCAAATGTACAAAGATGCCATGGACTCAGACCATGTGAGAAAACATATTAATTTTGAAGACAAGACAAAAAAATATGCCAACAACGTGTAACAAATTAGCCAACTAAAGTTTGAAGAAATCCTAGAAAAAGTTGAGGAGTTTCAGATCTATTTTTAGATCCAAATATTGGTGGCTGGTCCGTAAAATATTATGAAATAGAAACACACATATTTGACACACTGAAGGAACTCCCCTCAAAGAATGGAATAAGTGTCTCAAAAGTTGCAGACGACATTAAGAAGTATGTTGGTCTATACTATGAAGCGGCCATGGATATATTGACCAATGCACATATTCTTAGAATAAAATTGAAAGAATCACATGGTCTTATTGTTAGTTCTTTTGATGGGTATATTGCTGAAATAAACCAACTAATCAATCTTGCTATTCAAGGATACAATTCTATTATTGACAACTTCTTCAAAGCTTTCAAAACTCGGCCAATGAAGAATTGAAGACATACATATCAACACATGAAGGAAATCCTTTGATGAAATGCCCCAAATAAGATGTGACATAATTAGCAAGAGAATTGAAATTGCTCGTTCCCTTGTACTTGATGGCAAAGACAAAGGCTCCAAGAAATGAGATGAACTTCAAACTTTTATTGAGAAACAGCTTGAAGATGAAAAGTTAAGTGCACAGCAAATCATTGAAAATATTAAGAACTGGAAAAAGATTGAATTGGTGTTTATGTACAGTAGTAGAGGAAATGTGTATCTTGTGCTGTAAAACTAGCATCAATCAGTATATCGTAGAACTCATGTTTTTTTCTTTGTAAGTGAAACATACTCTTATTTTTCTTTAAGGTTTAAATAATAAAAAAAATCTTTATTATAAGTTCTCATTATTTTTAAATATTACAATTTCTTTGCATTATGCAAAATCATCATTAAAATGAGTTTGCAGCATTACTATTATCTTGGATGCTTTTCTTTCATTTCAACAAGTGCCTTTGTGTAATAGTGATATTCAAATCCTGAACAGCAATAGTAATTGTCAACTTAATTTGAGTGAAAAAACATAATTTAATATAGTTAATATCAACCTGGCATGTATAATATTTTCTTATTTATTCAAATTCTTAAATTATTTTAAAGATGAGTTGACAACCCTATTTGTGAGTAAATAATATAGGATGTATGGTGCTTAAATACAAAGACAAAATAGCCTATGATCCCTGTCTCCAAGATTACATGCTAAAGGAAACCATGTGAATGCTTGAGGCAATAGGGCCAGAATGGTCTTAGACTGAATCATGGTCATGTGTGTGTCTGGTCATTGTGCCATGTCATAGTAGGGGAGAGGTAGCGCTGCAAAAGTGGGAGAATAATCAGGATGGACAGGTGGGAGGTTAATTAACCTGTTAGCAGGTGTTGCTGACTGATCAGGTGTTGTTGGTCAGTGTGTCTATATCAGGAAACGTATGGGGTGTGCGGGTGATGGGCGGATGGGAGGGAGCTGCTTCTATTCCTCAGAATAACAGGCTTCCGACAATGAGTGGGGTATACAGTATATGTATATAGACAGCAGTTCCCTATACCCAATACCTGTAATAAAGATGGATCAATTATTTTGCAGTGTGGATACGTTATAAAATATATCACATATAGAAAGTATACTGTACAGAAGAAATGTCCATTATAACAATATTTTTGAAAAACATATATGTCCTAATGATTCAGGTATTGGTTGGCAGTCTATCTGTATTTACTGATTATCCTTAACTGAGAAAAGCAATTACACTTGTATAAACTAGACTAAAGGACTATTAAATAGCAACACAGAAAACAAGAAAATCATGCTTTTATGAAGAATCTATATCTTATCATCTAAATTGTTCAAATTCATAGGTATCAAAGATGGGAAAATGTATAGAAGTGCTTTTGGGTAACAAACAACGTAATAGTGCTCAATGCCAGGCAGCAGCGTAAATGGGTAGTAAAATATTAGCATGCTTAGAAAGATAGATGCACATGATTCTGCCAACATATATAACCATCAGAGTTTAGTGTTGGGCACCACTCGTAATAAAGTTTGTGATGGAGGCAAAGAAAACATTCAAAAAAGGACAGCAAAACTATAAAGTGAATGGAGAGATCAAACTATGAGGAAATGCAAATGTGCCAGACACTAAAACACACAATGTATTTGCAAGCTAATATTTCATGGATAACAGTAGACTCAAGTCATTTTGACAAATCACAGCAAGTCTGAGAAACTACAGAAATGTCCACTTGGATTCTCATATGGTCAGAATTAGATAATTGCTCTGTTCTGTTCACTGTGACTTGAAGCTATATCATGTTTAATAGGACACAACAGAAGAAAATCAAATCTTCATTCTACAGATCCACGGGCAGACTGCTAAACCCTCCATTGTATATTGTATAGGCCAACACTGAAGAAATATACCATCAAAATTACACAGAGGAATTACAAAGAACTGAAATATTCTCTGAGACAAAGTAGGAATTGTAGAGTAGGTAAATGAGTCTGACAGAACCTTTTTTTTTAAATAGACATAAATTAGGACACTCATCATAAGGGAATGCTGATGGATACAATATCCAAGTCATTGACACAGGAGATGATAACATTGTAGATTATTTTTTGTGGTATATTGAGAGAGGAATGGGGAAAGTAGCAAGACCTTGTGAGGGACCTTGTGAGAAGTAAATGAGAAGATGAGAGTATGTTGTTGAAACAGAGCTATTAACAATGCTAACTGAGAATTCAGGTGATTGGGTGGAATTGGATGGCTTAAATAAGTTTAGATAATTGTATACAAGTTACATTTCATGTAGTGATATAAGAGAAGTAGTAACATATTTGGAAAATGTGTATATTTGGGTGTCACCTGCAAACCAAACATGATTTTTACATTTTTAAAAAAGAAAGCTATGTAGAGAAGCTTAGAGATAAGTAAATCAAATTACCTTCATCTAGCATCTATAACTACTTCAAACTGTGAACCAGTTTATCGTTTTGACTAGTAATCTCCTATTTACAGTATGCTGTTTTGAAGAATTAGACCTGATAATGGGTAAAACACCTTTACAAAGTACTGTATGTAATTATCACTGGAATATCCATTGCTCTTGTTTGTTTAGAATCCTTATCTACATCCAAGATCCACTAGTAAATGTATATAAACAGAAGTGACATAGTATAATTGCATATAATAACCTAAAGACATTTTTTTACATTTAAAAGCAATTTAGCTCTTACTCAAGTCAAGTTCTCGTTATTTAAATACTGTAAAAAATACTGTAAATATTTCTAAATATTTCTAAAAGAAATACTGTCTTGGTTGGTGAAGATTTGTGGAGAAGACACCAAAGGAGAACAATATAAAGCAAGATTTTGTGTGCTTGGGTTTAATGATTGTTCTTGTATATAAATGTTGCATTTTGGCAGAATAATCCAATATGATAAATCACAAGATAACTTTGAACTTGTACTTGGAACAACTTGGAAGCTTGCTTAAAAAAAGAAGTAAATAATAAAATGAGTAATAGCAAAAAAAAAAGGTCATTTAGACTTCATCAAGGATAGTTACTTTTAAATATAAAACCTCTTATATGTCATAATCTTCCATCATGTAGTTATGTTTCTGAATAAGCACAACTTTCCTTGTTACTTAGCAATATAGAAACATCAGTATACAAACTATAAATGTGAATATGTTTATTAGCTTACACTTAACTTGTGAAATTCATAACCTTGGAACATTACAAAAGAAAAAAGGATTTTCAATTTTTTTTTAATTGTCAGCTGCACTCCAGTCATCTATATACAGTTTAAAAACATACATTTATTCATTTTCGGAGTATATTTATCAACTGGGGATTAAAGTGGGGCAAATATGGCAAATATGTGATATGCCGAGTTAAAATATAAAATACTTCCACTTACATTTTTCTATGTGAAATATTTATCAAATGGGGATAAATTATAGCTTTGTTTAATAAATAGTTTTTTTTTATAGGAAACATAAGAAATTGGGTTATTTAACTCCACTTGTTGTCACCAAAACATGTAACTCTGCTAGATAAATATAACCAATTTTTTTCTATTTTTTTAAATCAGGTAAAAAAAAAATAATATTCCTACATTGTATGTTTAATAATAACTTTCTATATTTTCTATAATCATACATTTTCATTTGCTCCCACAATATATCAAAGTATATCTCTGTACAACAACATTTAAAACATAGGAAGTGGTGATACTTTGTGTTAACCTATGCTTCATGCACTTAATCTTACTTTTTACTTTCTTTTCATAAATATACTCCAGCCGGTAATCGTTCACTGAAAGTAGTTCTTTTTTTAATCCAAAAACATAGGGCCATATTCAATTGAGGTTTTGGGTGATCCGGTAGCTCGTAAGTGAGGTTGCACCCTATTTTGCTATTCAATTGGCGTCTTTTTGTGGTCTCGGAACGACTTCCAAGTTACGGCCTTGAAAAAATGGTGATGGTTAAACTCGTAACTTATATCCTCCAGAAGCCTTTAATCTTTCACTTTCGCAATTGCTAAAATCTCAAATCGCTATTCAATTGCTCAATTTCCCCAAGCCCACAAATGTTTTCACACCTGTATATTGCAAAAGAAGGAGAAAATACAATGAATGCTAGAGAGGACCCGCAAGGGGGTTAAACACCTATTCGTAGCACTGTAAATGCAAATACAAAATCACTACTGCACTGTAAATAACGGGGAAAGCGTTGATAGACATTAGAATTAATTGCACAACAGTGTCAAGCCCGCAAATCATCAGAAAATTAAATTTATTTTTATGTTTCATTTTGGGGTTAAATCGATCTTGGGTATGAATTAGTTAATACATATCAGGCCACCCATATGGACAGCATTGGCATTCATTTTCTTTATTTTGAGGGTTTACGAGTATGATCGCATATCGGCCCTCCGAACCTAATTGATTGACATATAACCTCCATGTTTTACTGCTGTAATAATGACAGTCTCATTTTCTATTGGTTGATTCGAAATGGGAGGTTACGGGCTTGCTGAATTGTTCATGTTCCCGCCCGGAACGCAACAACCCAGTGCATGGTTTACGGTTTCAGCTTTGGGACAGCAACTTGCGGGCTTAAGGAATTGAATAGCATCGCAATGGGAGAAGAACAGGAGCCTGCAAAACACTTGGCTTGGAATTGAATATGGCCCATATACTGTATACAAAGGAAATAGACTTATAAAACACTTAAAAAAATATAGCAGACAAGGCAAACAAGGTAGGATGAGCCTCTAACTCTGTCCATGGTATTACATATTTTCAACGATTTCATAGGTGGGACCCACATCTGCTGATGTCAAAATAGTTTGTTTAATGTCCTCTCTTTGTCAAACACAGCTTGAAAAAGCAAATAGTAAATATACTGTACACTTCCATTAGTAAAGACACAAGATTTTTGCAAGCCAGCCAATGACACTACCCTTATATGAGCAGCACATTCCACTTGGCAACAGTTACAGGGTTACCTTGATATTTAACCTTAATCCGGTTTTCCCATAGTCTTCAATGTAAATTAAAATAATCTATTCTAAACCACAGAAATTTCACATTTTTGTTTGAAAGGATACAGTTGTTTCTTGATACAAAACCTTAAAACTAAATAATCATAAATAATAAACAATAATTAGATTTAAAAAATTTAATTTAACTTCAACGTAAGTGTACTGAGAGGACTTGATGGCTCAATGGAATAGTGGTAATGTAAAGGAGGAGAAGAATAAGACAGGTTATTGCTTGGGTGATGAGTCCACTTTTAATAAAACCTCAGGCACTTGCACAGGGGACTTTTCTCTTTTCTGTCTCTTTACACCACTGAACCCTGCTGGAGACTCTGATGTAGGTGGTTTCATTAGAAATATTTAAAGGCAAACCTGTTTCTGCCTTTGTTTCAAAATGTTTCTAAAGTAATACATTGGTGATCTTTAAATAAGTCCACATTTCCACTTGCTTTAGCTTTGTCAGGGTGATACGTTTCCACAAAATTTTGTAATTCAACCCATTTTGCACACATTTTTCTTTAATCAGTGTAGTAGGTGCCTCCTCCCCACCTGAAGAAATTTCCTCAGCCACTATCTGCTGCTGCTCCCTTTGAAGTTCCTGCAGCTCCTCGGTGCTGAGCTCTTGTCTGTGCTCCTCCACTAACTCTTTGATGCCTTCATTAATCATCTCCAGGCCCATGGACTTGCCCAGAGACACACTGTCCTCCACTATTGGGCTCAGCCTCCAAGTACCTCAGAGTTACAGCTTCTATATACAATGTTCTCTAGCCATAGTTCATGGTATTGTAAGAGACTACATGCCAGGCCTTATCTATCAGAGTGACATAGTGGATGATATTGAAATGGTCCTTCCAGGACTCTCTCAGTGTCAGTGTATCTGAGGTCACATCAAAGCACCTTTGAAAGAAATCCAGTTTCTTAAAGTTTGAGATGACCTTCTGGTCCATGGGCTGGGTCAGAGGAGTTGTGTTAGGGGACAAGAACTTCACAGTTATAAAATTAAAGTCCTCCAGCAAGTTTATAGGAGCCAATAGGAAATGGGAACGTCATGAATATTATAATGAGTGGGAAGTGCAGTAACCATGTGAGCACTGGGTTGTGTGTTACCCTGGATTTTGTATCATAAAATGGGCTTAATACAAACATATATTTTTTAATTATAGATATGTTGATATTGGATTTTTTAAGTTGCAAATAATGTTAAAATGTCATAATTTTCAGAGCTTTTTGTGCTATATTGTAACTTGCGAGTGGTCTTTGGTACTCGTAAATATTTCTTCTGCTTTTGTCAGTTACGGCAGTGCCCTGATTTGCGAGTGATCCGTAAAGTCTTATTAGCATAGGGTTTGAGTTTCAGAGTGTCAGGGAGTAACTCGTAATTTATTGTCAGTGCAAAAATCAATGGAGACTTTTGCATTGATTTTTGGCTTTGTTTTGAAGTTCACCGGTAGCAGCGACCCGTAGCAGTTTTCTCGCAATGTTTTAGGGATGGGCATTAACATGTATGTAGGATTTACTGTGCTGCTATAGCACACGTAATTGATTTTGTGGCATATGGCAAGTGGAAATGTACTGCTATGATAAAAGAAATGGAACAAACTCTATTGCAAACAGGTGCAACTATAAGGAAATAGACAAGTAGCTAAAGCTTTACAAGATAGCAAAAGGAAATAACTGATTATTTTGTGGTTACATGGGTATAAGAACCCCCAGCCAGTGGCGGAGCTAACGCCGGTGCAGACTGTACAATGCACAAAGGCCCTTCAGGGGAGGGGGCCCAAGGTACAGTCTAAATCATATACATTTTTTTCCATTTAATTTGTTTAATTTTGCTGCACTGTGGTGGGCCCCCCTACCCCAATTACCCTGACCTTCTCAATCAGGCAACCCCTGGGCTACAGCAGGCCCCACTGGACCCCCTCAGCTGCTCCCCCCCACACACACACACAATGGACTGTCCCAAATCGCACACGTGATCACGACCCTGCATGTTCAATTTGCATAAAACACCATTAAGAGCTTCACAGAAGCAGGTATGGGGGTGCTGCCGGCACTGGGGAGCTACAGTTCATTGTGAAATCTTAAATGCCAACATGTACTGTGACATACTGGAGCAGAGTATGACCCCCTTCCTTCGGAGACTGGCCGCAGGGCAGTATTCCAACATGATAACGACCCCAAATACACCTCCAAGACGACCACTGCTTGCTAAAGAAGCTGAAGATAAAGGTAATGGACTCTCCAAGCATGTCACCAGACCTAAACCCTATTGAGAATCTGTGGGGCATCCTCAAATGGAAGGTGGGGGAGTGCAAGGTCTCTAACATCCACCAGCTCTGTGATGTCATTATGGACGGGTGGAAGAGGACTCCAGTAGCAACATGTGAAGCTCTGGTGAACTCCATGCCCATGAGGGTTAAGGCAGTGCTGGAAAATAATGGTGGCCACACAAAGTATTGACACTTTGGGCCCAATTTGGACTTTTTCACTTAGGTGTGTACTCACTTTTGTTGCCAACGTTTTAGACATTAATGGCTGTGTGTTGAGTTATTTTGAGGGGACAGCAAATGTACACTGTTATACAGGCTGTACACTTACTACTTTATACTGTTGCAGAGTGTCATGTCTTCAGTGTTGTCACATGAAAAGATATGGAAAGGCACTGCGCAAAAAATAAAAGCGCTGCCCTCTCTGCCTGCGGGGGCCAATTTTTTTTTTGCACCGGGGCCCTCCATTCCCTAGCTCCGCCACTGCCCCCCCCAAGCTTCCTTTATTTAGTTTGAAGCTCAACACAAAAAGACTGCTGTAACATCTGTCTCCAACTTAAGCCAAGGTTCCTGACAGACTGAAAGTCTCCTTAAGCTGTTGATCTACCATATACCTGCAGCTACGTAAACTTTATTGAATTCAATTTGTGTGCATGTGAATTCTTTCTACCATCATTGCCCAATAGGACAAACAAACTTAACAATGGATGAAGAGGTGATTGATTGTCATTAGTGATCATTGGTTATCCCTTTCTAATACATTAACTTTCATGTATAAAGTGCCAACATGTTACACAGTGCTACATACAAGGATATAATGCACTTATTACAGAGAGTATGGTTACACATGTTGATACAGAATGATGAGGTATCTCTGCTCCTTGGACCCTACATGTTAAAGCAGATGTTAGATAATAGTAAGTTAAAGGAGGTGAATCTGTATCATGGCGAAGAATGAACACGCAGGCCAGTTAATAACCTTTAAGTTGTATGGGATAAGCTTTTTTGAAAATATGGGCTTTAAAAGAAAAAAAAAACATATAAAGGTTGTATTTCCTTTTCATTCTTTCTAAAATAATTTGGTAATTATGAAATCAAATTATTCAAAGATCCATACCAAAAATATTACCACAGTGGTCTTTTAAGGTATCACAAACTAGTGCATTGGATAACACAATTTAGCTACCTACTGCAAATATAAAATTAAATATTTAATTATTTTTCCCAAAAAAAAACAAAAAATATAAATATGTTTGCAAAATAATTAAAAAATAGATATGATCGTGTGTTTTTTTCACAGCAGCTGTGAATCAAACTTTAATCTAACTCCTAAACATAGTCATTAATTATCTGTTTTATATGAATGACTTTAATTTAATCAGGGCACATTGTTCTCTAAAAGTTCTTGTAAAATATATTTTAGTATTTCGGTTTTACAACCTGCTCTGGTCTATGTTATAATCTTGAAAGTATTATTATTAAAACAAATTGTTATGGGAATTTAGATTAGGTTTAAGCTTTTTTGTTTCTCAAAAACTTGGAGTAGTAAATCTGTTTCCTCCGCATAAATAAATGAACTAGTTGATGACATTCTTGTAAAATTGCAACATTACAGTTTGCAGTAAAAATGTAAATTGTAGTTTAGATTGTACAATTGGTTATATTCATTAACAATGGCTGTGAAAAGATTGTGTGGCCTTTTTTTTTTACTAAACACAACAAGCCCTTCACTATATTCACTACATTTATTTGAATGAGGTAAGCATGTTTCACAGACTGTCTTACTTCGCTGCTGTATTGATTGCAATTGTGGAGTAATCAGCATTTAAGGTTATAATTAATGAGCAGAAGCAAGTTCTGAAAGGACCACTCTGGTCAGAACGTTCTTTACAGTCTATTAAATAAGTATAATGATAATGGGCAAAATGTTTTTAGAAAGTGTAATTAAATACAGTTTATAAAAGCAGCATTTACTTTTGTGAAAATGTTATATTCATTTATTTTACTGCACGGTTCCATTTTCTAATCTGTGTTCTGCCCTCTACTGTCTTAGGAGGGTATGTCCAAATATGCAAATGAACTTCCCAATGAGCTTCCTAATACTTAAAAAACAAGCAAATGCCACATTCATATTGTGCTGTGCATTCAAAGTCTTGTCCTGCCTCAGGAAATTTATCAAAAGAATACATATTTAATTATATATTAAATTATTGTTGTGGTGAACTACCTCCTCAAAATATCCACTACACAAGCTAAGGAACCGGCCCCACGCTGATGATAGGCAGTAACCTTGAAATGGCTGTATGTGGGTGGAATTCCTAGCTTGTGTAGCATCCAACCCTAGCTTAGCTCAAAGCTGTCTGATACAGAGGGCATATTCTTAAGGGAAGCCATGTTTCATATGGTTATGGATTGCAATAGTGTAGCCTTTGTGGGCACATTTGCATGTCCCTGCCAAGGTTCCCAGAATGCAGTGTAATAACTGTATTTCTTGCATGAAACAAGTTTTTCAACTTGAGAAAAATTTAAAGGGGCAAGATTGACGCCCACCAAATGTACTCTTAAGTATAATATCAATATATTCTATTGCTATAAGGATTGATATCCAATCCTCACAATCATAAATATCTTGGTATCAGGTGATCCTCAATAATCCTAATAGGAAGTGTAAAATAACACAATATATAGAACAAACATGATTCTAAGCCCAATATACAAGGTTGGATCCTGCAAAAGGTTGGATTGGGCATCAGAAAGGGCAATTTGGAGCAAGAACTCCTTAAGGCCGGAACCAAATGGATTACCATGCTGGATTCCCTGGTACCCAAAAGGGTTAAAAGACAGTTTAAGTTTTCTGATGTTTTATTAATAAGTAGAAGAGCCTTTTGAATATACTAATTACTTGAACATATATTCTGTTTATAGATAATTCACTTTTTATTTTGTTTGTGTTATTTATTTACCAGCTATTATGCTTCTGTGTGCATTTGAATCTAATGATGATTTAAAGTGATTGCTGTGGGAATATATATGCATTATGTTACACTATCTCATTATTATATTTATTTACAGTATGATAATTTTAACTCAACACTTATGGAATAGTTCTGAGTGGTTCCTCTTTACATCATATCTAAAAGGCTTATATATTACATGATAAGGTATTCTTTTCAGTATAAGAGATAATCCCCATACATTTATGAATCATTTATTTTATCTTAGATCTAATCTCTCTGTTTGGGTTCATATTTTCTTTCAATTATCTTTAATTATGTCTTTATCTTTTATCCTTCATTTTTATTTTATGTATTTATTTTTCATTTAATGTATTATTCTTTTCTTTATTTGTGTTGGATATAATAGTCTATATCTCTATAGATGCTTTATTACCAGCGTGGATCTGCTGCACAAATATCCAGCCAAGTTAGGGTTAATGTGCGATAGATTGGTGTGCCTATAAAGATCTTCCCTTCCTGTGCAAAGATCTAGCCCAGGAGAAAGCCCCGGCGAAATGTGCGCGTCTGCCTGTTTGGATCCAGCGTCTCGCCTTTATGACGTCATCTTCCTGTTCCCGACATACGGACGCATAGTCTAGAATAAGAGTGAACCTGAAGTTATGTATTACTGATACTTACCCACAAGACAGCACTTTCGCTCCATGCTGTGATATTTATGTATATAATTTGTGATATTGTGCTTACTGTGTTTCACTGTCCTGTGTTTATTAGATTACATTCATACTGATGGTACCGCGCTTTAGCATAGGAGGGCAGAGTAGACTTAGTTCCGTTTTTTGTATAGGCTAAGGGGTAAGCGACAGGCTCCCAAAACCACTATACCGTATTGGTCCGAATATAAGCCGCACCTTTTTTTACGATTTTTTAGTTTGCTAGTTACGGGTGCGGCTTATATTCGCAACCGTAAAAAAAAATCACTGCCGATTTGCGAGTTACGTGTGCGGCTTCTATTCACGAACGTAAAATTACTGCCGATTTGCGCAATTGCGAGTTAAGGGTGGCGATTTGCGTGCTTGAGACTGCGGTATTGTAGCAATTGAATAGCGATTTACGGTTTTATTGATTTTAACATTTTGTAAAGCCTGTAACCTGCAAAAAAAGCTACAGTGCTAATTAGAAAGATGTTTCTTGCAATGGCTGATCACTTTGAGAGTCTTTATCTCTCCAATTTTAAGGCTGCGGCTTATATTTGAGTACTTTTTTCTTTTTTTTCCCCTTGAATTTTACAGGTGCGGCTCATATGCGGGTGTGGCTTATATTCTGACCAATACGGTATAATTTAGTTATTTCTTTGAGACTAGTGTAGATAGTTCATTTGAGTTAGGGAGTTAGGGCTCCACTTACTGCTGCAATAGTGAGAATAGACTGTGTTTGTATCATCTGTATCAGAATATAACTGGCACTGCTATGCACTTTATAATTAGACTACGCTGATTTATTGTTAATACTTAGATATTTATATTTATGTCATTGTTATATACCGATATGACTTCTTTATTATTATATTTATACTAGCGAATTGCCCGTCAAACATGTTCATTAACCTGCAACTTTTGTGCTTGGGAATGCCATGTGTCTCTTTCCACCATTTCCCCTGTCCCTTCCCTGTGTGTTTCTCCTCAATGTGTCTGCTGAATGTTTGTGTGGCGCGCTTACTGGCATTTGTTTTATTTTCAAAGCCCCGTGTGCCTGGCGTTGTACTGTCCTTGGCGTTGTGTATTTTCTAAGTCCAGCGTTTTTGGTGTTGTGTATTTTCTAAGTCCCGCATGGCTGGCATTGTTCGTGTAAGTGTTACTGTGTTTGCCGTTGTGTATTTTCTAAGTCCTTCGTGCCTGGCTTTGCTCAGCCTCGGTTTCACCCAGTTTCAGACATTTTTCTTCTCGCTTAGCCGTTTTTCAAGAGACGAAACCTGGTAAATTTGGCTCAAATTTGCTTGCATGCTCACTCCCAGGCGTCCTGGCTCTCCCCCTGTGCTGTGAGTGTGTTTTAATTTTTTTTTTAGTATTTTTCATGTTTTTAGTCTTATTTCAATTTCCGCAGTTCAGCCGTTAACTTCGTAATTTTCCAAGATGGGATTTTTTTGCCCCCGAGATTGCCGCGTTCCTCAACTGCTTGCCTCGCTTTGCAAGGCTCGCAGGAGCGCCTTTGGCGCTCATTTCACCCTAAGTCCCGGGTGCTTCAGTGCCTCAACTGCTCGCCTCGCTTTGCGAGGCTCGCATGGCAATGAGCGCAGCCTAAGTCCTCCAAGCTCGGAAAACTTCAATGCCTCAACGGCTCGCTTAGCGAGACTCGCAAGCATGACGACAAATCGCAGTTTGACAATTATAATATTTGATCGGATTTTCTAATTGATCATTTAATATGCGATTCACAAAACCGGACATCATTTTCCTAAAATAATTTTTGAAACTACATCAGAGATATTACAGTTAGATATTAGATGTTAGTGTAGTCTTAGAATTATATATTGGGGCGATAGGCCCCAATATTCCACTGTAACATTTAGGGCCTTTCTTTAGACCAGTGCAGACAGCTATTTTGAGATAGGGAGTGGGCTTCATAAGCTGTTGCACCAGATTTTGTAGGGATTTTATAACAGAACTTTTACGGTATATATCAGGCATGTCCAACTTCAAGTAGGCTGTGATCTACTATCCAGTAACAAAACTGTCAGTGATCTACCCCACACACACATATATATTTCCTTCTCTCACACTCTGTTTCTCGCTCTCCCTCATTGTTTCTCATTCACTCTCCCTCCTTCAATCTCTCGCTTCTTTTCTCTCTCCCTCCTTCTCTCTCTCTCTCCTTTTCACTCTCATTTTCCCCCCGCTCCCTTTGTCCCTCTCCTTCTTCCTCTCCTTTTCTGTCCCTCCTTCCCTCTGTCTCTCCTTCAATCTCTCTTTCCTTTTCTCTCTGTTTCTCTTTCCCTCCTTCCCTCTCTCCTTTACTCTTTCCTTCTCTCCCTCCCTCATTCCCTCTCTCATTCACCCTGTCCTTTTTTCTCCCTCTTTTTCTCTCTCCTTCACGCTCTCTCTCCATCCTTCACTCTCTCTCCTTTATTCTATCTCTCTCCTATCCTTCTTTCTCGTTCACACCCTCCTCTCTCTTTCTCTCCTTCACACTCCCTTCTTATGTACCTTCAATATCCCTTTTTCTCCATCTCCCTCCTTCACTCTCTCTACTTCAATCTATCTCTCCCTTTCTCTATCTTCCTCTCCTTCTCCCACTCCTTTTCCCTCTACTTCTCCCTCTCACCCTCGACCACTCTCCCTCTTTCCTGTACTCTTTCCTTCTCTCCCTCCCTCATTCTCTCTCTCATTCACCCTGTCCTTTTTTCTCCCTCCTTTTCTCCCTCCTTCACCCTCTCTCCATTTTTCTATATCTCTCCTATCCTTCTCTCTCATTCACACTCTCCTCTCTCTCTTTCTCTCCTTTACACTTCCTTCTTATCTCTCTTTCTCTCCTTCACGCTCCCTTCTTATCTCTCTTTCTCTCCTTCAAGCTCCCTTCTTATCTCTCTTTCTCTTCTTCACGGTCCCTTCTTATTTCTCTCCCTCCTTCAATGTCCCTTTTTCTCCTTCTCCCTCCTTCACTCTCTCTCTCCTTCAATCTATCTCTCCCTTTCTTCCTCTCCTTCTCCCTCCCCTTCTCCTTCTCCCTCTCCCTTCTCCTTCCCCTTCTCCTTCTCCCTCCCCCTTCTCCTTCTCTCCCCCTCGCCTTCTCTTTCCCCGCCCTCTCCTTCTCCCTCTCCTTTTCCCTCTCTCTCTCTCCTTCTACTTCTCTCTCTCCTTCCTCTCCCCCTCCTTCTCTTCTCCCTCTCCTTCTCTCTCTCCTCCCTCTACCTCTCCTTTTCCCTTCTCTCTCCTCCCTCTCCTTTTCCCTCTCTCCTCTTTCCCTTTTTCCCTTTCCACACACACACACCCTCTCTCCCTCTCCACACATACACACACTCTCCCTCTCTCTCCCTCCATCCTCTTTCCCTATCTCCTCTCTCCCTCTCCACACACACCCTCTCTTCTCTCCACACACGACCTCTCTCCATCTCCACACACACTCTCTCCCACTCCACACACAAACTCTCTCCCTCTCCACAAACACACTCACTCCCTCTCCACACACACACTCACTCTCTATCCTCTGTCTCTCTCCTTCTCTGTCTCTCTCTCATCCCCGTTTGTCCCCCTCTCTTTGCCCCCCCTCTTTGTTACCCCCCCTCTTTGTCACTCCCCCCTCTCTTTGTCTCTCTCCCCTCCCTTTGTCTTTAACCTCCCTTTGTCTTTCCCTCCTCCCTTTGTCTCTCCCCCTCTCTTTGCCTCTCCCCCTCTCAGTCTCTCTCTCTTACCTCCATGCTGCTGCTCTTCACATCCTCGGTCTGGTGGCTCCTCCACCAGGCGGATCTTCCTCTTTCCTGCAGGCAGAGAAGAGAGCTGGGAGGTGGAGAGGCACAGGGAGAGCGGGGACCACCGAGGTGGCATGGGGGAAGGGGCAGGAGGACCATGGGCAGGTGGCTGCCCTCAGAGAGACACACAAATACACACATACTCACAGACACACACACTCAAACACACACATACTCACAGACACACACACTCAAACACACACATATTCACAGGCAGCAGCAAGGTCACGTGATGCTTCCCCTACCTTGGGGGAACTTCAAGCGTGATCTTCCAAATGTCATCACGCGATCGTCCGGTCGATCACGATAGACGTGTTGGACATGCCTGGCATATATATAACGAGGTATATTCATATATTTGCACTTGCACTTTATTTAGTCCTATTTAAATTAATTAATTATATTAATAAATTAATTATGTGAAATTCCTAAGGTTATATATATTTTTGCACTAATTAATATACGATATTGATCTTTAATAGCACTTTTTAGCACCTTTTGTTGATGGCAATTATTTATTGCATATAGCGCTTTGTGCATTACTTGGACTATTACGTATTGTGGAATTTATTATTAATGATTCAGTACATTGTTATATAAAAACTGTTATATATGCAGACTTAAAATTTTGCATTTGATGACGTCATGCAGTTTTGAGAACTTTTTAATTAAATATATTGTTTAATGTAATAAAGTTATTTTTAACTGTTTGATGCCGTAACAGACTTTCAGCCTTATTAAATTGCGATTCGGCCAATTGAATAGGGCTCTATATAAGCACAGAGCATGTTTTTTACAGAAGTTTTTAGTTAGTGAACTTCTATCCAAAAGCAAGGTCTGTTTGTTTCTAAGGGGTTACCTGGTAGTTCTTGGTGTCTTTTTTTTTTTCTTTTTCTGTATATAAAGTTTCTTAACTTGTTTTAGACATTCAAATGTGAACACAAATGTACTATTTATTTACTCTCCCTCCTTTACAACAGTTAATACCTTTAAGATGTAAGTCTGTGAGTTTCAATCCTGTGGGTATGGGTAAACACTATGGACACTGGATCCCAAGCTCAAAGAAAGGCCCCCCCCCCCTTGCTTTGCTATGTGTTAATTTGTATTTATCTATTTCTGGAACTTAACTTAAATAATTTAAATACAGCGATATATATATATATATATATATATATATATATATATAAAATCAATTTCTTCACCTCACCCTCTAACTGTTGGCTTACCCCAAAGTTCAGTCTTGACTCCCTCCTTTTCTCCATCTATACATCCTCTTGTGGTGCCCTAATAATATATTTTGGATCTCAGTATCCTCTGTATGCATATGACCCTCAAATGTACCTTTCTGCTAGCTCAAGTTGCCAACTGCCTCTCTAGCATATCCTCCTGGATGACTGCCGTCAACTCAAACTCAACATGTCAAAGACAGAGCTCCTTATATTTCCATCCTCTTCCTCACAAACATCTCTGACTGTTGACTATGCCATCATCATTACGACCTCCCAGGCCCACTGTCTTGGGATTCTACTCGACCCTGCCCTCTCTTTCATTTGTCAGATTGAATCAATCATAAAATATTGTCATTTTCACCTAAAAAATATCCCCCAAATAAGTCACTACCTTACACAAGATACAACTAAAATTCTAATTCCCTCTCCCATCATATCTCATCTCGACTACTGCAACTCTCTCCTTGCTGTCCTTCCCATGTCTCCACTTCAATCCATCCACTAGACTCTACCACACTCAACTCTCAATGTCTGCAGCACCTCTCTGTCAGTCGCTCCACTGGCTTCCCATAGCCTCCAGAATAAAATGTAAAATCATGACCCTAATGTATAAAGCCTTCAACATTAATACACCCTCCTATATCTCTGCTCTCATCTCAAAATACTCCCCCACCTATTCTCTTCGCTCTGCTAATGACCTTCTTCTATCCTCCTCTCTCATCACCACCCCTCACTCCCGCCTCTAGGACTTGTCTCGTGTTACCCCTAATCTTTGGAATTCTTTGCCTCGCTCCATTAGATTATCCTCCTGCCTCTAATCCTTCAAAACCGCATTAAAAACGTATCGCTTTAAATAAACTTATCACCTTTAGCCTGTATATGCACAACACAGCTATCACGCTCCTGAACCTCACCCAAAACCTTTAGGATGTAAGTTTGCGAGTTTTCAGTCTTGTTAAGTGCTTTAGAGAAAGTACTGTGTATGTGTGATTGGAAGCTCAATAAGAGAACCCTCCAATCCTTTGCACTGTGTTCAAATTGTTTTTGCCTTGTACTTAACCCCTGTATAGCGCTGCAGAATATGTTGGCGCTTTACAAGGATAATAATAATAATAATAATAATAATAAAGTATGAAACAAAATAACAATAGGAGCATCTGTGTAAAATTCGATTTAGAGTAAATGTTTTTAGAATTAAAAAAATACATCCTCTATTTTTCTTTTTATTTCTGGTTTCTTGTTATTTCTGTTTCCTCACTTAGGGGAAGCTATGAATAAATACTTGAAATCTGAGGGTTGTGTTTATCTTTATCAGTGGAGGAAGGACCGGGGAGGAGGGAATATGGTGATGGATTTGTTAAATAATACTTGTTCAAAAGCAGACAGCTTGCGACAATAAATGCGAGCCCGCCCTCTGGTAATGTTAACACCCATCTCTTACTCACTATCTGCAATGAATAAGATCCAGCAGAGACATTAAACAAATAATAATTACAACCTTCCTTTATGACATTTTTTGTCTAATTCTGCTCTCAAACATATATTTTTTATTTCATTCAACAATAGTTCTTTTAGCTAAAGTTTCAAAATAGATGCATCCAGGGGGCATTTTAACAATATGATCTCAGCATAAATAAGGAAAGCAAGAGACCAATTTAAATACATATATATATATATATATATATATATATATATATATATATATATATATATATTTATTTATTTAATAAATACAAATAAAACAAATAAGAGGAACTATGATATTAAAATCCCGGGCGTGCATGCACTGCACTGGAAGCCTCCTGTTGCCGGGTGCGCTCGCGTCCCTAACCCCTTACACACTTTGTCGGCACTAATCCTCTACACCCCTTGCCAGCCCTAACCCCCTACACCAGTTACCGGGCCTAACACTAACCCTAACCCCCTACACCCCTTGCCGGCCCTAATCCTACTCCTACTCCCCTACACCACTTCCCGGCTCTAACCCCCTACACCCCTTGTTGGCCCTAACCTCCTATCCCTTTTAGCCTAACCCTAACCCCCTAAAACTAAGTCCATAAGCCCCTAACCCCCTACACCCCTTCCGGACTCTAACCCTGTAAAGCTAACCCATAACCACTTACCAGTCACAAGGATACAGCTTCATCGGCGCAGGGCAGTGCAGCATGCGTGCGTGCACATAACAGGTGCACGTGTGGTAGCATAAAACAAGAAAGCACCATAATCCCTTTAATGTTTGTTTTCTGGAAACAGCATTTTAATTCTTACTTGGGGTCAACATACTACATGTTTTTGCAGGAAAAAGCATAATTACCCAGTGACTCTCCACAAATACCAAATGTCATGGCTACAGTGATCAAATATTTGCATTGCCAAAGAGTTTGTATATTTTCAAAATCCTCACAATAGAAATCTAACAGAGTGTAATAGTGTATACACAATCACTTATTTATTCTGAAACACAAACAGCCAAGACAAAGAAGTTATACTACTAAACTATACACAATCAAATGCCACCAAATACCCAAATATATGTACTTATTACTAACAGGCCCATTCATAACATTTTATAAATTTATTTGCAGAAGTATAAATTCAGTATAACCTGACAACATCAATCATCTCATACTTCCATTAGTTAAAGAATTACTTTAGGCTCTCTAAAGGTTAGGTAAGGCCTGATAAGGGGAAAAAAAAACCTTTGTTAAATTTTTACTGTGCATTTAAAAAAAAGGTGGCCAGGATCCATGCACTGCTGTATTTTTCCCATTGGAAATTAAGTTTTACAGATGATATTGATGACTGCGAAAGAGTATGTCACATAAGCATTAAAAAGCATGTGTGTGTCTATGTTGTAGATAAGTCTGTAATTGCTGCATTAGCTCTCCTAATTGCAAAATGGCTGCAAACCATAGTGGAAAATAAAAAGCCTAAATCATCAGTAAGTAACATAAACCTTTTTTATTTTAATAATGAATTAATACAGGCAAAAATATTATAAAGTGGGAAATTAATTAAAGGACAACATAATTCAGCACAATTTGGACCACATCGCTGTAAAGATCCCCTAAAAGCATGTTGAAATACATTTAGAATTTTTGTGCATGTTTTACTGTGTAATCAAATCAAATAAAATGTTCTTTTCTATGTGTGAAAACCTGCCTACAGCCCATTCCAGGTCTGAGACAAGGGAACTGGTTCTGCTTAATTCCTGCAACCATTCAAATCTATGGGACGTCTTTGACTGACAATAAGTACCTGCACAGGAGATCTGTGACATCATGGATAGAGACTATTATTTCTACCCTGTGGCTCTATTCCATGGCTCTCAAGAACTCCCCAAAAAATTACTAGGGGATTTTTGAAAAGCTAATTTACGGAGCTATTTCATGGCCCTCACAAACAAAGTATCTTGTAAAACTTACAGCCTGCTCACCGGAGACTGAATGTCAGTAGAATCCATAGTTGAGTTAAGGAATGGTACCAACTAATTACACTTCCATCCTACCAAATCTCTATTTGTCTATCTATATAAACGCATTCCCATGGCAGGTAAGGGGTCAATACAAAATAAATATATGTAGGTGGTTTATGACTATTTGTCTTATGACCCACTACCCCTATGAGCTGGATATCCCTCAGGATTCCTAATCAATACCTGCTGTCCACTATGAGCCATGGTATTCCCAGGATTCTCCCTTTAATATAAGGGGATCACTGGGCCCATTCTCCTATCCTTGTGCTGTTGTGGGGGCCCATTAAGCCCAAAGGCATGTCTATGGATCCCTATGGGTCCTCTAACCATAAACATGGGGTTTCTATGACCCCCATGTTACCTAATTTAACCTATTAACATCAGGGTCCCTATAGATTCCATTGTAATCTAAAGCATTACCAATGGGTCCTTTTGGACCTCATGGCACCTAATATTAAATTGGTTACTATATGGTCCTTATAGACCACCATGGCATCTAAAATTAACCCGTCTGCAGTAGGGCTTCCTATGGACCCCAGTGGCACTTAAAATCAACCCGTCCATACGGACTCCCATGGTATACTATATTATAACCTAAAACTAACCCCTATACCATTGGGTATCCTATGGACAGTGAAAGCAAGACAAGACAATGCAATTCCCTAGATACATTTCTACAGTAGGAGATAATGGCTTGGCTCTCATGAGAGCTTCCAATCTAAGAGGTAGTAGGAGCTGTAGAAACATTAGGTAAGGGGAATGCTTGATGGATATATGTTTATAGGGGAAAGAGGTGCTAGAGCCAGAATAGATAGTCTTGTTTCATGTTGATAGCCAAGGTAAGGAGTATTTAGGTGAGTATTTATCTACTAAATTGATTCTGAAAACTGATGTATTAATGCATTATGTGTGTACATTTCTGGGATAAGTCAGCATTTTGTATTATGCTAGATGATAGACATATTGAATTTAATCGCAAAACAAACTGACTCATCTGCTTGATGTGCCAATTTCAATTACTTAAAAAGCTAAAGCTTAACACTACTGAAAGCC